>JAJLYV010000002.1:600000-960562 GCA_030571815.1 Wickerhamiella siamensis
GGACCACAACAACATTGGGAATTAAACACGCGAAATACGGCGCCGGATGGCTATCCCCACAAGCCCTAGAGTTGCAATCAAGAATAAAATCACAAAAAATGACTCTTTAAAACTTTCTCGCTGGAAACACACCGTTTTGATCAAATCCGTCTCAAGCCCTTTACAGGACGGATTCGCGCTGCAAAGTTCTCTGGTGCACTCTGAGCACGACAGCAGCTCATTTTCACGCAAAAGAGGAATCAAAGTGTGGTTTGTTCCGCAGTCGCACGAGCAGTACTTTATATGGCCTCCCATTTTCTTGTGATGCTCCAGGCGTGGGGATATTCCGATTACTCAGGAGCCACCTTTTTGCCAACCTCCAAAAATGTCTGTGGCGATAGATAAAGCACCTACTGCAGAATTCAAGGCGGTCGAGCGTGGGCACAACGCGCTGAGCACCAAAGCCACTGCCGAGAAGGGTAATTTCACCGGCATCACGCCATTCTACGAGCACACCATCCAGGAGATGGAGCTACGGATTAATGAGAAGCAGCAGGACCTTCGCCGGCTCGAAGCCCAGCGCAATGCGTTGAATGCCAAAGTGCGGCTGCTGAAAGAGGAGCTCCAGCTACTTCAGGAGCCCGGGTCGTACGTGGGCGAGGTGGTTAAGGTTATGTCCAAAGACAAGGTGCTGGTGAAGGTGCACCCCGAGGGCAAGTATGTTGTGGATGTTGCGAGTGATATTGACGTAAAGCAAATCCAGCCAAGCATGCGGGTATGCTTGCGTAGTGATAGCTACCAGCTGCACCAGATTTTGCCCAATAAGATTGACCCTCTCGTCTCGTTGATGATGGTTGAGAAGGTCCCCGACTCGACCTTTGACATGGTTGGTGGCCTCGACAAGCAAATTAAGGAAATCAAAGAGGTCATTGAGTTACCAGTGAAGCATCCTGAGCTTTTCGAGTCGCTGGGTATTGCTCAGCCCAAAGGCGTCATCCTGTATGGCCCGCCGGGCACCGGCAAAACGCTGCTCGCTCGTGCGGTTGCCCACCATACCGAGTGCAAGTTTATTCGGGTTTCCGGATCGGAGCTTGTCCAAAAGTACATTGGTGAGGGTTCTCGGATGGTCCGCGAGCTGTTTGTGATGGCTCGCGAGCACGCACCCTCGATTATCTTTATGGATGAGATCGACTCTATCGGGTCTTCGCGGGGCGAGGGCGGGTCTGGCTCGGGTGATTCTGAGGTCCAGCGTACGATGTTGGAGCTTCTGAACCAGCTTGATGGCTTTGAGTCGTCTAAGGATATCAAGATCATCATGGCCACAAATCGGCTGGATATTCTGGACCCGGCGCTGCTTCGTCCAGGCCGAATTGATCGAAAGATCGAGTTCCCGCCGCCCACAGTCGAGGCCCGGGCTGATATTCTACGCATCCACTCGCGATCAATGAATCTGACGCGAGGCATTGATCTGCACAAAATCGCAGAAAAAATGACTGGATTCTCGGGTGCTGAGGTCAAGGGTGTTTGTACCGAGGCCGGTATGTATGCCTTGCGTGAGCATCGTATTCACGTTACTCAAGAAGACTTTGAGTTAGCGGTGGCTAAGGTGATGGCTCGCAGCGACGATGGTGAGGTTGCGCTTGCCAAGTTCTTCAAGTAAGCTAAGGCTGGAACTTTGAGTATCTGGAGCTATGATCTGGAGCTATAACCTGGAGCTATGGTCTGGAGCTGGGACCTGGAGCTGGGGCCTGGAGCTGGGACCTGGAGCTGGGACCTGGAGCTGGGACCTGGAGCTGGGACCTGGAGCATTGACTAGAGCAAGGTATGGTGCCAGGAACCGAATCAAACTAGGATGAGGTCTGCTCCTCCAGCTAAGCGAAAATCCTCGGGGAAGGCTGTGCCTCTATCCCGCCTTTAGTGAATATTAGCAAGTTTTGCAGTTTTAGAAAAAATATTTGGTTCATTTCGGTTAAGCTGTCCTGACGTCATTTGAAACCGGCAATTCACAGCGGGTCGGGGCAAGGATCAGCCTTTTTGAACAAGGAAACGGGCTCAGTTCTCGCCCGCATATACACCTATATAACTACTCTCGTACCAGTCTCTGGGTCTGCACAAACAAGCGGATCAGAAAACCAAAGTAATCATTCTGTCAACTCTCGAAAGGACCGCAGTTTCCCACGGCGTTTTTCTTAGGCTGCAGGATTCGTCAACCTGCAGTCTTCATGCTTCGTCATTTAACCCGGGCGCGGCACATTGCACCTTCATTCATTTCTCGCATGTGTTCGTCCCGAACTGCCAACGTTCCGAACCGTTTGGTTCTTCCTAGTGACGTGAAGCCCTCGCACTACCGCGTGCGACTGGAGCCTGACTTGGAAAAATTCACCTTCACCGGTGAGGTCGAGATCTCTCTCGATGTGGCCACCTCGACCAACAAAGTCGCAGTCAACATCCTTGATTTGACCATCCACTCAGCCCAGATCAACGGTGAGGCTGCCACAGATTCTGCTCATGATGAGGATGCCCAGTCCATCACTTGGACCTTCCCCACCCAGCTCGAGGCCGGATCTCAGGCTAAGCTCAAGGTCCAGTTTGACGGCACTCTCAACGATCAGCTTGCTGGATTCTACCGCTCCGTGCACAAAGACGAGAACGGCAAGCAGCAAGTTGTGGCAACTACGCAAATGGAGGCCACTGACTGCCGCCGCGCCTTCCCGTGCTTCGACGAGCCGGCCCTCAAGGCCAGCTTTGATATTGAGATGGTCGCCGACAAAAAGTACACTGTACTGTCTAACTCGGACGTCAAAGCTACTACTGAGCTGCCGTCGGGCAAGGTACTGACCCAGTTCAACTCTACGCCCAAAATGTCCACCTACCTCGTGGCGTTTATTGTTGGCGAACTCAACTACGTCGAAAGCAACGACTTCCGTGTGCCTGTCCGTGTCTACGGTACCCCTGGTTTGGAAAAGAAGGGTCAGTTTAGCGCTGATCTGGCTGCGAAGACCCTCAAGTTCTTTGAGGAGACTTTTGGCATCGAGTATCCTATGCCCAAGTGCGACATGGTTGGTATCCACGACTTCAGCGCCGGTGCTATGGAGAACTGGGGTCTGATTACCTACCGCAATGTTGATGTGTTCTTCGAGGAGGGCGTTGATTCGCTTTCAACCAAGATCCGCGTCGCTGAGGTTGTCCAGCACGAGCTTGCTCACCAGTGGTTTGGCAACCTCGTCACCATGGAGTGGTGGGACGGCCTGTGGCTTAACGAGGGTTTCGCCACTTGGATGTCCTGGTATTCCTGCAACCACTTCTTCCCCGAGTGGAAGGTCTGGGAGTCGTACGTGTCCAAGCAGCTCCAGGGCTGCCTTGACCTCGACGGTCTGCGTTCTTCGCACCCTATCCAGGTGCCGGTTAAGCGCGCTGATGAGATTGCTCAAATTTTCGACGCTATTTCCTACCTCAAGGGATCTTGTGTTATCAAGATGATTTCCCAGTTCTTGGGCGAGGACGTCTTCATCAAGGGCATTGCCCTCTACCTCAAGCGTCATCAGTACGGCAACACCACCACTGACGATCTGTGGAATGCGCTGGCTGAGGTATCCGGTAAGGACGTCAAGGCCCAGATGGATGTCTGGACTCGCAAGGTCGGCTATCCTCTTGTCACTGTTGAAGAGCAGGGCTCTGAGCTCACGCTCACCCAGAACCGGTACCTGCGCACTGCCGACGTCAAGCCCGAGGAGAACGAGGTTTTGTACCCGATTGTCCTTGGTATTCGCGGCGCGGATGGCAAGGTAGACCACACTAAAGTCTTGACTGAGCGTACGGGCAAGGTCACCATTGATGGCGACTTCTACAAGCTCAACGCCGACCAGAACAGCATCTATCGCGTGCACTACCCTGCTGACCGCCTTGTGAAGCTTGCCGAGGAGGGTGCTAAGCCGCAGTCCCGTCTTTCCGTTGAGGACCGTGTTGGACTGGTCACTGATTTGGGTGCGCTCGCTGGCGCCTATGTTCCTACCTCGCAGCTCTTGACGGTGGTTGACATGTGGAAGAACGAGCACGAATCGACAGTCTGGACTTCTATTTTGGCCAATCTTGCCCGCATTCGCCAGGCCTGGAAGTTTGAGTCTCCTGAGGTCCGTGACGCGTTCAATAAGTTCCGCGAGGCCGTGGTTGTGCCCAAGGCCAAGGAGGTTGGCCATGAGTTCTCTGTGAACGACAGCGCTCAGGTGGCTAGCCTCAAGGCTGATCTGTTTGCCGCTGCTGTGGGCACCGGTAACAGCGAGTTCGTTGAGACCGCTTTGGGCCTTTACGCCAAGGGTTTCACCAACATCAATGCCAATCTGCGCCCCACTGTGTTCCGGGCTGTTGCTGAGCATGGTACTCCCGAGCAGTGGAATGAGCTGCTTGAGATTTACACTGCCGGAACTTATGGTGCTACGGGCAACGAGGCGTTGAGCGCCCTGGGCTCTACTAAGGACGCTGCCCTCAAGACCAAGGCTCTCGGCTTTATCTTGGACGGCACTGTGCGCACTCAGGATTCGTACCGTGCTATTGCCGGTGTTGCTCAGGATGCCGCAGGCCAGGAGCTGGCGTGGAAGTGGCTCCAGGACAACTATGACGATCTCATCAAAACTTTCCCCCCTGGTCTGAACCTTTTGTCGCACATTATTTCGAGCGCGACCTCGGGCTTCACCAAGCAGGAGCAGCTGTCAGAAATCGACGCATTCTTCAATGGTCGTGACCTCAAGGGCATTGACCAGGCATTGAATATCGCCAAGGACCGTGTCCGGGCCTCGATCAACTGGCTCAGCAAGGACGCTGTTGATGTACAGCAGTGGCTGTCCGAGCACAAATTTATGTGACTAGGACCCAGGCTCTAGAAGTTCCAGGGCGTTCTACATAAATCATTATTTGTCGCAATATATTTTCGTTACACTTTGATACTTTGCTAGAAACTGGCCTCTCTAAAATTTATGGAACAACCTCTTGTTTGGACACCTGACCATACCATCCAAGATGGGAAACTGCAAAATGCAGGGATCGCCCGAGCACAGGGTCAGCAGGAAAAATCAAATTCCCGCGAACCGTTTTGCAGTAGTAGTTGCATATATTTTAGCCCATATTTTTTTTGATTCTTGACAGGATTCGATGCATCTGACAGATCTATTGCCATCGACGTGGCCCAAAAGTGGTACTGCCTGTTCAGTTCATAGCCTGCTACAAGGATTTTATCGTTATCACGTTTGAATCTGTGCCGCGCTAAGACTGTAATGTAGATCTTTTGAATGTGAGGCACGACGCAGTACCTTGGATGCACGGGGCTGAGCCTCGTCTACATGTGCCTAACTACCCAAATATAATAGTTTTGACCGAATATTTTGCAGCTGCTCATTTGTTATGCCCAAGTAGATCGGGGCAAATCAGGCACTACAACAACGTACACAACTTAATAATCTGACGGACGCCAGTTGGCTCCCCATTACTTTTTGTCCGGGCTTGGCAACGGGTTTTTTCTTGTAGTTTCCTACAAAGTCACTTCAGTAGTTGACAGCCTTCTACAGGTCATAAGATTCTAAAACTAGTTTCTGTTTTCTGTATTTTCTCAATCCTCAATTTTAGGAGCGCATCGGATCAAATTCCAAAGGAGTAGGGGAGGGGGGGATGAAGAGGGGAAAAGAACTTCGAACTGGGCAGGGGTATGTATGTTTAAGGGGTCAGATGGATCTTTTGCCTTCATTACTTATCGGTCTTATCGCAGAAGCATTCTGGAAAGCCCGGGCGATCTTAAGCGCCGGAAACATGAGGCACCTTCAAACTAACACAAATAGTCTCTACTAGAATAGATACGGAGTATTTAGTGGCTCATTTTTGGGCTAACTTGGGTGGTTTGAAACACCGCATCGAAGTGGTGCCAGGGTCAGCTAAGACTGATTTGCATGCTACTGGCATATGCAAGCACACGCGACCCTACCTTGACAGATAGTTTGGCTGGTACCTGAAACAACTACACAAGGCTACCTCTCTTCACGCAACTCTCGGAGCGTGAATCTGACAGGACAACTTCTCACCGGCATCTTAGGTAGAGAGTTCCAGGAAAATCGTTGATAAAATATTAAGCTGTGCGGTCTTTTTATTCTTAACCATAGACCTGCGCGCAAGCCGCCAAATACTTATCTCATTGGTCCTCATCTAGACAACCCAACGGTAACTTTAACATTAAAGTGCCCAAAAAATGTATTGGAAGAGACAAATATCTGAACATGGGTTCAGGGTGATCTTAATCACTGGTCTGCTTTATACGTGTGTTTTCGGCTACCTTTGGTTAACCACGGGAAGGGCCCAGTTTTCCGCCGTCCCTTCCAGCAAGGCAAATCAGGCTGCCCAGCACTTCAACAACCGCACAGGAGACTCAAACGAGTTTGAAAACAATGATTTGGCGTTTGATCCTGAACGATGGAAGAAGCGGCCTTTGCCAAACTACAAAGTCATGACACAGGGCCTCAAAGTGCTTACCCCGGAGGAATACTACGTCGACGATGGGCACAAGATTGCTTCGAACCGCTGGCTGCGCCAGGAACTCGATGAAGGTATGCACAACGCTTTTGACTGGTCTGAGTTTATTGATTTGTCCTCCACAGCAAAATACGAAAAAGGTGACATGAAACCTGAAGACTACCCCTATGTTATCGTCACCGATCTGAGCAACATGCAGCTGCCTCGGGATAAGGACACGACAGTGGCCGAGGCGTCCATGCTTGGAAAGCTGTATATTAAGCACTACATGAGTGCACCATATCAAGTGCTGGCCCTTCCGGACCCGCAGATTGCTTCACAAAAGGATATTCCGCCGGCCGGCCGTCGTTACACAGTGAAGCATAAGGACGAGGGACGGAGTCATCGCCAACACCATAGCAAACATCACCACGATCTCGAAAAAATTGGTTCCTTAATTCTTGAGCTTGATGGTACGCCCTTCAAGAACCGAGGTGTAGTGAACATCCCGGAGGCCTTATTTGAGTATGAGCCGTACCAGCAGATCACCAACCTCTTGGCAACGGAAGATCCGCTAAGCCACTTACACGCAATTTCAGTTACCGATGCATTGGCTAAGGTTGATAAGTCTCCCAAATATTTCCACGAGATCAGTATTAAGGGAGATAGGCACCGGATGGGCGACCACTATGACTGGCGCTTTTTCCGCGGCTTTTTGAGCGAGGAAGAGCAAAGTTATACCAAGGAGCGCTTGGTACGAGCATGGGCACAGTTTGCCGATGCTGAAGGTATCAGCTACTGGCTTGCCCACGGCTCGATGATCGGCTGGTACTGGAACGGCATGACCATGCCCTGGGACACCGATAACGACATCCAGATGCCCATTATGGAGCTCGACCGACTGGGGCGGGAGTTTAACGGGACCTTGGTGCTGCAGAATCCTAACGATGACGATGGCAAGTTCCTTATCGATGTTTCACCATGGATTGTCGAGCGCGGTCACGGTAACGGCAGAAATAACATTGACGCTCGTTTCATTGATGTGGAAAACGGCGCTTACATTGACATCACCGGACTGGCTCATCGCAAGAGTGAGACAAAGGGCATCGGGTGCAAGAACAACCACTTTTACACCTACGATACTCTTTCACCCATGCGGAGAACCCTTTACGAAGGCGTAGCCGTGTACATCAACCATAACTTCCAGGGGTTGAGGGACGAGTACAAGAAGTTTGACAAACCTAGTTATAGTCACTGGCGGTTCTCTCACAAGTTGGGTATGTGGGTTTCAGGGCAGACCTGTGAAGAGCAAATGAAGGGCGAAGCAGATACCACCTTCAAAACTTGTATTGTATCTGATCCGATTCCTGACTGTGATCCAGAAACCACAGAGCTTGGCACATGCGATAGCCGGCTACTAAAAATGCAAGAGAAACTTAAGAGCCGCTACGCTCTTCACCGGATGCAGGATATCCGGTCCACAGATGATGATACTGGCACTCCTGATTCAAAAGTCCTTGAATTATTGGACCAGTTTTACCCGGCTCTTGGATATGTGTGAGTCACACTTAAATAGTGCTCTAAAATGTATAATTTGTAGTTGCATTTCTTTCTTCTTTCAATAAAGCATCTATGTCTTACTTTGGGTTATTTTCACCCTTTGGGTAAATGACCGTTGGGTAACCCTTGCCGGCGCGGGATATAAGACTCCGCCTAAAAGGGGTCGTTCCCGCTTCCGCGCAAGTATGCTGATACATGCCCAGAGTGATTCAGTGAGGGCGTTTGAATCGGCTCTCGAGAACGATGAGACCGATAAAGTTACAAGTGCATCTGATTGGGCCCCACCGACTGAGATCACTTCGAGATCAGACTATGCAAACTATGGCGTAGGCTACCATGTATTGCGATGGCCGGTGCTCGTGGGTCTTATTCTTTGGATTCTGCCTCTCTTGGCCATCTATTTTGGGATCCGACTCTATGTTTCCATTTCTGAATGGTTGGTCGTTTGGAGAGGTCCAAGAAGGACCCTGAGACAAAAGCTGCGAGCTGCCACTTCTCTCGACGAGTGGAGGTTCTGGGCAGCCAAGCTTGACCAGTTTCTTGGGTTTAATAAATGGCGCGAGGAAGACAAGTCGGCATACTATGATTGGCGTACTGTGCGGGGTATTTCGCGCCAGCTATCTAACCTGAACGCTCGAAACCCAGAAGAGGCCGAGCAGATTGCCGTGATCCTGGAAACTTGCGTAAAGTACAACTTTGCGGGAATTCACAACTCACAAGTTTATTCCCAGTGCTACTCGGGCACAAAAAAGTTAATTGACCGGTTTAACCGTGTTGTCATAGACAAAATCAACGAAGTGGCCGCACCGTCCTGCCCCCTGGCTGACGAAACAAAGTCTTTGCTTTTCAAGTCTATGGGAATCAATTTGGGCAAATCTGCGCTCTGCCTCTCGGGTGGTGGCTCGTTTTGCTACCGCCATTTTGGTGTTGTCCGGATTCTTCTGGATCTAGGCATGCTGCCGCCAATTGTATCGGGCACATCTGGCGGTGGACTTATTGCTGCTCTCGTGTGCACACGTACAGATGACGAGCTCAAGGCGCTCATCAATCCGTCGGTTGCAGATAATCTAACTGCCTGCTGGGAAGGGTTTCCGGATTGGTTGAAACGATGGTGGAAGACAGGCGCTCGTTTTGATAGTGTGGACTGGGCTGAGCGGGCCAAGTTTTTCACTCTTGGCGATTTGACGTTCAAAGAAGCTTATGAGCGCACAGGCAAGATCCTGAACATCTCCACAGTCCCGGCAAATCCACAAACTCCAGCTATTTTGTGCAATTATATCACGTCGCCCGATTGTGTTATTTGGTCAAGTTTGTTAGCATCCGCAGCCGTGCCGGGGCTTTTGAAACCAGTGGTGCTAATGCGGAAAACCCGTACAGGAACTTTCGTACCCTACTCGTTTGGCTCACGCTGGCGTGATGGCTCGTTCCGGACGGACATTCCCACCCAAGCTCTCAACACGTTTTTCAATGTGAACTACACAATTGTGTCTCAAGTCAACCCGCATATCAGATTGTTTGCTTATTTGCCACGCGGCCAGGTCGGTAGGCCAGTGATCCACAAGTACTCAAAGTCCCGGTGGCGAGGCGGCTTTTTGCTCACGGCCATGGAGACGAGCGTCAAGCTAGAAATTAAAAAGTGCTTGAAGCTCTTGCGCAACCTTGACCTTATGCCGCATGTTCTAGACCAAGATTTTTCGACGGTGTTTTTACAAAAATTTGAGGGCTCTGTCACTGTGTGGCCGCGAATTGGCCTCAAGGATTTCCTTAAAATTCTATCTGATCCAACTCGTGACGAATTGGCGAAAATGATGTTGGCCGGTGAAAAGACCGTTTTTCCTAAGATTTCGATGATCGCTCATTTCATAAATCTCCAGCACGCTATTGAGCGTGCTCAAGAGCACATTGAAAAGTAAATTTTGGTTTTGGCCTTGCAGCCTCTGTAATTTGTATTTATCTTAACGCTTCCCAACCTTCAATTCTTGGGTTTCCCGCCTGCGTCTTTGTCATAATCACCCTTTTTCGAGCGCTATGAAGTTATCATTCCGGGACCTCAAGCATGAAAAGTGGACTATCGAGGTCGAAGAGACTGATTCTGTTCGCCAAGTAAAAGAGAAGAATGCGGTGGAGCGTGGTTTCAAGCCAGAGCAATCGCAGAAACTGATCTATTCGGGAAAGATCCTCAAGGATGATGACGCCATTGGCAGCTACAAGATCCAGCCTGACAAGGACTTTATTGTTTGTATGGTGCACAAAGCCAAGAAAGCCAAGTCGGCTTCGCCAGCCCCCACTGTGGACAGTACGACGAGCGCAACGAGCTCGGCGCCGGCCCCAGCGGAAAGTGCTACGGCGAGTCCAGTTCCAGGGGCGGCGGCGGCGGCCGCAGGGTCTACGGACGCTGGCTCGGTTTTGGCGCAGGGAAGTGAGCTTGATGAGATTATCTCCAATATGGTCAATATGGGCTATGAGCGCCCGCAAGTTTTAACGGCGCTTCGGATGGCTTACAACAACCCTGAGCGGGCGGTTGAGTACCTCGTTTCCGGGATGGTGCCTGAATCAGGAGCTGGGGACGAAGTAGTGGAGGCGGTTGCCGATAACACAGAAGACGCTGCAGCTCCAAATGCTGCCTCGTCTGCTGGCGCAGCCCCCGGCTCCGGTGTAGCGACGAGTGCTGGCTCCGGCTCTAACCAAGATACCGAGGATACCACAGACATCAATCTTTTCGAAGCCGCCGGCCGGCAGTTGGAGGAGGAAGACGAGGATGCTGAGTTTATGCGACGTTACGAGTCGGGGCTGCCAGGCGGTCAGATTGAGATCTTCCGTCAAATGATCAGGGAAAATCCGGGAGTGTTTGAGCCAATTATCCAGCAACTGGTTGCCCAGAATCCGCAGTTGGGCGAGGTAATTCGCGAAAACCCAGACGCTCTGTTCCAACTACTCCAAGGTTCCGACGAGCAGGATCTCCCAGGTGACCAGGATGCTCATGAGGACGCTTCTGGCGATGGTGCATGGCGGGTTGAAATTACCCCAGAAGAAAACGACGCCATCAACCGGTTGATGGAGCTTGGATTTGAGCGGGGAATTGTAATCCAGGCCTACTTTGCCTGCGACAAAAACGAGGAGCTGGCTGCCAACTACCTGTTTGAACACGGCTACGATGACTAGGTGTAGTTTAATTGTTTTTCGCTTGGATTTCGGTTTATGCTAGTTTCACTAAAAATTAATATTCGAGAAATCTGAAGACACTCGGCCACGGGGCTTAAAAGCAGGCACTGGGTCGTTACCTGGGCGAACACAAAACACAGTGGACCAGCCAGCCAGTTCCGCGGCCTCAATTTCCTTGGGATTGTCGCTGAAGAATATGATTTCTGTGCTAGGAAGACCAATTGAGTCGGCAATTTTCTTGTACGATGCCGACTCTGTTTTCGGACCAGCGTTTACAGTGTCATAGTACCCACTAAGATACTTGTTGAGGTCTCCCTGGCTTGTGTGGCCAAACAGTAACTTCTGGGCTGCTACACTGCCCGAGGAGTAAATATAAACACCCGCCGGGGACGGTTGGCGAGCCAAAGACTCAGACCAACGAATAATGGCTGGGCTGGCGTCCTTGAAGAGATCGACTTTGATTTCTCCACTGTCGTAACCTGCACGCCACAAAAAACCCTGTAGCGCCTTGAGATACGGAGCTTTAACGTCCCGGGCCGTTAGGTCCGCCATATGTTGTAAAATGTCAGTGCCAGAGCTGGTGTACTCATTCGGGAACTCGGCCAAGTAAGACTCGAACTCACCATCTGATTTTTGGATAGGGAATTTGATGTCTGGCAGCAGTTCTTTGGCTTTGGTGAGGGCAAAAGGGTACAAAACGTCCTTAACGAACGAAATAGGGCACACCGTGCCCTCAATGTCTAAAACCACCGCACGGATCATGACAAAGCAGGGCTGGAAGAGATGCCCACGGTTTAGAAGGTCAGATGATGAGCACTAAGATTTTCTCGGCTAGATCAATGTTGAAACATTCCGGCGGGAGCTGTGCCGTTAAATTCTCTTAATTTGAAGTTTAGAATTTTCGCTGAAAATTTCTTTCAATTTTCTATTAAAAAAAAGCCAGCAAGCCGTAAAAACCCGATATATACTCGGAACTTGAACACAGGCAGCCCATTTTGACACTAGCTTGTGGTTCCTTCACTATTTTAAATTTGTGGTAGAGCCACGCCCTTTGGTGGTATGCAGGATGCATTTGTCCGTATCATACGGCGCAGTCAGACCCGAAAAAAAAATACTCAGACTTAGGCGATTGGTACTGCATGCCCAGCTAGGAACACGCCGTAGCGTCTAAGCCGCGGCAAACCCCTATAGCTCAACCGCCTCGTCAGTAAATGTATAAGGTGTGGTGAAAATTAATCTGAGGGCCTAGCTAGCATATATGTACGCGATCCGGAAATAAATTGTAGTGAGAATCAAGGAATCGGAGCGGTCCGCGATGGCTACTAAAGCAACGCTTAGGCGGGTGCAGGCGGATGCAAGTCAAGCTCTCCGTGCACTAATGCAAGGTGCCACAGCGGGAAGAAGCGCTGCGAGAGAATAAGCTGCTGAGCTTTCTGACCCACACAGGCAAGTGTGTGGTTGCAGCGAAAAAATGCTTTGATAGTATCGGTAGCGTGCCAACTTGTATCATCTAGGCGACGATCTATTCTGTAAATCTCTAGACGCTCATTCGTAGTTTTAATTTGCAGGCGGGGATTTTATGGCGACGCTCTACATTTTTTCGATGAAGCTCGAACAGCTGCTTGGCACGTCTTGTGAGCGGCAGCCGTGGCGACCCGGAAGCTGTGCCGATTGCCACCAGAAAATAACTTATGCAATAGAATACAACTTTGTGATATTTTGATATAACTTGAATCTTTAGGTAAATTTGGACCACTACGAACATCAACGGGCTTGACGGTGTCTTCAGTCTTAATCTTTGAGCGCATTTGGTGTATGCATTCATGTGCACTTGGGGCACGGGTGACCGCACTGTGCATGATTCAAAAACCCCTTCTGTGACTGATCTGTCGCTGCTCATCTTTAAACTCCCGAAACTGCAGGGGCTCTCTGGAGCCTATAAGGAGAATACTGCGTCCTTAAATGGCATTTTCAACCCTAGACAGAACAGCTACTAATATTTACACTAACCCGGCCCCTCAGGCTTATCGGCGGGGCTGGGCTTCTTTCTCTGAATCTCGCTGGGCACCACCTTACTATGTCCCCTCGACTACGCACCAGGTGCAAGAAAACCCTTTGCCCTGCTACGAAAACTGGACTAAGCAAAAAAAGGCTTCCCTGTGGCTTAGAAGGGTTTGCAAAACAAGGCACATAGCGGCCACCCAACGTCCGAATCGGAGCGCGTCCTGGTAGAAAACGTCGATTTTAGCGGACATACAGCAAATGGGATGAGTAGCACTGTAGTTAGAAGATTACAATATGGCATTGTAGTTTCCAGGGCCATCGAGTCTTAGCAAAATCACCCTCACATCAGTGAATTTTGAGTCGCGACGCCTACTCTAATGTCCTACGGGCTGCGGTATATCCTTTGGCGTGCCTAGTTTTTGGCTCCCAGTAAGCGTTGTTCCGTCAGCACATTTGGCATTGAGCAGTGCAGCAACGGTCATGATTGCCCCAGGCTGTGCGTGGGCCCTTGCCCTAATTCAAAACGACCCTTTCCTGGTTTGGTTGCGAGCATATATGCTTTGATTTTTTTTCCTCAACCTTCCTTCCCCAAAAGCAGAGTTGCAGCCGCCGCAGCGCCCGGTTTCCAAAAGTAGCGTTTTGATTAACGCACTGTTCTAAACAACAGGCAATTTTTTTCTATTATACTAGGGAGAGAAACGGCCTTTTATTGTAATTCGCCCTGGGTTTCGGAAGACGGACCCCCTGCCACCCTTTCTTCCCAAGTATCCCCCATTTGACATCGCAGTTGCCCTTCCGCACTCGATTCGGCTTTGTTTACAAAGTCTTTCGGAAAAAACCATCCTTCACAAATCATTGCAAACACACAGGTGGCGTTGGCCCCGGTGCTAGCGACCTGAAATAATGCCAAACGATCCGCCGTCGAAGGACGGTCAAATACCCACCGACCCGCAAACGGGAGCGGCCGCGTCGCCGCCCTCAGCACAGTCACTACCTGTGCCTCAACAGGAGCACCCGCTGCCCACGATGGCCGATGTGTCGGGTGGCAGTGTCGCAAGCGCTTCTGAAAATACTTCTCAAGACGACGAAGAGGAACCCCCCAAACTCAAGCGCGGACCCTGGTCAGCTGAGGAAGACCAAAAGCTCCTCGAGCTAGTGCAACAGAATCGCAGTCTGCGCTGGGTGAAAATCGCAAAATTGCTTGGCACCCGCACATCAAAGCAGTGCCGCGAGCGCTACCACCAAAATCTCAAGCCTACCCTGAATCACCGTCCCATCACCGAGGAGGAGGGAAAAGAAATCACCAGACTCGTAGGCGTTTATGGAAAGCGCTGGGCTGCGATCGCACGCCATCTTCAAGGTAGATCTGACAACACGATCAAGAACTGGTGGAATGCCGGTGCAAATCGTCGCCGCCTGGAGTTGAATTCCCAAGTGGGATTGCCGCCGCCCGTAGGCGGGGACGCTTCCAGTGACCATTCAGCTCAGTCGGGCCAGTCGAGTCAGCCGCAAACTGCCCAGATTCCAGGAGCCCATGTCACGCCTAATCAATACGTCCAGGCCCCGGGCACATTGGCGATGCACCCAATGCAAGTCAACTATGGCTACGCAGCTACTCCGGGAGCTACTCCACAAGCAGGGTACCAGTTTTATCAAATTCCTGGGCAACAAGGTGCCTTGCCAACAGGATATGTGCCAGCAGGCCAGTACTACTCAGTGCCGCAACAGCAGTATATGCAATACCAGATGCCTGTGATGCAGCCGGATCCAAATGCCTCTCAAGGGGCTACTCCTATTTATATGACCGTTCCACAGGGCTACCCTCCTCAGATGGTAGTGCCCATGATGGCACAAGTCCGACCTCAGCCCGCACATTCTCAGCCAGGCCAACCAGTGGCACAGGCGGCACAATCGGTAACACCAGCACAGGGCACACCCTCAGGACCAGTCCAGCCACAGCAGCAAACCCAGCCAGGTCAGCCGGTTCAGCCGATTCAGCTCGGACAGCCAGGACAACAGGGACAGCCAGGACAGTCAGGACAGTCAGGACAGCCAGGACAGCCAGGACAGCCAGGACAGCCAGGACAGTTTGCTCAGCAAGCCTCAGCAATTCCGCCGTCCGTGGTACCCGTCAAAGCAGAAACACCTAAAAGTGTCGAGCTCAGCCCTGGATCCGGCCCGCAACCGCTTAGCGGCCGCAGGCTCTCAGACGCCCTTAGTCCAACGCAGGTCCGGCCAGACACCAATGCAGACCGGGCTAATGACAGTGGGAAGCAGGCATTCGGCTCGCTGTTTAAAGCTAGCTATGTCGAGCACCCCGCCGAGCCCGAGCAAGATCAAAGCGCACATCTCGCAACTCAGCTTCGGCCCGGACAGCAATTGCCCGGTCCAATGTCGCTTTTCCCACCATCCCACGCTCTTCGTCACAAGCTGTCGGTGGATCACACGCCCTACCGTCGCACCAGTTTAGAAGAGCTGTCTCGACGCTCGTTCGATTTCTCGTCACGACCCTCAACACCCGACTCGCGGCGGTCAAGCATTCTGCCGTCGGCAGAATTTGCCCAGCGTAAAGCCTCTACAAGCTGGGCACCGCCAGACGCAACAAGACGGAACTCAGTCGTTCCGGACCTACCTAACCAGCCGTCGCCAGGGCTTCCGCAAATAGTGGCAGTCGGCGGCCACATTGACGCAGCCAAGCCCACAGAAGATAAGTCACCTGGTGGCACACTTGCGCCTCCGTTCGCAGCCTCGACGTCTCCAGAACAGGATAATGATCGCTCACGACGTGTCTCAATTGCTAATCTCATGTCGGACTGAGCTAGGGATTCACCCTCTGTTTCTTTTTTTGTTTAATCACTGCTTATGATTTCATGTTTCTTTGCTGAAATTTTTATTTTATTCTCGACTACTGTCTATGTATATTTAGGTCCATCTAAAGGCTCATGTACATCTAACGAGTGTCTTTGGGAGCTCGGCTAAAGAATCAATTTACTTGCAGTGGCGATTTGTCACATTCAATGAGTGGGATCCGAGGACCAAACTCGGCCCTCACAGAGTTTCTGCGGTCGCAGGGAATCAGTGCCAGCGAAATTAGAGACCGCTGGAACCGGCGTCAACGTGGTGAGGACGTAGGAGGTGATTCAACTGAAGATCCAGCAGCAGCCGCTAGGCCCACTGACGAGGCGGATCCGGAAGTCGAGGCAATTGCCCTTGCAGCTGCCCGTAAAGCCAGAGACGATGCTAATGATTATGAGGAAGAAGGCACAACAAAATGCATCTACTGCTCGAGTCGGTTCACGATCACCGTGTACTCTAAACAGGTTGACGATGGATACGTTTGTTTGGCGTGCGCTTCGCAGTCTAAACCCAAGAAAAATAAGGCTACCGCCACTGCTGCTGCTAAGCGTAAACGAAAGAAGACTGCAGAGTCACTTCTTGAGCAGCAGAGCAATGCCGTGCCCTCGCTTCAAGATTTGTGCATTTCCTGTGTCGCGGATTACATCGATGATGTCGAGGAACTGGGCGATCTTTCAAGTCAGAACTTTACTAAAATCTCTGCAATTCTGAGCCGCAACCGTAAATTGAATGCTCGAACTTGCCAGCTGTTTCTACGAGGAGAAGCCACCGTACTTGAGCTTTGGGACTGCTCAGCCTTGCCGTGCGAGTCGTTCAATTTAATCCCAGCGCTCTGCCCCAATCTCGAGCGGCTGGTGCTCGGAATGTGTGGCCAACTTAACGACGAAAACATTAGACGTATTGCCTCACTTCCTAACCTAAAGGAAATTGTGCTTGATGGCGCCTTTTTGGTTCGCAAGGAAGCCTGGATTGATTTTTTTGAAACTGCTGGACCCCGTCTCAAAAAGCTCACAATTAAATCTGTTTACCGAGTTGATGTCGAAGTTTTGGCAATTTTGGTCGAAATGTGCTCTGAGCTCGAAAGCCTAACATTGGCTCGGCTCAGCCAGCTCACAGACACGACACCGTTTTACTTGCTAGGAAATTTGGCCAAACTCAAGCACCTTGAGCTAATTGAGCTTGAGCCAGAAGCTATTGACGACAATTGTCTCATCAGCACACTGAACATGATTGGGTCCCAATTAGAGTCGCTGGTAGTCAATAACGCCAATGTTTCAGATCGCTTTATCAGTGCGGTTGGGGCAACTTGCGGTGCTTTGACGAGGCTAGAGCTTGTTAATTTGCCTTCGATTACTGAAAGCGCGGTTGTGGCCATGTTTAAAGACTGGAGCTCGAGGTCAACCCCGGGACTTCAAACGCTGTCACTCCAGCGGTGTATTGCACTAGGTGATGCGACATTGGCGGCTATTCTCGAGCATTCGCGTACAACACTAGTGGATCTGGATATAAACTCCTTGCGGTTGCTGTCGGGTCCCGCAATTATGACTCTGGTGGCGCTCCCGAATCTGACAAAATTGGACATTGGCTTCATCGGGTCAGTTGAGCCACAGCACATTTACAAATTGTCCACATGCCGGTCTCTTAGACTTGTGCTAGCGTACGGAAATATTCGGCTGAGTGATATGCCACTGCCGCTCAATCTGACCGTTATTGGTACTATGTAGATTATTTATCTTTTTAGCGGGTTCGCCTTGATTAACGACTTGGCTTCAGCACAACCATTCTGAGCAATGTCTGCGTTGAAAAACGCCGCTAAATCACCATTATCCCGTAAGTTTTGCAAGCTGGGCTTTCTACTCGGTTTTGCAGGAGCTCTGTTTATTTGATCTGCCAGTTGACGCTTCACCTCTTGACCAGTTTGACCCGTGCCGTTCAAAAGGTCTAGAGCACCTTCAAAGCCAAGTCCCTGACGGTATCGTGCCCGCTCAATAGTCCACGCTTCTTTTTCGGCGGGTAATAAATACAGCTCCCCTCGAACAAATACTTTGTCGACGGCCGCTGGATCCACGGCACTTAACCAGCGGATATAACGCATCCAAAACTCTTTATACAAGGCACAAGGAACTAGACAACGCTCATAAAGTACACGAGTGTGTCTGTCATTGCCTAGAGACTCTTGGTAGTCGAGATAGTCGTCCCAAACATTTCTCTCCGCCAGGTCTAGATCTACAACATGGAAGTAAGGGCGCGCAATTTGCGACTCAAAAGCCCATCGATCGTTAACCAGCTGGCTGGTTTGCTCTAGAATTGCAGGAATGTCTCCAAATACATCGGGAAAGTCTTTTTGTGCCTCAATGGCTTGTTGTGAGTACTTTGAATAGTCGTACAGTGGCAGGGTGATGAGTTCAGCGAGCACTTTGGCTCGTTCCTCACCTTCAAGCCGCGCCAAATAGCGTTCCCAAATAGGATTAGACTGAAAAAAGAGTCCAACAGTTTCAGCTGCTCGCTGGTGGTCTGCAAGTGAAGCTTCAGGGCGATCCAGAAATGCAGTCCATAGCTCTAAACTTGGGCACTGATCTAGCGCACGATGCCAAAGGTCTTCGCTAGGGAACGCCTCGAGATATTTTATCCAGTATCCGAATAAAAGCGGATATGTTTGTAAAAGAGTCTCATAGTTCTGGACGCTAGGGTCGGCCTCTATACTGGCCTGCAACTCTGAGAGTTTGTCCATGATGAATAACTCAAACTCGCTTTGGCTAAGTAAACTATGACTCTCCCGCCCTGGGGCCCAACAATAGATATAATTTAGGTACTGGAATATAATAGCAGGGGTCGGGTGTAAAACATACAACTTTTAGAATTCTTCTGTTTCATGACTTGCGAAGCCGCTCGACAACTCGGCGGGCGAGGGCCGGTACGGCCATCTGCGAATTGTATGACTTGTCGGCGCCATCGCTCGCGGCATCAACGTCCTGCGTGGCCAGAGTCTCGACGCGCTGGGTGAGCTCCGGGGCGTCGGTGATTGCCTTGAGAAGACGCGGGTCCTCGGACTCGAGGAGCTGGAGGATCATCCAAACGGCGATGTGCTCGAATGTTGGCTCCTTAGAAGACAAAAAGTTAACCAAAAAGGCATGGATACCGCCATCAGGTTCATTCCATGCCTCGACAAATGGATCATAGTCCGAGATTTTCGACGACAAGTTGCCAAGCGCAGCCGCCGAGTTGCCCTGGACCTCGACGTTGTCGACCATCGTGAGTGGGACAAGCACTTTGACAATACCCAGTGAGAGCATTGTGCTTTTCAGTTCGTCCCCAAGGGCAAGTACAGCAATACAAGCGGTGATTTCGCTCTGCACACTGGCGGGCACGCGGTCCATCAAATCAATACACTTTTGCACGGCGCCCGTCTCGACGATGTTGAGCTTCGTTTTCTCGCTGGACGCTGCAAGATTGCGGAGCGACGAGACAGCGTGACACAAAATCTCCTCATTGTCAGTTTGGCCTAGCAGGTCTACCAGTGGACCTAAAAAGCCCGCGTCGACAATGGCCGCTTCGTTGAGCGGGTGGATGCTCACGTTGCGAATACAAGCCACCGCAGCTAGCACTAAATGGGTGTGCGAGCACTGCAGCAGATCAAGGAGTAGTGGCAGTCCGTTCGCACGCACGATCTCAACCTGGTAGTTCACGTCAGAAGCAAGGTTTCGGAGAGCCAAGGCTGCCTGACACTGAATCCGTGGCGATGATGACCCCATGAGATGGACAAGGTGGTGTACAAGGTGTGGCTCAGTCTGAGCAAGCCTCTGGCGGTTTTCCGCCTCCACGGCGATATTTGACAGCGCGGTGGTGCAATAATACTGGACATCGGCGTCGGTGCTGGACAGCAAGGACACCAGGACAGGAATGGCATCTGCATTGACGAGTTCCCTGCGATTTTCGTTAGAGTGCGTCATGTTGAGTAAAGCGCCCGTCGCATTGCGTTGAACCCGCATGTCTTTAGACTTTGCCAGTTTGGTGAGGGGCAACAGGGCGCCTGAACGTGCAATCTTGGCCTTGTTTTCCTCTAAGGTTGCGAGGTTCGTCATACAGCCAACGGCATTGCACTGGACCTCGACATTTGGTGACATCATTTGCTTCATTAGGGGACCCAGACCGCCCATTTCAACAATGAGCTTCTTGTTCTCATTGTTGACAGCGAGATTGCCCAGGGCGGCTCCGGCAGCCCGCTGAATCTCAGCATCCGGCGACTGAAGCAAAACGAGAATGGGTTCCAGGACTTTACCATTCACACTCGCAATGTATTTTTCTGTAATTTCCGCAAACGCCAGCGCTGCAGACCGCTGGAGGTCCATATTGTCGCTGTTCACCAGCGTTGTGAGCGCGTCGAGCGCGCCCTCCGATAGCAAGTCCGACTCCTCGCGATTGTCAAGGTACTGAAGCAATACCTCCACTGCCTGACGTTCATTTTCACCTAAAACAGGTGCGTAGGCGCCGTTTTCGGACCGGTCGCCGCACGACCAGGGGAAACAGCAGCAGGACATGCCTATACTTTTGTCGATGACTAAGCGAAGATAAGAGGAGAGGAAAGAGGAGGCGCTCTAGTGTTTAAAATGAAGTGACTTGGTGGGTTGACTTAGTGGGGTGAGTAATCTGTTTCATTCTGGTGACCAGAAACCAACATCGAGTCACACCGTAATGGCTCAATGGTAACTTTTCTCTCAGAGCATGGATTCCGCTGTCCTGGTATGTTGGTTTAAATTTTTTCCAATTAATTTGTTCTTGTGAACTCTGGAAACCTGTACGAAGTCACCATAGGGATATCACAGACAAGCGCATCAATATCAACAGAAAACATATGTGAATTAGTGAAATTAGTGGAAATTTATATCTCATAATAGAATTTAGCTTGTTAACTTAGCTCAATCATAATTGCCAAATCTTTACTCGACATAGACATGCAGCATACCTGCATATCCTGGGCAATATGATTCTCGATAGGAACAAAGACCACCAGGAGATATAGAAGGTTTCTCACCTCATTGAGTAAACGTTCTAGCGATGGCCAAAAACAAATATCTCAGATCTACCAGATCTCCGATGGCTGTGACCCCACATGTGGCCACTCTGCCGCCCACTTCCGCAGACAGTGTCGATCAACTGTCAACGATTCTCCGCAAAAAAACACGCCTTAAGACAAACAAATACATATAGTCTACACCAATTACACATATTATGTGAATTAAGCAACGTCTACAGGCATAACTGTGGAAGCGCCAAACCAGACTTTTTCAAATCGTCGCATTCCTGCGGCACTAAGAGCTTCTGGTGCAACCCCCAAATCAATCACAAACTTCTTCGCAGAACAGTTTGCAACTGCCTTCACAGGGTACCCGGAGCATGCAATCCAGTTGGCCCGAATAGCAACCGGTTCCCCGCTGGGGACATCGACAGCTAGCGCTGGCGCCCTTTGCGAGTTCGCCCAGTCGATAAGCCACCGGGCAACTTCGAGATCGTCTTCATTGTACAAATCTTCCAAAGCAGCTTCAAAGCCTTGGAGACCGTCGATGATCAATTCAGGAGGGGCTGCGGCGGATTCGACGGTTTTTTCAAGAGCACTTCGAGTTGAAATAATTATTCCGCCAGCCGCTTCAAAGGCCTTGATTTGTTTGGCCCATGAACTACCCGCGATGCCTACTGTGAAGGCAACAACCTGGACTCGGCGAGTTGCTAATAGCCGCCCCGCTGCGAGGGCCCTCAGTCCGCTACGATTAGCGCCCGCTATGACCAGAACGAAAGGCATTGAGTTGTGATTTTTGACATCGAACCGCGAAATACCGAGTGCCCGCATAGCGACTTCAGAAATTCCTCGAGCAGCCAACTCTACTAGGGCCTCGACACTACGGCCCGTGTGCAAAAGCTGGCGCTCGAGTTGGACAAGCTGCAGCGGGGTGGCTAAAGGTACAGGGCCGAATGGCGATACAAGCTCGTCGATCTTTGCAGCTGTAGGTTGAATGTTGCCTGCCTCAAGAACAGTTTCATTATTTGCGTAGTTTCGTGCTGCACGGTTATGCGAGACCAGGCGCTGGCTCTGATCGACATTGTCTGTAGAGCGGATCTCCTCAAACACCTTCTGTTTGTTGAACAGAGCTAGGTTACCCTGAAAGTCAAATTCCTCACTCACATTACCATCTTGTATGTTCGCTCCATTCGGAGTGTTTGGTTTGGAGTGCGGAGTTTTAGGCTTTGATTTTGATTTTGATTTTGGTTTTGGTTTTAGTTTTGATTTAGCTGACGGGGACACCGAGGGCTGGCTAAGCTGACCTCCTTCTGGGCTAGATGTGCGCGTCGATGTATTTGATTGAGTAGCCGAGAATTGTTGCGGAAGAACCTCGAGTTCTTTGATTTCGTTGGCTTGAACCATCAAGGCTCCAATAGACAGTTGGTTGCAGACAACATTGACGAGGTATAGCAGTCCGCCCTCAATCGCCGACACTGTGCCAAAGAGAGTTTGAGTACCAGTAACAATTTTTACTTGCCGGCCAATGAATTTACCGGCAGACATTTCGGCAAGACTTTGGCAAAGTGAGCCGCGGTGAGATTGTCAAAGACAGTCAAAGTGTGTTGACTAAGAACTTGAGGTCCGCTTAGGTAACCAATATTGGATCGGCTAGTTTTTAAAAGTCTCTCTTGGGAGGGTTTGGATGTCCTTCTCTGTCCCGCTTTTCATTACGCATCCTGCCCAACGGCCCAACCTGTCACTAAAAGCGCAGAGCGCAAGCAAACGATCAGGCTAGGGTTGTACGGTTCCAGGGTTGGAAAGTGTTCTCTCTTCAACGGGGTTCTCTAGTTGGGCAACTAGATACAGCTGCTGGAACTAGTCATACCAATTCGGGAAACAAGCAAACTCGATGGGGTCCGCTGAGAGGTGTCAATTGGAATTGTTCGGAGAGCTTTTAAAATAGCCTCGAAAGCAAAGGAGTCACTGCAATTAAATCGGTAACTACTTTGAGGTAAAAAAGTGGCGAAGGCTCAGCTCACTTTGGGCGGGGTTTTTAGGACTAGGATTTTTTGGTGAAATAAATAGTAACTAGCGAAAGGTAGAGAAAGTAACATGAGGAAAGAAATATGTGTTAAAAATGCAAATAAAAAATAGAAATAAAATAATGATAGCGTCTTGCAACTGACACTAGGTTTTGTTTGTCCTCTCTTGCTATCCTGCAAGTAGAACAACTAAGAGCTCCTCACCGCTTTGCATAAACTCCTGCTTGGGAACTAAAATTTTCCTGCGCCCCTCATCATTTCTGTGATTACTTAGCGGCACAAGTCAAGGGAGTTGCAGCAATACCTAGCTGCACCTGAGGTGGCAAGCCATGCATATTACTGCGGGACACCAATGTTCTGAAGCGGCCATGGAGACGAAGAAGAGCAGTGAGATCATACTGCCAAAGGTTCCATTTGAACTTGGGCATGAGGAGGTCGTAGTTTAGCGCTGATAGAAATTTCCGTTCCGCTGATGTCAAAGTAGCGGCGGGAATTTGCGACATCGTCGCCCAGGACCGCGTTGTATAACTTACATCCTCATGCATCTTGTTGGCAACCATTAATGCAGTAACGAGAAGAACGTATTCCGATCCAAGGGCGCCGACTTCAGAGTCGCCGAGTGCCATCCGAAATCGATAAATGTAGTTAAGAGCAAGCGTTAAAGTGTAGGGTGTAATTTTGGCATGCGAAATGAGTCGGATGACGTAGGCCAAGAACCCCGAACTCGGGGCGGTCTCTGGAGCCAAGCTGAAAGCCAGGCGGCAGGGCTCAAGCGGCCGACCATCGGGCCCACAGATAAGGCTTTTTGGGTTGAAACAAAGTAGGCAAGTCAAGCAAGCAAAATTGTAACACCGATTGTATAGTAGTTTCTCTGAGTTTGATTGTGGAGCCGGCTCTGCCGCTCGGCTTAGTGCAAAGTCTCTTTTTGCGATGGCCATTTCAAGGGTACTGGGAGGTAGTCAGGGTAAAAGATGGAGAAAAAGGTCGGGCCAGGCTCGTCGTTCAGTCGAACCGTTTTCACTAGTGCTTGATAGGTTTGGCACGAATTAATATAGAGGGAGACCCGAAGACGAAGCAACCAAAAAAGTTGAAATCGACTTTTTTTTCTCTGTGTTAAGCTACCTATGGCCGGCACCTAATATATATGACGAAGTATATCCGACAAGGGGCATTGTTTCGCAGCTGTAATGCTAATGTGGGATTGTGACCCTTGCAGCAAACAGCTGCAGTGGCCAGCTGCGGAGCGACTAGTCAACCAGGTTGACAAATAGGGGACAAAAACGCATTGCAGCTAGTTTGCACGACAATGATGCTATTAAATAAATTTACTTATGTACTGCTCTTCAATGGTTTGCTGAATCCAGAGCCTAAGTATCTTAGCCAAGATCTTGTCGGGCCCTTGAGGTGCTGCACCCAGAAAAAATCAAGCTCATAGCGATCGGGCCAACGTAATAACCTACAGCCATCCTGCGGCTTGTAAAACTGTCGCACGCAGCGAAGTCTAAAGGTGCCCGGCAACCTGGTTTTCGAAAACTGGAGAGACTGTCAAAGAAATTCGCAAAGATTCCAGAGGGGGTGGGAAGGAAAATTATTGAAATACTTTTACTAGCACACATTAGCCTGGTTATCGCCCTTCAGCAACATAAAACCCTAAGCATTCCGTTTGAGATCCTTCTCTTCCTTGAGGGGATATGTTTCACGCCTTGCCGGACCTAGATCCTAGTGACGCCTTACTCTACATGCATCAAGATAGCTCGTGCATATCTCTGCCTTTGATTGATGCCAACCGGGCACATCAATCTCGAGTACTGCCCCGCCATTGGAAATATTTGGCAAAAGTGGCAAGAGCTTAGCTGTAGTTTGAGACGAACAAATTAAATTTGAGTTCGTTGTCCCCTAGACAGTTCGTTTGCGCCCCACACGCACTTTATCCGTTTACCTAGCAACCCGAGGAGGTCCGGCAAGCTGGCCAGGGCCTTAGGGTAGCAAAAACCGGAGGGTGGGAAAAAGGGTATTGAGACAAAAAAAAAGGCTCAAGCATGCAGCGGCATAGGTCGATCCCAAGGAGGCAGACAACAATGGCTACTGATATCGTCTCGGGCCGACGCCGAAAAAAAAAGATGCTGGTACTTGCGCTTTCCGATAAAATATAATAGGCTACAATTTTACTTGCGTTAAGAAACTATGGAGCAATTTTCACATGCTTGTTGAAAAAAATACCCCACTACATCATATACTTTCTCGAAAACTTGGCCCTGCTTGGTATTTTTACATTGGTGATTCAAGATGCAGTCTTGAGGCCGCTTGGCGTTCGACAAGGCACTGAACTTTCATGCACCTTAGTAAAACTAGGGTCGGGCCCAACGATGCTTTTTGACGATCTGCGGTCAGGGTGATATCATCAGGATATATTGGCGGAAGTGGGCAGCGACATTGAAGAAAACTTGTGAATTTACATTTACAGTACAACTTTTGGAGCCGCTTCGAAAATTGCAATCCAATGTATAAACAATATTTTTTGTAGGCAGGGCTGCGCATGCTGTGACTTCAGTGCAGATGCCCCCTTGGTTTCTAGCCGGCCCATTTCTGGAGAGAAAAGCCAGTCTCTTTAGGTCAGCTGATGAAGTGCAGTTCAACGCAAGCTTAATCAATCTGGCAGTATCAATCTTGGCCGGTAACCATGGTGCCCAGACTGCAAAAAGCTGTCGCGAATATTGCCTGCATGTGTTATATCTGACCCACACGTCTACGAGGAGGTAACCCTCAAGCTAGCAGATTCTAAACAAAGTAAAAATGTAAAAGATTGAATAAATAGTTTCGGCAGTCTAGTGGCAATATAGTTTAAAACGACCGATTTTGATAAATGCGAAAATGGCGGTACCTATCAAGAGACCGCCAACAGGTAGGGCAGCTAAGGAGATTTGAAGTCGGTTGTCGAGTCTGGACCCTCATATTTTGGAACAGGCACACGGCGAACGCCATCAAATGGATCTTTGAAATTCAATGAGGGCGAACTAGTGTCAATGCGGCTGAGAGCGGCCAAACACTCTGGGAAGGTTGTTGATGTAGACATACAAATCCGATGTTGGAACCACGTGGGGAACCCCGCTCCAACGGGACGTCTTTTGATCACGAGTTGTTTTTTTGTGGACTGCCTTTTCGGCGATTGTGTTTTTGTGGATATCGCTGGAGATACAGGTGGTCGTGAATCAGGATCAAACTCCGTACAGGAATCGCTAAATTCAGATATGCGATTGTAGCCAACCGGCTTACGCGGAACCAGCAGTACACCATCATTGTAAAGAGGCACTAGCGAGCTACTGCTCACATTCTCATGGAACAAAGCCATCCCCTGCGTTTGACCTAGCTGTACTTGAACTGCGGAAAGTAGCCAGTTGGAGAAGGCTGCAAATGATGGAGCACGAGGTTCTAAGCGAATTATTAATAGACGTGATGCACTGGAATTTTGGGCACTGAAACTGCCTAGGTGGCCAACAAACCAAAATTAGTAGTTAGGGCACGACTAAACACCTAAAGTTAACAAAATAACAATAATGATAGTATCTCGCGTAAGAAACTGCCGTTAAGATATCTCACGGAAATATTCGCTAGCTTGTTTAACCATAAACTTCCACTAGTGGTAAATCCGTGCCCTTCTACGTCAACCCGCAGGCAAGTTGGGTACTTCTTCTCCTCTCGCCCAGGTGGCGAGCGGGAAACAACACAGACAATAGGAAATTACCGGTAGTATGTATTAACTAGATACGGCTACAAAATGGGATTTGATTCACCTCCGAAACCCTGGAATTTGTACATGCTACAAGTGTCATCGTGTGCTATATTGCCTTGGTAGTCGCAGGTCAAGGAAATTCTCTTGCAAAGATAATCGAAGAGATGTAGAGCCAACGTCGGGCTATACCACTAATGCATGAAATACCTTATCTCAGCTTGTAGAGCGTGCCAGGTGCAGAAGTTTCCGCTTATTACTAATCCGAGATCAATTCAGATAACAGTCACTTCTTTATTTTATGGAAGAAAAAAGGAAACGGAGACAATCCAAGCTTGAAGAGTTTAACACTCTGTCCGCAACCTCCTCAGCTCAAGCAAGGGGTCTTGCCGGTGGTTCACCCGGAGGCTCTAGCCTCCAGGACCCACAAAGCGCAGAGTCTCCAATGCTCTCAGCTTCATCCCGAGCAGCGTCCACAGTCTCGATCTCGAACCTCTCAGGCCCAAGTTCGCGGTCCAGAGCAACGACACTGGACGTTCCGGGGCTGACACGCTCGAAAGTTTCGCCAAATGGAGAGATCTCTTCCAGGGATGTTGGATCAAAGCTTGTGGTCGTAATGGTTGGCTTGCCTGCCCGAGGAAAATCCTATGTGACAAAAAAGCTCTGTCGATATTTGAACTGGCAGCAACACAACTGCCGTATTTTCAACGTTGGTAACACTAGGCGCCGTGCAGACCAATCTGCCGGCCCTTCGGATCACCCACTACCCGACTTTCCCGCTGGACAGCAAAACGGCTCCGAGCAGGGTCAATCGAGCCCACAGGTCAATGAGACAACCCACTCTGCGGACTTCTTTTCACCTGACAACCAGAAGAGCGTTCAGATGCGCGAGCAGTGGGCCTACGAAACTTTGAACGAGTTGCTTGACTATGTGTTGGAGGGTGAAGGCTCAGTTGGTATTTTGGATGCAACCAATACCACCAAAGCCCGGCGGCAAGCAGTAATTGATAGAATCCGTGAGCGATCTGGTGGTCAACTCAAGGTACTATTTCTGGAGAGCATTTGCAACCGATCCGATATTATAGAGAACAATGTGAACCTCAAGCTGTCGGGCCCAGACTATCGTAATATGGACAAACAGAAGGCACTACGGGATTTTTTGAACCGTTTGCATAATTATGAGAAGGTATACGAGACAATTGGGCCTGAAGAGGAGCGGGATCCGGACTTCCAGTACATTAAGATGATCAACGTTGGGCAGAAGCTTGAGTGCGGCAATATTAAGGGATTTTTGGCCGGCCAGGCTGTCTTCTTCTTACTCAATTTCAACCTGGATATGCGCCAGATCTGGATCACACGACATGGTGAGTCTACAGATAACGAAAAGGGCCGAATCGGCGGCGACGCACCTCTCACTGAGCGAGGCGATCGCTATAGCAAAGCTCTGGCCAAGTTCATGGAGTACAAAAAGAAAGAATTCCGTCGTCAGCAGCTTGCAGAGTATGCGAAGCTCGTTCGGCTGGTTGAGCAGAGTGGCAGTGAGCCGCCTACTCCCATGAATGAGCCAGAGCCCGTGAATTTCTGTGTTTGGACGTCGATGCTGCAGCGGGCTGCCGACACAGCCAAATACTTCGACGAGAACGATTTTGATCTCAAGGAGATGCGTATGCTTAATGAAATTGACGCCGGAGATTGTGACGGCATGACTTATGAGGAGATTCGCAAACAGCTCCCTGAGGAGTACAGCGCTCGTATGGCCGACAAGATTCGGTATCGGTACCCTGGAGTGGGCGGTGAATCATATCTGGATGTCATTAATCGACTGCGGGCAGTCATTGTTGAGGTCGAACGAATGTCGGACAATCTACTTGTCATTTGCCATCGAGTAGTCGCTCGCGTTTTGCTGGCCTACTTTATGAATCTTGGCCGCGATGCAATTGGCGATCTGGAAGTGCCATTACACACACTTTATGTTCTTGAGCCTAAACCATATGGTGTTGAATGGGAACTCTACAAATATAACGAGCGCTCCAACTGGTTTTACCACGTGCCTAAGGAGGGCAATACGATCAAGAACCAACTTACCGACAAGAGCCGCCGTTACACAGTGGTTGCAACAGCCGATATGGTTTTAGGAGATACACTTGAGCGCAACAAGTGTACAATTTACGACGAGACCGTAATTGAAGAGGCGACTGATGAGGAAGAGCCAGAGACTTCGATTTTGCCGACGGCAAAATCGTCACGCACCAGCAGTGGCTCCGATAATGACGACGATTTGGAGAAAATCAGAGCAAGGTTACAGAAAAGTTTATAGTTCTTAATTTTCTTGTGTTTTTTGTCTTCATGCGAGGGTCTCAAAAAAATTACTCTGTTCGGCCACCAGTTTAATGCACACGCATTCACTGAATAAATTGCATTGCATTTCATTGTAGACTTTCATTCTGACATGCTCGTTATTTTCTTGAGTTTGTTTTGTAGTGTCCTCGCAAAACAGCGCTTCCCATTGTGGCTCGAGTATCTCACCGGGCTTGACGATTGGCCTGAAGACAACCCGCCATATATACCGTTCCCAGACCTTCATCTCGAAACAGTGCCAGAGGGTCCGCGCTATGAAATGGACCAGTGCCCTTTAGCGCCTGCTGATATGTGTTCCTTTTACTGCGACGATTGTGCTGCGCCAAGTGACGTTGTTAGTTGCCCGCGGCTTTCCCAGACATTTGACGATGGGCCAACACCAGCCACTGACCAGCTGCTTGACAGTCTGAGCCAGCCCACAACATTTTTCACTTTGGGTCGCCAAGTAGTCAAGCACCCGGCTATTTTCAAGCGGGCACGCGATGACGGCCACTTGTTGGGCACCCACACCTGGAGTCATGCATATCTTCCATCTTTAACAAACGAGCAAATTGCTGCTCAAATCCAATGGTCTATGTTTGCAATGAATGTGACAGGAGGTGTTCTGCCACGGTTTTTCCGCCCGCCTTACGGCGGAGTGGACAATCGCGTTCGTGAAGTTGCTCGGCGCTTCGGTTTGATTACCGTTTTGTGGGACAATGATCCACAGGATTGGCGATTAAACAATGGATCTACAAATAGAAAGCGTGTCATTCAGGCCGTTTTTCCTAAAAAGGCCTCTAAGCGCCCTCGAGGGCTTATCCTCGAGCATGATACCACGTCGGATACGGTCGACGTTGGAATTGACCTTTCGAAACGGATTAAACGGCAAATGACCGTCGCTGATTGCATAGATACCGGACGGTGGTACTTGTCGGAGCCTGAAGAATAGTTTTCCGTTCTGTTAGAATATATCCGCCTATATAGGTATCTCCCCGGTGGGCTAGTCAGCAGTATGTTTCGTCTTCGCAACCTGACTGCGAATCGTGCCGGTTGGGCACTGAGCCACAGGCCAATGGGACCTATGCGGCCAATGAGGCCTATGCGGTTTTTACAGACCAGAACACGGGCACAGGAGGAAGGAAGAAAATCGCGTAAATCGCTTATGGCGCTCTTGGTTTTGATGCCAATCGTTACTTTCGGTTTAGGCTGCTGGCAGGTTAAGCGACTTCGCTGGAAACAAGAAATCATTGCCAATGCTGAATCGTTATTAGCTCTGCCGCCTTTGGAACTCCCTTCTCGTTTGAATGTTGATGTTATTAACGAGTTTGATTACCGCCGAGTCACCGCCACCGGCGAGTTTGACCATTCACAGGAAATGCTTGTTGGCCCGCGTTTGAACGAGGGTCGCAACGGATTCTTGGTTGTTACACCACTTGTTCGCAAGGATGGGTCCAAACTGCTGGTTTGTCGGGGCTGGATCGAGCAGTCCTTCGAAAAACAGTCGACACGCCCCGAGAGTTTGGTAAAAGGCCCCGTCACTGTCCAGTGTCTGATCCGGGCAACGCCAAAGGGCAATATGTTCACACCAGAATCTCATCCCGAAATTGGCAGCTATCACTTCATGGATATCCCCGAAATGGCCCGTCGTACAGGTTCTCAGGCCGTCTATCTGCAGGAGCTCGACGACATCAACTCTGATCTTCTTCCTGAGCAAAAGGCAATGCGAGGTATTCCGCTAGGCGCCGCGCCCAAAGTTGAATTCCGGAACACCCATTTCCAGTATATCTTGACTTGGTATGGCTTGTCTTTGATTACAACCGCTGGGTTAGTGATGGTTCTTCGCCAAAGACGAGCCGCGACATTTGCCGATGTTCGCAGAGCTAAACTTGCTCATGCGAAGAAATGGCAATAAATTTGTACATATCTGAACTATAATACGCCTACTTCACCACACGTTTCCCATACATTTTCATTCATGGTTCATAGAGAACACCCACACCCTGGCACCACCGCTCAAAGTAGCCAAATATTCCAGCAATACGATGGCCGCGCGGGGGAACCAAATCAACAACACCGCCACCTGGACCACCAGTCACGTCGGTACGGCCCCGAGCCAAAACAACGCCTCCTGCGTCAACCCAGTATCCGGCACGGACACTGATGCCCAAGAGCTCATCGCCATTGACTTGATAAGGGTGTGGAGAACCTCCACGTTTACCGAACATTACGGTTTCACCATCTTGGTAACTAAACTCAATGCCGTCGAGAGCATTTCCTGAGAAAACGGTGACTTTGGCAAGCGGTTTAGCCGGCAGTTTGACTTCGATGAGCTCTCCAGCTTCGCGACCCGCTGTAGCACTGCGCATTAGTTTGCCTCTGCGAGACGCTTCGCAGAACTTGTGCAAATTGTCAATGTTTGTCTGCTCCATGTGTCGGGCATGAATATGAATTTCCAGCGGTTTACCCCGGAACTGGGGCTCAATAGCGCGATTCAAATCATCAAGGCTGAGCACAATCTCAGTTGGGCAATCCATGAGCTCAATATGACCTCGCGAATTGCCGTCAGCGTGAATGTCTACCATATAAATGCCACTGGCACAAGTAGCGGAGAAGCCATTGTTGGTAGGGAACACAGACGGCTTTGCACCACGAATAAACGATGGCTCGCCCGGCAAAGCAAACGAACGGTGAAATCGGAACCGCATGATGTCTAGGCGATGCCAATAGTCTTCGTCTTTGGAAGTTACAATTTGTAAACGATTTTTGTTCTCACGAACATTGAATCCCTCAATGGCCATAAATGACCGGTTCCAATTGAGATATCCCCGGAGCATAACACCACTGGGTTCATGAGGACAGCCTAGCAAGTGGCCAATTTCATGCATAAACGCACCCTGGCCGATATTGCAAGCTTCCCAAGCTGATCCACTCTGACCCGCATCATTTGCTATAACTCGAGTGTCAGTTCTAGTTTCATCGAGAAAAGCTCGGGGAATATCTTCAATGCAAGTTGGCCAAGAATTTAGCGTGTGTCCACCGAAAATAGCTAGGCGAATGTTGTTTGTATTCCCGCCAAGGGCAGCATGGCCAAGGACCAACTGGCGTTTAGCGTCCCAATGGGTATCCAAATAAATACAAGCAGCCTGGACAAATTGATCAGTGGCAAAGGGGCCTCCATACTTCTTCAGGGCATCGCTGGCCCAACCAAAGAGATCCCCGGCTCGCTTAGCTTTCGAGTTTTGCTGAGCTACATCCGGGTGGCGAATGTCTGCAAGAGTTTTGTCCATGCGAACAATGTGGATATGTGTAGTTTGTCTTTTATCGTTTCGATCGCGATTCGAAACCGTATCAGGCTCTAGCTCTTCGTAAGGCCTGAAAGTACGCATGCCCATGTCGTTGCGATTCATTTGCTCTAAAGTGAATGCAGACATCATATAGGACGCCAGTCGTAATTTACGCACAGCAGTATCAAGTCCATTGCCCTCGGATTTCACTTTGTAGCTCGGCGCATCAAATGTAAGGGGCGAGTCTTTGGCAACGAGCAAACAAAAGTGAACAGGGGGGTTCTCCTCAATAGGGACGTAGCGCAAGCGGAGAGTGTCAACAGATCTGGTACCATTGGGTCCCTCAGCCTCAAATTTGAGCACATTAGAACCCTTTTCGAGGTGTACAAGCGCCTTAAAGTATCCATGCATGCTTGGGAATCGCTGGGCAGGAAAGTCCGGGAAGTAAACGACAACTGATCCAGGACCATCTGGACAGTTGCGAACTTGGCCGTGAATGAGAATCATACGGGCAGAAACCGTGGCGTTATCCCAAACATTTACGAAATTGATCCCCTCGGGCAGCGGAGCTTCGGGGCGGTGATTCATGACAAATGCGAAGATGAAACGAGGTGCGATTTTAAGTTATTTTATCTTTTCTATTATTGATTTACCCGGCCACATATGTAAAGAAAAATCAAAACCAACCAGCCCTTATGGAAATAAAATTTAAACTATTCTGTCAGATCAAGTTTCCTGCTGATTTATTTCAAAATCGACACCCAGAGTTTGTCATCGTGGCATAATGGACTCGAACCCCCCTCATAGCAGACGGCGCCAGTACCCGACACAGCAGTACAATTTCAATGCTCCGCAGGCTCCTGGCGCGGCTCCCGGTGCGGCTCCCGGTGCTGTGCCGCCTCAGCCCGGCTACGGTGGTTATCCCGACGTGAATGGCGCGACCGCGGCCATGGGAAATCTGCAGGTTGGCGGTGGCCAGGTTTACGGCGGCGGCCCGGCCGCTCCGCTGCCCCCACAGCCTCAGGCGGCCGCACCAGATATGTATGGATATCAGTATGGTGGTGGCGCGCCCGCAGCATCCGCACCAGTGGCCAACCCGAGCGCTGGTGTGTACCCCGCGCCCGGCAGTGCTTCCACCAGTATTCGCGGTAACAACATGACGGCAGGCATGCAGCTGCCGCTCAACCAGCTGTACCCACTTGATTTACTTCACAAACTTCCTCCGCAAATCAGTGATCTTGATCTTGATCCGCCTCCTCTCATTCTGCCGCCAAACTTGGGCGTCGCTGGCAATAACGAGGGTGCCAACGCATCTCCAGAGTACATGCGATGCACGCTCAACGCGGTGCCTAACACTAAAGGACTGCTCAACAAATCGCGTTTACCATTTGCTTTGGTGATTCGCCCGTCCGCTGCTCTGTTGGATGCAGACGAAAACGTGCCCGTTGTCGAAGACGCGTTGGTCACGCGATGCCGCCGCTGCCGGACCTATATCAACCCATTTGTGGATTTCTATGAGGATGGCTCGCGTTGGCGGTGCAATGTGTGCCAGCTCCTGAACGACGTGCCGTCCCGCTTTGACTGGGATCCTAATCAAAACCTCCGGAGGGATCGCTTCCAGCGTAACGAGCTCAACTTTGGTGTTGTAGACTTTGTGGCGCCCCCGGAATACCTTGCTCGGGCTCCTCAACCCCCGATTTACGTATTTGTTATCGATGTGAGCGTAAATGCTGTTTCGAACGGCCTGCTCGCAACGGCTGCCCGCGTCATCAAAGACTCGCTCGATCGCATTCCTAACTCTGACGGTCGTACCCGCGTTTCGTTTATTGCTGTTGACGGCTCGCTGAACTTCTTCCGCATCCCACTGCCAAGTGCTAAAACCGAGGGCGAAGACGAAGAGGAAGCCGACCCCAGCCTTATCGTGGTCAGCGATCTCAAGGATCCGTTCTTGCCCTCGCCTGATGGACTACTCGTGAGCCTGAGTGAATGCCGGGCAGGCATCGACCGCTTGCTCGACCAGCTGGGCACCATTTTTGCTGGCACTGTCCAGTCAAGCTCGGCCCTGGGCTCGGCCCTCAAAGTCGCACACAGCCTATTGTCCAATGTTGGCGGAAAGATCATTGTGCTCTCGGCAGCGCTGCCTTCGGTTGGCATTGCTCCTTTGGAGCAGCGGGTCGACCGTAAGCTCTTGGGAACTGCCAAAGAGACTGCGCTCTTCCAACCGGCTCAGTCGTTCTACAAATCTTTCGCCGTCGAGTGCAACCGATCTCAAGTCTCGGTTGACATGTTTTTGTTTGGCGCACAGTACCAGGATTTGGCTTCACTGTCGTCCTTGCCCCGCTACACGGGTGGCCAGACCTTTTTGTATCCGGCATGGTCGGCCAACCGGGTGTCCGACGTCGAACGGTTCGCCCACGAGTTCAACAACCATCTCAGCATGGAAATCGAGACCGAGGCTGTGCTTCGTGTGCGTTCGACTACAGGCGTACGCTCTGTTGGATACTATGGCAATGCGTTCATTCGGTCATCGGATCTTATGTCGTACCCGACTTTCCCTCGTGACCAGTCGTACGTTATCGAAATGACCATCGACGACCCCATTACCAAGCCCTATGTTCTTTTCCAGGCGGCTCTTTTGCACACAACTTGTCATGGCGAGCGCCGTATCCGTGTGCTCAATTTGGCCGTACCCACGGCAACCCAGCTCGACCAAGTCTACGGCTCTGCTGACCAGCTGGCTATCATGGCATACCTCACTCATAAGGCTGTCGAAAAGGCTGTTTCTCGCGGTATTGTCGATGCCGGAGAAATGCTTCAGGCTAAGATGCTCGAGATACTCAAGGTTTTCAAGACCGACGTGCTCAACACCAACGCGGGTACTGTAAGCGCTCTCAACACGGCCTCAAATCTCGCTATGCTCCCGTTGCTCATCAACGCTTTGCGCAAGCACACTGCACTCCGTCGTTCGACGCAAATCCAGCCCGATCTGCGCATGGCTGCAATGTGCCTGCTCACAACTCTGCCTGTCCGTCATATGATCCGGTACATTTACCCAGACTTTTTCGCTCTTCACGAGCTTGGTGAACTCGACGGTTTGCCGGACGAAAATGGCCAGCTTGTGGTGCCGCCAAAGCTCAATCTCACAGGCGAGCGTTTGGAGGCTCACGGTCTTTATCTCATCAACGACGGACAAGTCATGTTCTTGTGGGTCGGCCGGGATGCAGTACCCCAGCTTCTGCTTGATGCCTTTGGTGTGGACAATCTGGAGGGCGTCGACTCAGGCAAGACTGAGCTTCCTGAGCTTGATACTGACTTGAACGTGCGCATTCGTAACCTCATTGCCATGGCTCGTGACTCTATCGACAAGGTTTACTGGCCATCCCTATTTGTTGTTAAGGAAAACAGCGACCCGGCAATGCGCACTTGGGCTCATTCCTATCTGGTAGAGGACCGCACGGACGTTGAGTTTGCCTACTTCCAGTACCTTAATTTCCTGCGCGAGAAGCTCTCGGCTTAAGCTAAGGAATAAAAAAATGTTTGCAGTAATGCTATGTATCAATCTAAGTACCCGTCCAGGACGTTGGGGTCCGCCGGCTGCGTTGTAATAATTCAATAACTGGACGTGTAGGCGTCGTCCGGTCAATCTGCCGCCAGGGCGATTCAGGGATCGGCTCAGGCTCAGGTGCGGGCTCTTCGAGGGCCTGCCGCTGCTGCCGTTTGCGTTCTTTTTGAGAGAGCTTGGGTCGAGGACCGTCTGATGACTGTGTGCGGGGCTTTGTTGCCTTTGATTTTGATCCCAAGCTCGGCAAAGTGCCCAGTGGTGGTAGATTTACCGGCGTGGCAATACGCGGTGGTGTGGCGGTGGCTGCCCGAGCTTGCAGGGGCTGAGGAGTTTGGACAATGGTCGGAACTGATTGGACTGGTGTACGATTCGGCGTGCGCGACGGTGTGCGAACAGGCGTCCAAGCTGGCTCCGGTTGACTTGGTGACTGTGGACGGCGATTAGGCCGACGGGCAGGAGTCCAAACGTTCTCTTCTATCTTTGACGTCTTTGATTCGGGTAGTGTTTGAGCTTTAGCTTTGGCTAGTTTTTCGGCCTCAGACTTTGCAAGTTTCTCTGCCTCAGCTTTGGCCTCAGCTGCCTTAAGTTCAGCTTTAGCTTCTTCCTTCGCATTAGCACTTTCTTGAGCCTGTAGAGCTGCAATAGCTTTTTCAAGATCAGTGTTATTTGACTTCACGTCACGTTTTGCGAAAGTTTCGACTACCTCGAGTGCGTTTCCAAGTGCGTCCAAATCGTTCACATAGTAGTCTAAATTATCGAGCATGAAGCGCGATAAGGTGTCACGAAGCTTAGTCGGCGGTCTTTCTTGGAGCATCGCTGGAGCATACTCCAAAGAAATAAAGTCACATAAAATTGCCCAGCAGGCTTCAGAAAGCAGGGGGAAACCGAGCTCGCCAGCAGCGCTACCAACGTCAAATAGATAGCCGGCTGCATCCAACTGAGTAGGCGCAGCAACAAGTGCATCACTCACAGACCAACTATAAGCAAATCGCTTGATAGTATTGAAAACAGTAGGTGAAATATGATGCAAGTCGACACTTGGCCGATGAGCCCAATCTGGTCCTAAACGAGCGGCAAAATACTCACTTCGAGCAGCCAAAACAATACCATGCGCATGAGCTTTGGCTCCATCCTCCAACTCAATGACCACATCACCATCTCCAGCTTCAGCTGCCTCCAGAAGTCCTCGCTTCAAAGGCCGAGAGACAATTTTGGCCAGTTCGCGATACTGCTGGCCAGCGGAACTCGCTGGTTGATTGACAGGAGTATCTTCAATTGAGCCAGTGCGGTAGAGTGACTCAATGAATGCCGCCAAAACATGACGACTCACGCCTTCAACCCGGAATCCATCGTCAATCTTAACAAATCGCACACTGCTAGAAGGGGCAACCGATTCGGCGCCCAAAAGGCGGGGGCAGCGCGCGTAAAGCACTACGCTGTGCACACGTAACTCGTCACCGTTCTCAATCTGCAAAGTAAGGTCCCCAGGGTGTGTTAAATTGTAAGGGCTCCAGCTTCTGTGGGTTGGAGGTGGCGTTCGCTGAAGATCAGCTGTGCTAGAGACTCTCAGCACGCCAAACTGCTGGACGGCGGCGAAACATCGAAATAATGGGTCACATCGTACCACTGTTATTTGACCACCATAGACTTGCTTAATTTCGGTGATTTTACCAGACTCCCAAGTGTAAACTTGGCCCGAAGCCGTGCTGAGCACTACTTGGCCATGCTCTGCAACATCAAAAGACATAACTCGGTCGAAAGGCCGTTTGGGGCTCCATACTTTGACAACGTCATTACCAGCAAAACGTAATAATTTCTTTTCCGTTTGAACGACTGTATATTTGCCGCTGCACCGCACATCTACTGCCCGATGCCGAATATCCAGGCGGTTAGCGGTATTCTTGGCTAGCTGAATGACGTCACCAGAAATCAAAAGTACAAAAACAGCACCCTCTGTACATTCAATCTTTTCAATACGCGATTTCCATTGCTTAGTGGCATCTGCGACCAGCACAGGGTCCTCCACAGGACCTGCTGCCACTTTGTTCATCATCTGGCCAGAATTTTGACCCCACATGTAGATTTTTGTAGCCGTATAGGCAACGCTATATCCAGGAAAGCATGAACAGCCAATAAATGTCTCGCAAAACGTACGTGAAGTTTCGCTGGCTAACGCACCAAAAGAGTTTGCAGTTCCACGAGACTCATAGTCCATGAAGTCTGGAACTCGTTGCGGAGATACTTGCACTTTATCCTGAGTACCAATACCAAGCTGTCCTGAAGCGTTTGATCCCCAAGTCCAGCAAGTAGCAGCCGAGACAGCGATACCATGCGTTCCGCAAGCTGCTGCCCCGATAACACGGTCTGTGGGAGCAGGGTCCAGGGGGATTTGCGTCCATTTTTTCGCCATTTTCACGGTACCAAGTCCAAGACCGGTCTTTGAGGACCCGCAAACATAAACACTTTTCGTAATAGAGTCGCTGCCTTGGGCAATGGCGATTGAGGTCCCGTGCCGAAGCTCGACGTTGACAATTACCGGAGCGATGTTAATATCAGCAAACAAATTTGAGTCCTCCGTAGGCTCAAATGGCATATCGACAATGTCTGCAGGTAGCCAGTCATTGTGGGTTCCATCACGACCTAGATTGGACAGTGAGTTATCACCCCATGTGATCATGCGGGTTCGAAGGCAAAGATGCGGATCAAGCTCGGCAGGACGCAGTCCGTCGGCTAAAGAGGCGTTATTTGCATCACGAACTGCTGCAGCATCGGGTGCAGTTTTGAGAAGCAGTCGTAAATTCGCGAGAGATCGAGATTTGGCGGCGATGGCGGCAGGGGTCTTACCGTTTGCATCCTTGGCGACCAAGCCGGCTAAAAGTTGCTTTCGCGGATAAGCTGCAATGAGTTTCGTCAATGGCTTACTGCTCGAGTGAGCCGCTGCCAAGTGGAGCACATTTTGGCCTTCTGAGTCGCGAGCAAAGCTCATAAAGAAACCAAGTCCAAAGCTCTGTCTGACGTCAGACACGTGCCCAAGGTGGGCCACAAGTAGTACAGAATGAGAGAGATTATCTATAAGTTAAGATTAGCTTAAAAGATCAGCCATGACATTCACAGACTGGGTTTAATAAAAAACGAAAGTGAGAAAAGGGTGAGAAACACGAAACCAATAACTTCAAAGGGTAAACTCGGGCGCCACCCGTACGACCAGTGATAAATTTGTAAAAATATCGAAGGTGTCACAATGAGCAGAATGTTGCTTAGAAGTTGATACGCACCCATATATCGGCCTGTTTGGCCCTGGGGCACGTGTTTGAGAATTCCGCCCTTTAAAGCTGGTCCACCAATACTGGACACTGCGTCGACAAGGGCTGCCGTTACGAACTTTGACTGGCTTGAAGAATAACCCATCCCAAGATAGCCTAAAGAGGTCAAGATAGTGTTGAGTCGCAAAAATAGCACATCGGCACGGTCGATTTCATTCTGATGCACAGCAACGAGCTTGCGAACGCGGGCATAGAGCAGAGGGAACAATGCCACAAACATGATGGTCCGAGTAGAAGACATTGCCGAAATTAGATACCCAGTTTCCACAGCCGTCCAGTGAAAGTAGCGCTTTGGGTAAAGGAGTACAATTGTGATAAAGGCCATGGCAAAGTCAGTGCCCAAAATGGAGCAGAGCACAAATAAGCGAGCATTTTTACGGCACGTAGGATCCCTGATATTCTCAAACAACAATGGCCTAATGGAATCAATAACACCCGGCTGCTGGTCCTGAATTGCGGCGTTAGATTTTTGCAGCGACTCATGTAAAGACTCTTTCATAAACAGAGCTACCAGCGCAGTGGCTAGAGCACAGAGCAGCCAAGATGAAAACATGAGGTTTTGGAGACCAGAATATCTCAGCACAAGCGAGCCCAAAGTTGGTGAAAATGCAATTGCGGCGAATGAGCAGCCATCAAGCAAGGCCACTAGCTTAGTGCGATTAACGCTGTCTTCAACCAGATCAGAGATGTACGAGACCGATGCGGCCGATAGGTACGAAACTGTGCCACCCAGCTCTGCAATAACTGTTGGAACCAAGAGCCACATATAGTAGACGGGCCTGCGGTTGTTGAACACCATAAAATATGCAACACCCTTGGCAATTGTAGACAGGCCAAAACACAGAACTAACACAGGCTTACGGCCAACTCTGTCTGACAATCTAGACAACTTTGTTGTGGAAAATACCCGAACGATACCGCTCAGAACTGCGCTCCAACTCATATAGGACGTCACAGCTCGACCCACTCGCTCGTCGTTTAAACACTGATCAGTATCGACATTTTCAGCAAAGCACACAAGGTAGTAGGTCACATCCAACATAGCCGTGGCCACCATGACCATTGACACAATGTACAATACAACGAATATGATATATCCCCACACTCGTCTTGGACTTTTGTGCTTGGAGAGTCCTGGGGTGGTAGGAAGAGATTCAGGCTCTGGACTGAACAGAATGCGAGTTCGCTGGAACTCCAGCACCTCCTCATCCAGCTCGAGGTTGCTCATTTTGGACCCTACCCTTTGATCAAGTTTTTATTCAAAGGGACAACCCACAATCAAGAGATAGGGTTCGATTCCCGCGGCTCCAAACACCTTACAAATCTGCTATCTGAGGGTGCATAAACTGGACGGGGTAGATGATGGGCAGCTGCATATCCGGCAGATAAGATTCCATTGGCCCCTGTAAACCATCCATTTACCTTGAAAGTTGACTTCAACTATTATTCCATAGTAAAGAATGTGTACAGCCTTTAATTCTCTCTTTTTTTGGCCATAATTCAGGGCTCTACCGTATATCAGGGCTCGACGCAGCAATTTCAGCTAACCGGTTGAAGGGTTCGAAAACTTGGGTTTCTGATCAGCCACATATTGGTCAGCGTGTAGTGCAATGTTGGAATCGCTGGTGGATATTGCAAAGCTCAAAGAGCTACCAAACTTCGTAATTCCAGAACCTTTTGAAAGGGCGCCCAGTACCTATTCCTTAGAAGAGCTCGTGGAGGGAAGTTACTGGACACAGGCTGTTAAGAAAACAACCACTCTGCTGGCGGAGTATCACGGCCGAGATGAAATCAAACTGGAGAATGTTCCGAGTATCTTGCGGATATGGTACTGGCGATTTTATTCGCTGCTTAAATTGCGCTTGGGGAGCCAAGTCAATGACGAGACATTGGCATGTTTAGCAGCTCTGGATGATCCGGATGTCAAAGATCTTGACGATCCTTTGATTTGGGATCTACGTCTCATGCTCATCCCTGTTCGGGCCAAGGGAATTAACCAAACGGCAATTCAGCAGATGTATGCAATGGCAGCCGAAGCCCGTATTCACTTGGGAGGCCAGGACGATGAAATTTGGCAGGCTCGGCTTCGGAAATTAGGTCTCCACGTCGTCGCAGCATTGTTAGGGATGCGAGACCCCTCAACTGCAATTGATTTATTGGAAAGCCTTTATTATGGTGAAAAAGATTTGAATTCAGAATATGCGGAGTCTCTAGCAAAAACCCTCACGCTGGTCTTTTTGCACATAGGTAATCTCGCAAAGGCCAGACAGTGGACTAAAGAGTCATTTGCCAAAGAAGTGGAAGCAATTGAGTCAATGGCAACTTCTTATACCGCAGCAACTAAACAAGACAATGTTCATGCGTCGATCGCAAAAGGGATGGAAGCACTTCATAAGGGTGATATCCCCACAGCTCGAAACCACTTTGAGCTCCATTTGAAGGACCTCTCCTTGTCGGGGCTCTACAATCTGTTTGTGGTCTACGACTTGAACCCAGGAACCTCAGCCGAAAACAAGAAAAAAGCTGCAAAATCCCTTATAGATGATGGCAGGACCTCTTTGGGAACATATGAACTTTTTCTTTGAGTAGGTGTCCTCAAAGAGCTGGAACTGTAGTTGAATCGGAGATCACCAACCGTTTTATATTTTGCCAGCTATTGTTGATGCAAACTCTATCTATGTCCCTCGATTTCCTTTATGACTCTATCTTTGGGAGTCACTTTAAATGTGTCTTTGTGAACTAGCAATCAATTCGATAGGTGATCCTTTTATCAATCACTTTCAATGGCTTTAGAAAGTGAATAAGTTATAAAAATAATAAAATTTTAGACTCATTGAGTATAGAGAAGTCCAAAAAAAGTAGCCCTACGTGGGGGTCGAACCCACAACCTTGTGATGACTTTTATCTCTTTCGAGGATTAAGAGTCACACGCTCTACCGATTGAGCTAGCAAGGCAATGATGAAGAAATGGAGCCCTACGTGGGGGTCGAACCCACAACCTTGTGATGACTATTATCTCTTTCGAGGCTTAAGAGTCACACGCTCTACCGATTGAGCTAGCAAGGCTTATCTTCGGGGCCGAAAATTTTATTAATGTATCTAAGGCTAAGGTGAATAATGAAACTTTGTCATCAGTTACTACCAAGTTACTAACGTGATATGATATTCTTCTTTGGATTTCGTAAGATTGCGTCAGCAGATTCCGTCTAGCGTAAATAATAAAGTTAATTATCAAATTATGTACAAGTCAAAGCCACTATGAATGGCATATTTAGTTACTGTAAATTACCAGCGCATCCGCGAACGACGACTAGATCCAAATCCGGGTCGGCGAGACGGCCGCTTTCCTTCCCATGCATCTTTGTTAGCACGATGTAAATTAAGAGATTCAAGCCCATAGAGCTCAACAAATGGCTTCATATCCTCCAAGAAGCTGCGAGATGGGACATTGTAGCGGCTCTTGAGCATAGTCATGTAAGACATGAGCGAGTTCATAAGTTCGTGGGCCTCAGTATCATCAACCACAGTGCTAGGAACCACTTGAACAAACTTCTCGTGGAACTCTGGGTCCTGCTTGAATGTTTCGGATTTTGGCACGATGTTCTCCCGCGACAAACTCGTCAAATAAGCGCGAACGTGATTCGTAAAGTACAAGAACGACTTGCCAGTGTTACCAATACGCGCAGTGCGGCCAATGCGATGAATGTAGGATGCAACATCAGCAGGCACACCACACTGGAAGACGTGGGAGACTTTGGGGAAGTCCATGCCACGAGCCACCACATCGGTAGTGATCAAAACTGCGTCGTGCATGTTTCTGAACTTGTCAGATCTCACTTGACGGCTGGCCTGAGAGCGCTGGCCATGGATAGCCATGATCAGGTTGCGGAGTGGAGAAGTGCGACCAACACACTGTTTGAGAATACGTTCGAAATTGTCAACCATGGCAACAGTCGGCATGAAGACAATTGCCTTGAAAGACTCACCCGAGGCCTGGGCTGCCTCGTAGTCGGTGATGATACGGTGAACAGTACCCTCATAGACTTCGGCCCAGGTCTGGCACACCACTGAGGTCTGATCAACAAGCTCATTGGCAGTAGGTTCATTCTTAGGTACGGTATCGACGACCTTGACGCGAGAGCCAAACTCATCGCGAGCAAAGTTCAGAACGTTAGCATCGGCAGTGGCCGAGAACAAAAGAAGAGGCACCTCATGATCTTTAGGGGTGACACTAGCGAGCTTGTCACGAATCTGGCCCAGAAGACGCTCAAACCCAATATCCAAGAGACGGTCAGCTTCGTCAAAGACCTTGAAGACAAGCCTGTCGCATTTATCCAGCACACCAGGCTCCTCAAGAATATCCATCAAACGGCCTGGGGTTGCTACAATAATATCACAGGGAGGGCGACGGCTGCCCTCAATCAGATTACCTTGGCGAAGCTGCGCCTGTTTTGAGAGACCACCGACAAAGCATTGCACAGTGATATCACTCAAGCCTCCATAGTTAACAATTTTGTAAATCTCATCGGCGATTTGCTGGGCCAGCTCGCGGGTGGGAGAGATAATAACGGCCTTAACCTTGTCTTTATTGATGCCCTGACGGTGTGCCTCGAGCACTTTTTGAATGGTGGGGATGGCAAAGGCCGCAGTTTTGCCCGTACCAGTTTTAGCACGAACCACGACACTCTTATTGTTGAGAATAGGGATCAATGTCTGGGCCTGAACAGGAGTCAAGCGTTCGTATTTACGGTTGTGCATCAAGGAGTTTACCAAGGGCCGGAAAAGGAGTCGCTTTTCAGCAAGCGTTTCGGTTGCTACCCCAGAGAGACCCTCTTTATCACCAAGTGCCTCTTCAGGCAGCAGATCTTCATATTTGAGTTTGGCCAAAGATTCCTTGTCAATAGCGTAGTCCTCCAAACCCAGGAGACCGTCGTCTCTTTGGCTCTGGCGACTGTTACGCTCAATCAATTTGTCGTCTTCTTCATTGTTACGTCTGTTTCCGTGCTGATTCCCGCGCTGGTTGCCACGATGATTCCCATGCTGATTCCCGCGCTGATTCCCGCGCTGATTCCCGCGCTGATTCCCGCGGTAAGACCCCCAGTTATCGCGATCATTACGAGACGAGAAATTGCCACCGCGATTGTCACGGTTGAATCCACGAGAATTGCTCCGGGAATTGCTCCAAGAATCGTCCCTATAGTCACCACGGTCGTTGTCATAGTTGTTACGCGAATCGAAATTCGAACGAGATCCAGATTTGGAGTATGCGGGCCGGCGGTTATCCCGGCCACCAGACGTCCAATCTTCACCACGATTTAAAGGTGCACAAGTCGAAAAAGGAACTTGCAAACGGTTCACCGCCAAGCGATTTATGCGCTTGAGTGTAAAAGATAAACTCATTAGATTGAATCGCTCTTTTTAAAACCCTGCAGTCCGAATGGCAGGATTCCCTCAATGAAATTTTTTTAAGGCCTTCGAAATGCGGCCCTAAACCTAGATGGGAGCTGCTAATGCCCTCGTTTTGCACCCCGGCTGTGATCCGGTAGCAAGCAAGGGGTGTTAGAAATGACCCAAATCCGCAGTTCGGATGTAAAACCCCACAGCAGCCCCAGTTGTGTATTTGGTATACTTTGGGTGGCTGACTATTTCTCTAACCTAACTTTTGTGAACTGGCAAAGAGTTTCTTAGCCCTTCACGGAGATAGGCTTTTAAAGGAAGAGTGGCGTTTTCGAGAAATATAACGAGCACGCAGCATTTGGTGTTAAAGGATTAATTTTTCTTTTTATCAAGCCGTTGTGTTCTTCCAAAAGATTGAAGTACAACAAAAAAAAAAAAACGGAAGACATCCTAAGAATTTTTTAGACTAGAGTTTGAAATTCTTCCCCCCAAAAGTTCCAATAACATTGTCACAACCGCATAGGTAGCTCTTTTGACCTTTTAGCACCTGTGACTTTGAAGAATACCCATAAATGGGACTCACTTCTGTTGATCAGACGAGCCCCGAGCTCGCAACTTCAACGCCAGCCGACGGCATGATGCCATCACAACCGGCAAAGCGAACGGAGACAATAAAGAATCTGGAAGCGGCTTTCAACATCGCTGCGGAAAATCCAAGCTATCTTGCTGAAAGATTCCATCGCTATGTTTGCGAAAGTATGGACAAAGCCCTCTGGGGCTCCGACCCTGATCCCATGGTGGAGGCCTTTACTTTGGCCAACTCTAGGGCTCCACCTGGGTTCTACGACGCCTTCAGCAACTCAAAACGTAGTCAACTGTTAGCTCGAAGTCGAAATTGGATGGCAGCTGTGATTAAGCTTCGTAAACGCGAGTTACTTGCTCCTGCTCTAGACTTTTTGCTTAAAGTTCCGGCGACCGACGCTGAAGTTTTACAGTCCAAGATGCACCCTATTATTCGAATTCTGAGAAAAGGAAGTGATGAGATCGCTCAAAAAAGCAACCTAGTTGCTGAAAAGTACCATATTGAAGCCACAGCCCCTGGAACTACTCCGTCTGCACCCGTGACCACTTCAAAGCCTTTGACAGAACCAAAACTTTCTCCAGAAGCACAAGACGCAAACAAAAAGTCTGGAATTTTCGCATTGTCCAGCCATCGTCGGCCTAAAGTAGAGAAACCTAAAGTCCAACTTCTGCCTGACCCTGAGCCAGTCCCTCAGCCGGCACGCGCGGCCCAGCAAGCGGTCGCAAGTCCAGCCCCAGCAAAGCATTTCACCCTCTCGGATTTGAGAGCCCAAATTGGATCAAACAAGCGGGCATCGCCAAGCACTCCACCGGAAGTTGTCGAAGTTCCAGCTCCCAAAAAGGCAAAAAGTGGCAAGCGAGTCCACTGGAAGGACGACGATGAATTGGTCCAGGTTCGTTTCTTTGAAACAGAAGATTTCCGCTCTCATCTTCGTTCAGCGATGGGTGCACGCGAAATGGAGATGGATGAAGCTGCTGTTACAAAACGCTCTGTGGAAGTCATTCCTTGGTCCGAACCTCCTCTTATAGCATACGATGCGGCCAGCTTTGGTGAGCTGCGAGCTCTTATGGGCGTATCGCGAGGTGGACTCAAGGATGCTGAATCGCCAGAGGCTTTGGTTCAACAGGCTCGCGAGGCCAAAGTTCTTTCCGACTTTTATGATCCCAAAAGTGCCCCGTCAAGCCCTAAAGAGCCTACTGAACCCATCCAGCCAGAAACTGCTCCTGTTCGCTTTCCACAGTTCAAGGGCATACCGGCTCCTAAACCTGTGGTGCCCCAGATGATGCCACCCATGGCTATGCCGCTAATGATGCCACCCATGGCTATGCCTATGATGTTCCCGCCCAAGGGAATTACCCCTGATATGATGCACATGTTTCAAAACCACCAACACAAGAAATAAGAAATTTCAATAGTATGCCTTGAACCGCCTGGTGCGGTGGGCCTGTAATTTAATTTTTGTCAAGCATGCAGCGCTGCAAATAAACCATGAGCATTCAAATCAAAGGCAGAATAGTTATTACGTAGCAAAATAATTTAGTGTGATATATACTGGAATACAAAGCTAACCACATCCTCTTTGGCTTCCTGTTGCAACAATTTATCCTCGATTGCAGGAAGCTGTGACCTTGGGAAATGATTCCAAGTCGTTGCATCACCATACAATAGAGCTTTGGAGCCAATGGTCTGCTTCTCTGGTGAACAGCGTTTACACTTGAATGTGTCATGAGTCTCACAGTTGGTTTCGGTGTTATACATGAAGAGCCGTCGCAGATCGTCAAAAGAAAACAGGCGCTCGACATCGGTATTTTCATCCACAACACACGAACTCAGACTCTGTTTCATGCTCTGACGCTGATAGATTTTCTCCTCAATTGTACCAGTCGCAATAAATCGGTACACAAAACAGTGCTTCTTTTGACCATCTCGCCACACTCGAGCTAACGCCTGCTGATCAGCTGCAGGATTCCAGTCAGGGTCAAGAAGAATAAGGCGATTGGCACCAATCAGGTTTATACCACAGCCACCAGCTTTAGAACTCAAAAGGAAGATAAACTCAGGCGCTTCGGGATCATTGAAGCGGTCTACTAGCTTTTGGCGCTTGGCGATAGCCATAGTACCGTCGAGTCGTAACAGACCATACTTTCGGAGCCGACACATTTTCTCAATCAAATCTAGAGTTTGGGTATAGTTTGAGATGAGCACAATTTTGTCATTTGTGTCGGCGCGGATTCGAGCCAGCATTCGTTCCAACACCATAAACTTACCGCTGTACCATGAGTAAACTTCACGGTCGCGACCACGCTGATCTGGAGGACGGTAATCTGGAGGCAATAAAGATTCGCCGTTTTTAATCACCTTTTGAAGATCCACTAAATCTGGGTGGTTGCAAAGCTTTTTCAGAATATTGATCGCGTTCAAAGGCTGGCTTCTAAAGCGAGTCAAGAGATCATCCTGGCCTTTGTCAGTTCCTTTAACGAAATAATTGTATAGCCGTTTTTGAAAATCGCTGAGCTCACAAAAGACCACATGCTCATACTTGACTGGCAAATACTTTGACAAAATATCATTGGTGCGACGAATAATAAACCGGTTGACGAGATGAAGAAGCTCTTGAAGCTTTTGCTCACCAACAAAGACTTGTTGGTCGGTAGCATAGGCATCTCGAGCCCGAATAATATCGTTTTCGTAGTTTTTGCGGAAATCGAGTCGCGTTCCTAACAGACCAGGAATTGCAAAGGAGAGCAGCGAAAAGTATTCGCTTAAATCGTTTTGAATTGGCGTACCCGATAAAATCACTCTACGCTTTGCGTTCAGGCTATTCAGCGCTGTAAAGGTGAGTGAATCGCCATTCTTAAGACGGTGACCTTCATCAGCAAGCAATAAACCGATCTCAGCGCCAGCTAGCTCAGGAGCGTTTCGCCTCAGAGTTTCGTAAGAGATGATTAGCACCGGCTGGGTAACCTGGCGCCCTTCTGCACGAGACCAACCCTTGAGCGCTTCTACGAGCTCTGAGGATTTGACACTCTTACCATCAGCAACCAACGCTCTGAGTTGACCTTTCCCAAGCCATTTATCGAGTTCATTTGCCCAATTGTTGACCAAACTACTTGGACAAACAACCACAGCCTTTTCAATGGTACCTTTATTTCCCTCCGGACTCTGTTTCAGTAAAGTCCACATTAGTGAAATGCATTGTAAGGTTTTTCCCAGGCCCATTTCGTCGGCCATAATACAGCCATGAACGCGGCTGTCAATAAAGCCCATTGTGCAATTATACAGAAATTTCACGCCATCTACCTGATGAGGCCGCAAAATCTTAGCCAGTCGGGGATCAATTACCACGGGCACTTTGACAGGCTCGGTATCTTTAGGTTTATCAAGTCCCATAAGAGATTCCAGCGAGGGCCCGGAGAGTTTGGAGGCGGGACGCTCAGGAATAGCCTCCTGTTGAGGTGACTCGGGAATTTCTTGACTACTCTCATCGAGTTGCTTTTGTGATGCAATTAGTTGTTCCTCTGCTTGACTGATTGGCTCAACTGTAGGATCATATAGTACAATTGCAAACTCGCCACAGGGATCATGCAATGGACGGGGAACCCAGTCCTTTTTACGAGTCATACCAAGAGCTGGAGGCTCACTGCTCGCATCTCTTTTGTCTAAAAGTGGTGGCCGGAATTGTCTTTCCAATAACTTTTTCGGATCAACTGGGGCAGTGTTTACCGAGATTTCTCGGAGAGGACCACTATTAGACTCGTCGCTGTAGTTGATGATTTTTCTAGATTTCCTCAGCTCATTTCTCGTCACAGCAATGGGTATCTTGAATGGCCGAGTCAATGCTGCTCCATCATCAGAGGGTGGCGGCCGTTTATATGACATTGAGATTTTCTGTTTGGCAAGCGCGTCGGGAGAAGGAGCGCGTCAGTGACTAAGTGGATCTCGAACACACACTATACACAAACAAAAACCGAACATCAAGACTAAAATTCGTTTCTCAAACTAGATGATACTTTACTTTTTTCTAATTATTCGTAAAAAAATTGCTGAATTCTCACTTACGCTTAGACGCACCCTCGGCCTTCTTAGCGCCCGAAGCAGTCGCAGATTCGGCCTTAGCTGGCTCAGCATCCTCGGTGGTCTCCTCCTTTACCTTCATTCTCTTGGAGTCATCGCCAACAGCAGACGATCCGGCAGAACGCAAAACGACACTCATGACTCCAAAGAGAAGAGCAAAGACAAAGAGGACAGTACCAATAAGGATACCGGCGCCAATGGGCTGACGTTTGAAAGCTCCAACCTTGTCGTACTCGAACTCAGTCAAGAACATCTGGACAACACCCTGAATAAATCCGGAAGGATCCTTCTTGAAGATATCCCACATGGTAGGCATCTTGAACTCCTCGGTAGGCTCGGGCACATTAGCGGCATAGTCTTCACGTTCGATTTCGAGCTTGGGCAAAAAGGTGGCATTGCCAATCTTCTCAGCCTCCTCGACCGAATGACCAATATAAAAGTCGTTGAACAGAATATCGCTCTGCATGGTCCAGAGCTCCAAACCAATACCAGCAATCGGAGCCAGATCAGCGGGAGTGCTGTCCTCGTAGTAGGCCGGATTCGGGATCAGGCTCGGGGTCCACATACCCTGGTAATTGGGATTGTCAACCAAAGGCTGTCTCCACTTGCCGCGGTACTCAGGGTTGCGGATTAAGGGACGCTCCCACGGGCCGCAACCAGAAATGTCGTCGCACTCCGGATTGTAAACAAGCGGCGGCTCCCATTCTCCGTCCTCTTCCTCATCCCAGTCCTCAGGCTGCTCGGCATCGGGATCGGCAACGAACTCATCAAGATCCTCACGCCAGTCCTCGGGAATTTCAGCATCAGGGTCGGGGATTTGGGCCGGCGCCGTCTCGTCCCAGTCGTCAGGCTTAACGGTCTGCTCAGGATCAGGGATGTACGGCTCCTCGTCCCAATCTTCGGGCTTCTCCTCGTTCTGATCCTCGACTTCCTTGGGAGGATTCAAAGCGGGGCTGAAAGTACCTTCCTCAATAAGGCTTCCGGCCTTGCGGACATCACCATTCACACGGATCTCGTAAGTCTGGTCGGGCTTCAGAATCAGTGTATACAGTGTAGAGACCTGGCCGGGGAAAGTGCGCGGGGGCGCAACCAGGTGCTTCTCTTCGATTTCGCCACTGAGAGGATTCTTGCGGCGAATAATTAGGTGTACTTTATCAGTGCTGCCACACTTGTCGGGGCCAAACATGACTTCATAAGGAGTCTCGTTAGAGAACTCATTAGCATCGTAGTGATCAGAGTCTGAAAGAAGCTTAACATAGGCACCGCCACAAGTCAAACCCTGCTGAGTCTTGGCCTCATACTGAAGAACAAGAGTCTTGCCTTTGTTGTCCAACACGGTGTCAAATCGGCGAGAAATAGCGTGGTGCGCAGCCGGAGTCTTGAGTACAAGGCCCTTATCTCCGCTGTAGCCGGGGTAAACAGTAGCCTCCTCAATCGCCCACTCGCCAACGTACGAGAACTCTTCTTTCTCGTCGGTGATGGCCTTCTTAGCGTGCGAAGTCTTCCACTTTGAAAAGATCTCATCGGCCGAGTCAGTGAACTGCTCAAAAAGCACAGCCTCGGGGAGTTCCTCAGTGTACGGCACATATTCGGGGTGCTCGATAATCTTATCGGGGTTCTTGCGAGCCTGGCGAGTTTTCTCCTCCAATTCAAACCCGAGCTTACCATCGTAGGCAAGTGGCTGCTGCTCGTCAACGAGCTTGACTGCTTCCTGCTTGGCGATGGCGCCAGCAATCATAAGAGTGCCAACAATAAGGTCTCTGTATCTCATTGTATAGAGTGCCTGGTGTTAATGTTTACCGTTTGAGTTGCCAGAAAGTGCAGATGGTAAAGCCGACAGGTTTTTATGTCAGTCGACGTGGCATATATAAGCAGTCTCTCATGCAGGAAACTTTCAGTTGGCTGCAGGTCACTCTAGGATTGGAAGGTTTTTTAAAAGTAGAAGGCCATAAATAGATAATTTTTTTATTTACGATAATCTAATATAAGGAGGTCATATAATTTGGCTGGTATGGACTTGCCAACTACCGAATCATTTTTAGTAGTTATGACTTTGCAGAAGATCTTCGATAACTTTCGCTGCAGGTCCCGATTCTTAACCCAAAGAATTACGATACCTACAAGAGTAGTTGCAAACTTTGGGTCACAGTAGATTGGCGGGAGATTCAATTTACAAACACGAGCACTTTTGTAGACTAACTAGTCAAAAATAATAACGAAAAGAGTTCTCTGCACGCTCAGTCGCCAAATTTCAGTCCGCCGACTAGGCTGATAAATCTTCCCCGCCTGCCCTCGCCATGAACAAAACAGTTCTGTGGGCACTTAGCTGGGCCCCAGTGGCAATTACTGTGAACCAGACGATCTGCCAACTGACATGGGTTCGAGGATCGTCCATGAGACCCTCGCTAAACCCAGACAGCTCACTAGGATGGAACGATTTGCTAGTTCTGAAGAAATACGGTCTGCGTAGGGAGGGTGGTATAAGAAAGGGCGATGTGCTCGTGTTTCGATCACCACTGGACCCAGAACGGATAATGGTCAAGCGGGTACTAGCAGAGCCAGGAGATACAATCATGCCGCGGCCAACATCAACATATCCTAAAAAGCAAGTGCGAATCCCGCCGAATCATGTTTGGCTCGAGGGCGATAATATTCACTCAATCGATAGTAATACGTTTGGACCGGTTTCTACGGGGTTGGTTATTGGAAAAGCTGTACAAATTGTTTATCCCTTCGCACGATGGGGCCAGGTGCCCACCGGAGGACGCGAAGATGCCTTGGTGCTGCCACCGAAATAAAAAGAAAATATTAATCCGATAACTCGTTTGTTTTTTTAGAGAGCAGTTTTTCAGAGGAGGAAAACGCACTGATTTTAAGCAGATTCTTCAGGTGCCTGGCTGGCGAGCATCAGCTCACCAAGTGTTTCGAGCTCATCTTCCACTGGCTCGGCTTTGCGGACTTCTAAAATGTTTTCAATAGTTTCAGCCACTGCTTCAGGAGTATGATTGCACGTGAACAGCAAAAAGGCTTCACGGACATCGTTCACGGTCGTAACCCGGTTCTGGTCGGAGGCATACCGAGCCAGCTTCAGCCGGGCGACGGCATAAAGACCCTTGAGCACTTGAGGCTCCGGGAAGTTGCCCTCGAGGAGCGGATTAATTCCAAAGAATGCGTATTGGAACCGCTCCAGCTGTCCAGTAACCTCTGCATCGGCATTTGAGTCCGCCTCGAGGTACTCCTTCTGAAACTCGGCAAGCAGCTTGGGGTACTCTTCACCCAGCGAAAGCTCTGCCCGGCGATAAGCATGGTATCTCTCGGCGAGAACATGACGGATTCTCCACATAGACTCGCGGACCTTCTTGATAGCGTCAGAGTATACGGAGCTGTCCTGGGTAAAAGTGTCTTCGCCCGGTGCACTCATCCACTGCTTGACCAGGAATTGCTCACGGCCCAGACGGTTCCATTCTTTGAGACACACATACCACAGTGTGTGCAAATCTTCAAACGACTTGCGGCGGAGCTGTGGAATGGTCCACGAGTTGCCAAAACCAGTAATCTCGCTTGACTTTCGCATGTACTTCTTGTCAGGGAAGAACTGCCAAAGGGGATGATCCTCGGGGACCTGTACATCCGACACCCTAGGCTCGATAGGTGCACGCAGAACCAAAGGTTTCGGATTGGCTACCGAGCGGCGAAGAACTGCCGAACTAGTTGAAAACCGACGCATCATTTTTTTCAGCGACAGGATGAACTCTTGTTGGTAACGTAATCAGGGAACATTAAACGAATTTTGTGAGTAAGCACAAACTAACCCCCAGCCTTGAACCTCGATTTTTAAACGGTAAAAGAGCTTTGACTTTTTTGAATCATGCCGCAGCCTCTGGACATGATATGGGCTCTCCTGAATGAGCCCATCGTAGTCAAACTCAGAAGCAACCGTGAGCTCCGTGGCACGCTTCACGGCTACGATGACCACTGCAATATGGTCCTGGGCGACGTTGAAGAGACTATTTTCTCGGTCGATGAGAATAACGAGATCCAAAAGCAAACTTCTCGCAGCGAAATGCTCCTTGTGCGTGGTGATACCGTCATTTTAATTCGTCAGTAATTTGACCTGACCTGACCTGACCTGATTTCCCCGTAAACATGCGATGTCGCCGCCGAAATCTCAAATGTACATTCGTTATGTATTGTATTTAAATAGAATGCCGCCGGAACCGTACACGAGGTGCATCTCGGGAGACTATGGCGCCAAGTCCAAGTTTGTCAGTGGCGTCGAGATCTTTGAGTTTATCCACAGCATAGGTATAGCCCACCGACAGGATCTCGTCAAACTTGCCAAAATCAAGGGTGGCATAAAAGTCAATCGGTGGTCGCAGATACAGTAAATTGGGTGATTGCTTTGCATCCTCTAAAGCTTGGACACTTGACACATAAGCCAGGCGCTGTTGGATCTCGGCAATATTCGGGACATTCGGGTGCTTGCTGAACGGATTCCAGCGGTTGAAGAGTACCCAAAGCCCGCTTAAAGTATCACCATACTGAACCTTAGAGGTATCGTCGACAGAGCCCACATCAACAGCAATAATGTATCGTGCTCCAGCATTCGTCATTTCCATAACAGGGACATTGTCCATGTATCCACCATCTAAAAGCATTTCACCCTTGTCTTCGATAGGTGGTACTAAACCAGCTAAAGACATAGAGGCACGAATATATCGCCATGCGTAACCCTTTCGGTGAATCTCCATACGAGATCGCGTCAAGTTTGTAGTGTTGCAGAAGTAAGGCAGCCAAAAGTCTTCAATTCTCGACTCGCCAAACGCCTTCCATACACCACGGTTGAACTCATGGCCAGTCGTGTATGCAGTTGCCGGATACGTGATATCCAAAACCATCCGCCATAAATTGCTAAGACGGCTCGCGAATTTTTTGGCCCGTCCATACAATGGTACATTGTCATACTCACGAGCATAAAGCCCACCCACAAAAGATCCAATAGAAGTTCCTCCCACCATATCGATAGGAATTTGACTTTCTTCTAAAGCCCTAAGAACTCCAATGTGGGCGAGACCACGAGCACCGCCGCCACCAAGAACTAAACCAACTGCTTGACCAGAAAGGACCCGAGCAAGACGCTGGAAATCGTTCTTGAAGGCATAAGAATTGCGTTCAGCCCGAATAGCGCGAACCCGGGCCTCAGGTGCCCGGTTACGAATTTCTTCTTGGACTCGACGCTTGATGTCACGCAATTTTTGCATCCGGCCGTGATCCTCAGGCTCGTGTGAGTGTACAACGCCGCTCTTGCTCTTGAACTCCATGTGCACATGATGGTGAAACTTTACCCAAGGGCGATTCTTGAGCCATCGCGAAGTGGAGCCCGGTTTGACATGCTGATCTTGCTGCAACAGAATCAGACGGGTTGAAGCCGAAGAGCGCATCAGAAGAGGCTCGTAAGGTCCAAACTTGGGAGGCGCTTGAGCATCTGCCAGCAGGAGCACGCAGTCTGCCATGCCAACACAAGTTCGGGTCCACGAAGTCTGGGGCCCAGTGTCCGCAACGAAAAGCACATTATCGTACTGCTCCTCAAGATCACCCAGCAGGGACTTGAGTTTTAGTGCACCCATACGGCTAAATGCGTACCGACCGAGATAACGCAAAACGCTGGCATTGGTCAAGACAACACTTGTCCGGCCAATCGAGGTAAAAGCAGCGGAAAGACGATGTGCAAAGTCAGAAACCGGGAGGCCTTCATGCGTTGGGATAATAGAGATGGTACGGAAGTTGGCGGATGGCGCGTGGGCAACATCACCGCTTTTCAAATTCACAACTTCAGTTGCCACAATCTTGGTTAACTCGAACGTGATCGAAGGATACGACTTGGCCAAACTCTTGACAAGAGTGCGTGGGAATCGTGCAAGCTCAGTCTCACGTACAGTAACAGCAGTTGACATGTACTCACCACCCAAAAATACTTCGAGCTCACCCAGAGTTGAGCCCTGGCCATATTCGCCATTGACCTGCTTCTTGTCACCTACTTTGGTTGTTGTTCGAACTCGTCCATTGAGTACAAAATAGATGGCATCAGCTGTGTTACCCTCTTGATAGATTGTGCTACCAGACTTCATATTTGTCCACTCAAGAGCAAAATCTAGTTGGATGATTGGGCGACTTAAAAGAGTCGTTAAGGTTTTCGCCGCGTAAATGTACAAAGCGGGACAGCGCTCGGCGAGTTTCTCAAAATGCGCTCGACTCAAAACTGCAACACACACATCAGTTTTAGCAACAATATTCACAGACCCCTTATGACCGGTCACTGTCTCAAGGTACCCTGCAACGCTTCCCGAATTAACCTGGTAAAGAACCTCCGACGAAGACTCTTTCTTGGAAGAGTCTTTTTTCGTGGACTTGGGACTTACTACCTCAATCTGGCCGTCAAGAACATAGTACATGCCGGGGCAAGCTTTGCCTGCCTTTGAGAGTATTTCACCGGCTCTGTGGAGCTCTATCTCAATATAATCTGAAGCCTCCTCAACGGCCGCCTCGTAAGAAATATGCATGGCCTCGGCAGTTTCAGATGAAACTGAAGTAACTTCAGTAGTGCTGTCGTGGCTACTGGGCATAGCGTCGTATCCGGGTTTGCGGAAGCCTTCAAACGGAGAAGGTGAGCGCACATAGCTGCCAGTGGAGAAACTCTCATGGCTGCTCGTGGTTTTAGAATGGTGATTCGGAGCCATTGTAGAATCAAATCCCATGATAGAGAACATAACCTCAACTAAGGAATGCCTCAGAGTAGAGTCCTCAGTTTGGTTGTCGTCGACCATGTGCAATTGGTCGTTTCTGAAGCTGACGTTTCTGCGCATGTAGGGTGCTAATAGTTTTGGAAGATCACTAACACTTGCTTCAGCACTAGGGTGGTTGGTCTGCAAGCTCTGAGTTTTGGAGCTAGAACTGCGGATCGAGCTAGGGCGTGTTGTGTTTTCATGGACAGTATCACGCTGCATAGCATTCAGAGTTTGTACACCTTCGCGGATATCTGCAACTGTTGGCTTTCGAGAAAGTGGAACATTGGACAGCAAATCGCCGGGGAAAGTGGGGTCGATATTGTGGTCCAATGAAACCTGAAGAGATGATGATGATACATCAAACACAGGACCTTTTCGTGCACGCTTCAGTGTAACCTTTTTTGCATCCTTGTCGTTCTCAGCAAGTGCGTGAAGACGTCGAACCGCACCCTCACGGAGCCAGTCTGGGAAATCGTTAGTTGCCAGCTGATTTAGGGTAACCTCAGCCTGAAAAATATGCGCTGTCAAGTTGAGGTAATGATGGCATGCTCTGAATGTAACCCGAGACCACCGTGTTAGAATAATCTGAACAATGTTAGCAGTGGCTCGCGGATATTTACGAGTCAGCATCCGGAACGCTTTAGCAGGGATAACCGCAATAGTCGCGGGTGTTTTTGCGACAGACAGCACTTCCTTAGCAACTTTCTCGAAATCTGACTCCCGTACTTCAGTGGCCTCTTCTGATTTCTCGGGTTTGGCCTCAAAGTAATGGCTTGAAGATGTAGTAGTAGGTGACGTGGGCCTCGAAAAGTCCTGTAAAGGATGCAAAAAGTCTACATCACTCTCCCTCGTAGAATTAAGCTTCTCGTTGAGCTCAACATCTTCTGTGAAAAGTGACAGGATTGAAAACAAGGAGGATAGAGGTGCAGCGCGTTTCACTTCGTTGATAAGCTCATACCCCTCATTGGCGTTGTTATCAAGTGGCTTCGAGTACACCTGAATCACACCATCAACAACAAATGCAAATCCATGAATATCGTGGTGGTGCAAAGTTTCACCCTCTGTCAGTCGATAGGTTTGCATGCTTTTCGTCAGCTCCATAAACACCTTTCTATCCAGGTAGCCAAAAATTTGAATTGCGCTGAGAAACTCGTCAAAATACCCCATAGGGGCCTCTTTATCCTCATCGATATCATTGCTAGACCAGTCGTCAAGGAGCTTGTCCGACATTTCGTCCTCTGCTGTATCATCATCCTCCTGTAACCTTGAGTAGCGGGTCAGCCAACGATACCGCACAAAAGCCCACAAAACGGACACCAAAATAGACAAAACCATAAGCAGCGCAGAAACTGAGAGTGAGAATGAGTAGCGCCGGCTCAATGAAGGTTCTAACCGCCTCAACGCTGCCTTAATCCCCAAATGCAAAAGGTGGAGAACTGCCCAGAGTAGTCGTGGTAGAATCATTACAACCGTATAGAGAAACCCATGGCTTTTTGGCGCCGCAGGTGCTACTTCACAGCTTGATTCAACTATTCCGGCTGGTAAAATCACCGTTTCGCTTGACATTGTGCTTCAAATCACACCCTGAATGCCCACAGTCCGAAACGTGGGGTGGGGGGGGGGGGAAGACTATAATCGTAAAAACTGGGTAAGCACCCAGACTTTCCTAGAAGTCTTAGTCCCCCTCCCAACTCTGATCCGCCAGAGAAAAAAATATTAGCGGCAGTGCAGCAATGATAAAGCTGCGGTCAAGACCACAATGGCGGGTTCCAGGTGGCGAAAGATGGTTTTCGGATATGAAGGATCCTAGGTTGGTTACAAGCTTTGCCGATTTTGGATTACCTTCGCGGGTAACGACAAAATTTCCAAAGCCAACTGATATGCAAAAAAAAATGCTGGCAGCAGTTCAGTCTGGAAACTCAGTGATTGCAAGATCAGCACCTGGCACAGGTAAATCAGTTGCTGCTGCTCTAAGTCTCTCGAAATGCCAGAAAGCGGACCCACTAAGAAACATAGTACTGGTTCCGACAGGGAGTCTAGCCCAACAGTACGGCAGGCTGCTGAACAGCTTAAAACTTCCTGGAAAACAGCTTTTCCGAACCGGAAAAGACTATAATGATGAAATTCAGCATAAAGCCTTTATCAATGGAGCACCGACTTTAATAGCGACGCCAACGCGTCTTTTGGATTATCTTAGTTACGACCTTTCTCTGATAAGCACAGAAAATCTGGAAACAATTGTGATTGACGAACTGGATGTTTTTGAGAAACCGGGTAAATTGACCGATTTAGAGATTTTGCTCGAGTATTTATTGAGCCGAGCTCCAAACCCGAGGTTGATCACAATGACATCGGTCAGAAGGTCGCTCGAATTCCAAAAGCTGGCGAAAATCTTTGACCATCAGAACGAGAAACGTAGAATGCTCGATATCTCTACTGATTGGGGTCAAGTCCGTGCTAAGTTATCTGTTTTGGACCCTGATGGAAAACCTCTTACCTCGGAGTCTACATGGACGCACACACCAAAAATTAATCTGGATAAATACCTGCAAGCATTAAAGCGGTCTTGGAGTGGCCAAGGAATTGTTGTGGTTCCGTCAGGGGTCTCAACTACGGACCTGACTCGGGAAATTTTCAAGAGACTCAAAGAGCAGGTTTTAGTCGTTCATGACCAGGATCTCGCAGGAGTTAATATCCCTGATCTTGACCGACTCTACGTTTTGGGCTGGCAAACAGGATTTGATATGGAAAAGCTTCTACGAACACCTCAGGGAACAAGCCCTTCTGTTTGTATAGTCCTTACCACATGTCAAACTCCGCAGCACAAGGACGAGCTTTTGCAAGCCAAAAATGAACTGAATTACATTTAAGCAGGTACTCAAGCCTTCTATGGCATCTATCTGAGCGGGTATTCAAGTCTTCTGTGGCAATGTCCAACAATTTGTATATAATCTGGCTCGGTTTCAGGAGTGATGATTCCATGCCGAATGAAAAAATCAATAATGACCAACGAACAATTGTATTTAAACTCACCATTGAACAATCGCTGCTGGACATCGGCAACCGTCATCAGCATAAATTCATGAACTTCGCCATCCTCTGGGTGAGGCTCCACTGATTCTTCCATGACAAGATCGTAAATGTACTCGACTTCGGGCTGAAAGACACCAGCTTCACTTTCGAGTGTTTCTTCAAGCTGAAACTCATATGTGACAACGCCAACTGTTTTCAGGTTCTTTTCAACATAATCAGTCGAGAGTCCTGCTTCTTCCTGGCATTCTTTGATGGAAGTTTCCCAAGGACCATTGGGATATCCCAACCCTCCAGCGACAGTATTGTCGAGCATGCCTGGCCAGGTTGGCTTGGAGTAAGACCTTCTTGGAACCCAGATTTTATAGTCCAATGGATTTTCTGATGGTAAGTAGCCTGTAATGTGGGATCCGTAGGTGACGAGTCCAAACAAGCAGGCCGCCGACCTCTCAATGACAAAATACAGGGTCTTCGATGGGTTGTACACCGGGTACAATTCATTTCTCCAGCCCTCCAAAACTCCGAATTGCTTTTGTTCTCGCCAACCTGCACAAAGTTCCGCAAAAGCTGAGGATCTGGCTTGTTCCGTGGTACAGAGAATCGCTACAGTGCGCTCTGCATCATTGACACGGAAATTGTCATTGAGTTTCAACTTATCAGCCACGAAAGGCAGCATTTTGCCTAGAAATACATTGTCATGAGACAAAAACTTGTAAATGCCCGGAGGAGTCCTGGCACTATCAACCTGACGCACCAAATCAAGGTACGTATATGTCATCTAGTATGGAAATTACCTCCCCAGCAGCAGAGTTTACTAAAGCTAGTGTGCAAGTTAAATGCACACTGTATACTTCCCTCTCCTTCGAGACAGAGAATAGAATAAATAGCACAAGAGAGAGCAAAATGACAAATAAGAAAAATTAATACAGCCTAGCAACTACTTTCGACGCTTTTTACCTTCAAAACCGGCACGCTTGGGCTTCTTCTTCTTGCCCTTTGAATTTTTGGCTTCTTTTCGAGCGGCTAAGTTGGCATTACGTTTGGCTTCCCGGGCAGCAATGCCTTTAGCCACGTTATCCAAGCGTTCTTTCCATTCACGCTCGGACTTGTTTTTGCGTTTTTGTTGCTGTTTTACTGTCTTTTTCAGTAGTTTCTCATTGTCCCTCACTTTGGCACCTTCAGACTGAAGGATGGCCCGACTCCACTGAGCCTTATTGGCAATCTCTTTCTGTTTTTCTTCTGGGAGTGCACTGATTTTCGCCTTACGGCTCTCCAGAGATTTGAGTTGATCAAGGGCATTGCGCTTTTTGAGCTTCTTTTGTTCACTAGCAGTGAGATCGCGACCCAGAGTGTCTCCATCGCCTAACTTGATCTGACCAAATATAATAGAATCACCTTGACTGCCATTGGCGGCGGGAATGGGCGAATGCGAGCCAGACGCCTCGAGATCATCGTCATCAGCCTCGTTATCAGACTCGCCTACTGTCTCATCCCACTTGCGCTTTTTCTGTTCTTGCCGCTGCTTTCGGGCTGCCAAAAGCTCTTCCCGATTCTTTGGAGCTCCAGGAGCATTAGTACCCGGAGCCTTTCGCTGTACTTTCATCTCGGTGATTTTATCTGCCAACCGCTTTCTGAGCTCTTCGATGGCCTGAGAATCCCGCTTGGGCGGCACATTCACAGAATTCCCGCTTTTTTGCTCGGTGGAGTTCTGCGATGCCGCATTGTTCTTCTTGGAAGCTTTGGGTTTTGGTTGCTCACGAGGAGGTTCTGGCCTCGGTTCGAGGGCAGCTACTTCTTCCTCTTCTTTTGGCTCATGCCCGGATAGGTGAATCTCATTTCCATGGTCATCAAAAATGACCGAAACGTCGGATTCACTGTCCTCAACATCATCAGAAAGACCAAAACTCGTCGAGGCGGCCATGGCAGCATCGGCAAGAGCATCAGTTTCTCGACGATTTACTTCGTCTAAGGCACTTGACCCAGAATTTGGGTCGAACTTGGCTTGCTTCGAGCGAAGAGCGTCCGCTTTGGTTCCTTTTTTACGATTCCACTGCGATTTAGAATCATCATCATAGTAGTATTTTGCAGGAATTAGAGACAGTAACCCCTTGAATGCATCTGAGTGACTGTTGAGCCGCTCCTTCAAGGAATCGCTCATGAAAAATTTCCTGACTAACTTTTTTTTTTATTGAGATCGTGATAGGCGTGGGTTAGGTAATGATGGGGCTCTAGACATCTATTTAAAAGCTGAATAGATCCTCGGTGAAAGTAACAAGTGCTCCGTTTTCTAGCGCATTGCAAGTTTCATTCCGAACCTGGTCATTCATACGAGTTGGACCACATACCGTAATTGCTGTTGGGCTATCGGGACTGGTATGCCGAGAGATGATTTTGTGTATATCCATTGATCCGTAGTTAATGAGGAGTTGTTTGACCTCTTTCTCAGGGTCTGAAGCCGGTTCTCGGGTAACAAAAATCTCAACACTGATATCTGGTAAAGCACGCTGTATATCCTCCGTAAAGAACTCAAGGTAATCGTTGAATGGGACGGCCCAATAAAGAGTAATCTTGTATTCCTCTTTCCGATTCAAAAGCCCATGTATCAGGCCAAGGGCTAAAGTAATTCCAACACCACCCGCAATAAAGACAACCTCGTCGTGTCCCTTGTAGCTCAAATGATGGCCATAAGGTCCGTCAATCCAGACTTTTACCCGATCCCCTTTCAGTTTTGTTAATTGGTCAGTCAGGCCATCTTTGCGTAAAACGCAGAGCTTGATTCCACCGTCAGGAATGGGGAGAATAGTGAATGGATGTGATTGCCAAAATTTCAAAGCGGGGAAGTGCACGAAAATGTGACTGCCCGGCTGAGGGATCCACTGACCCGGATTGTCGATGAGCAGACAAGTGAGATGTTCATTGTGACGCACGACGGCTGTTCCCGGGCTAAGCAGAATCATTCGCACAAATCGGAATACCCTATCGGTGCCCCAGATGACAACTGTAGCAATGACATGCTTTAGGCCGTATTCTAAAGTGTAAACGTGATACCAGGAGCCAACTAGGAAGATTGTTGCAAGGGTAATATGCAAAACCAAAAATAGCTCGTAGTATCGTTTGCGGAATACGTTCAGCGACAATAAAATAATCACAGATAGCGATGCAATAGCCACGGCGCCCCATACCCAGTATTGTTTACGGAAAACACCGGGATACAGACCTTGTTCGGCCCGGAGCAGACTGAAGCAGATAGCGTGAACTGCAATATTCAGAAACATTATCCGGGCAATCCATTTGTGGAATAACGTAAAGGCTCCCAAACTCCAGCGCGTCCAAGGTACAAAAACATTGTTTCTTCCGCCGAACAAAATGAGCAGAGGCATAAGGAATACCGATAGACAGCCACTACGGTAGCCAAGAATGTGCTTGAACTGCATTGATTGAGTGCGAAACAGAATGCTCTGGTTAACCATTGGGAAAGATACGAAGAGGCATATCAAGTTCAAAAACACAAAGCCAAAGATAACGATTGTTGTCCATCTAAGGGGTATTGTTATGCGGGTTATCCAGAGCCGGAAAAAATTGCCCTGCTCACGACCAACGATAGCTGGATACAAAACTCTTGACTTCAATTTCCGTACAATATAGTTCTTGCGAATTCTTTGCAAAAGCTTTGGGCTCAGCGAGGACATGGCAACATAGACCATTCTAAGCAAGCAAATGGCTAGCCAGTAGGACATGAGGATAAGCCCAAGATTCTGTGTAGTACTGGCATTTTTGAGTTTACTCTTTGCAGTATCAACTCCGTTCTTCAGGTCATTTGCAGGTACAATTTTGGTCAGCTCTGCGATCTCAGGTTCCTTGTGACATAATGTGGCATACCCCTTATTGAATGCTTCATATGGGTCTGACGCATTGGCAACTGCACGCGTGAGACATTCCGTAGTAATTGATACGAAGAGGGGCTGCTCGCACAGACACTTTTTTAATGCGGGCTCGGACAGTCCAGAGCACTCTGGCCACTGCATACGACTGGCCAAAGTGTAACATGACCAACCGTAAGGCTCGATTTTTTTAGCACTAGCTATCGCGATCAACGACAGAATCCAAGCACTATGCATGTTTACCAAAAGGACCTTGAGCTGGCCCCTGGCAGAAATTGCGATCCATATATTTGCAATTTAGATATCAGTAGTTTCCCGGTTGAACTATACAGTAGTTTCTCAGTAAGGAGAAACCCTCCGAGGTAAGATACACTAAATCTTAGAAGTTGGCTCTCTTGGAAACTTGAACTCCATATTAAATCCATGCAGTTACCAGTGTTGGATCTCACATAACAATTAATTTACTGATCGAGCATTCCCGGCAGAGTATTATTTTAGTGGGCTGAATTCGAGGTTAGGGTATGTCTCAACCAAGACAGAAGCAGAATGTTTCGATCGAGGTATTGGCAACAGTCGGCATGGAAAGTTTTCACCGATCCAAACAATACCTACCTACGATAAAAAATTAATCCAGAATGTGTTGGTGGAGTCTTTTAGTAGCCTTTGTCCAAAGCTATGTAGACTGGACTAGCTTTTTTCCGAGAGTCATAAGTCCTAGCGTCGCGTGGAAGCCTTCGAGGCTAAGCGCGTCCCCTGCCGATTGTTCCTGCTGACCAAGATAGGCATAAGAAAGTTTGTCAATCAGCCAGTGCACAACCGTGTACTCCGGCTAGTAATAAGGATATTACATACAAGCATTAAAGACTTATCATCTATTGTACATGAATGCTAATTAGGGCACAAAATCTCCAATGCAACACAAAAAACAAGTACACCCACTGGGCCTCCGGCCATCGCAATAACTTTTTTCGACAGGAGCAAGGCAATACAGACATGCAAGAGCTTGCATGAATTGTTCAATCTAAGACAACGTTGCAGTGATAGACTACCCGATCAGGAAGATTGCGAATTATTACTAAGACACGACTAGTCACGGACCTGTAAGGGCGCTCTCGAAAAGGCGCAGACTTCGTCAGGCTATATTGGGATGACTCTCATACATAGAGGTTGAGTATCGCCTTGCAGTTCACATAGCATGATTTGCAATTCATATTGATCGAGGCCCAATGCGATGTACTCGATGGAGGTATGCGGCCAGGGGATCCATTCCAGGCAGAGACAGATCATCTCCTTGATGCATGTGCTGTACGACTTTGTGCAACATCTTACAAGGTGAAAAAGACGGCAAGCTAAGCACTCAAAGCGACTATAGATGTATTTTTAACGGTTGCCAGACGTCCGAGTGAGCTTAGAATGAAACAAAGTAGAGTTTAATCCTATTGGTGTCTCTACATGAAAAGCGGGGCAAATATTCTACGTCCAACTCCTGGTTTAGCGCTATCTGTAATGTGTGCAGGCGCGTGACCTTGAGCATCTCCGTGTTTATTCTTAGCTAGTGTTGCCAAATCACAACAAAAAAACGCGACTGTGCCTGGGTCTTGCAATAGGTGTTTGACTCCACCCTCTAATTAGCTATAGCTCTTTGTTTCTTTTGAAAAAAGCCATTGGCGACACCCCACAGCCAAAATTAAACCGACCAACCCTTACATCTGATGAAACCCCCCGCAATACACGTGCATAGATTGAGTAAACATGCAAGCCCGGATGCAGATCGGTCCAGATCCTATATAAATGACATTCTCGAACCTCATCTCGCAAGTAAGTTCTCCGCATGAAGTCAGATTCTCTCGCTCAAAAAGCGGTCGTACTAGCCACGCTCTCTCTGGTCGCTGCCGCCGACTGTATCACCTCCTCTGCTCCAGACAATGTTCAGGACCCCGTTCTGAGTTCTGTCGCCGCTGTTAGGCCCCCTCTGTCTGTCTTGAACAGCTTGGTTAACAACTGGCAGCAAAGTGATGGTATCATGGGTGCCCTTGCTATCCAAAATTCTTACTACCCTCTCTACTCTTCGGTGCTGAGTCTGAGCGCTGCCGTCGCTACTCCCCCTGATATCGAATCCAAGAATGTTGTTGTCTACATTGACTCTCTTAACAGCTTGGTTGCCGACATCAGCACCCTTATTGCCTCTTTGAACGCCAAGGCTTCTGGTTTCAGTGCTGTTGGTGCCGGCTCGATCGTCGCTGGTGATATCACTTCTCTGGCCGGTCCTGCTTCGGCTATCGAGGCCAGCCTCTTTGCTGGCCTGCCTACTGATGCACCTTGTGTGCAGATTTCCAGTGCTGGGGTGGTTGCATCAAGCTTTGCTGCTGCTTTCTCTTCCGCTGCTCAGACATACTCTATCAGCAGCGGTATCCCTACCCTGCCCACTGGTCCCACGGCCTGCGCCGAGTACTGCGGTGCAGCCGAATCCAGTGGAGCTGCGTCTAGTGGAGCCGAGTCTAGTGGAGCTGCGTCTAGTGGAGCCGAGTCTAGTGGAGCTGCGTCTAGTGGAGCCGAGTCTAGTGGAGCCGCTTCGAGTGGAGCTATCTCTAGTGGAGCTATGTCTAGTGGTTCCAGCGTCACCATTTCTGATATTGAGATCAGCGAGTCCATCAGCACTCCTGCTCCTAGCAGTGGTGCATCCTCTGGTGGTGCATCCTCTGGTGGTGCATCCTCTGGTGCTGCGTCTTCTGGTGCTGCGTCTTCTGGTGCTGCGAGCTCTGGTGCTGAGAGTTCTGGTGCCCCGACTTCTGGTGCCGAGACCTCTGGTGCCGAAACTTCTGGCGCTGTTACCAGTGGTGCCCCGACTTCTGGTGCTGTTACCAGTGGTTCTCCGACTAGTGGCTCGCCCACTGGTGCTAGTTCCGGTGCTCCTGAGCCGAGCTCTTCAGGATCTAGCAATCCTGTCGTCCAGGCTATCGATGCTGCTGCTGACGCCGCTGATAGATTGGCCGCGGCTATCGCCAGCGGTGATCCTGCCGCCATTCTTGCTGCTCTTGATGCGCTCTTGGACGCCCTTCGTGCCGTCCTTGCCGCTATTCCCAACACTCCTCTCACTCTCGCTGACGTCCCGGAAGTTGTCGCCGCTATCGGCAGGTTGTTCAGCAGCCTGGGCTCGGCTTTGAGAGCCCTGGCTCAGAGTGCCCCTACTCTTAATACCCGCAACCTTATTGCTCGCGCTTCTGCTGAACTTGTTTCAAAGATTGAGGAGGTTGGTTCAGTCCTGGCTCAGTTGGCTGAAGCTCAGTTCGCTCAGCTCCCCGCTGATACAGCTTGCACTTACCTTGAGGAGCTTGCCCAGCACGTCAGGCTTCTGGTTGGTGCTTTTGTTGCCGTCAATGATGCTTTCGGCGTTGTCCTTGCTGAGCTTCCTGCGCCTCCTGCCTGTGCTGGTGTGTCTTCCGGCTCGGGTGTTTCCGGCGGTTCTCTTGCCACGAGCTCGCCCGTACCCACCAGCGGAAGCTCAAATGCTACCGGTACCGGCTCTGAGGTCGAGTCAACTATTACTACCGTTGTTACTGCCTACACGACTTACTGCCCTGAACCTACTACTTTTACTCACGGCAATACTACCTACACTGTCACTGAACCCACCACAATCACCATTACTGAATGCCCCTGTACTCTTACTACTGTGGTCACTGACTATGTTACTTATTGCCCCGAGGCTACTACTTTTACTCACGGCGATACTACCTACACTGTCACTGCCCCCACCACAATTACTATCCCCTTGGGCACTTCTACTCAGGGCCCGGGTGCCGCGCCCGTTGCTCCTGAAGCCTCTGCGGGCAATGCTCCCGGCTCTTCTCCCGGTTCTGCTCCCGGCTCTTCTCCCGGTGCTGCTCCTGTTTCTCCTGGTGGCTCTGCTCCGGGCTCGCCCGCGGGCTCTGCTCCTGCTCTCTCACCCGAGGGATCTGTCCCTGCCGTTGCTCCCTCGAACTCGGGAGCTATCAAGGGCGTCTCTGCGATTGCCGGTGCCGCTGCTTTGGCCATCGCTCTTCTTGCTTGATTTACTTCATAGTTAGGCAGATTAGCCATTATAATTATATCAATTCTTCTAATATACCAATTCTAATAATTTATGTGTGATACATTCTATTCACATGTCCTAGAACACCAGCAGACCAAAAGGTTAAGAGTCCTCTTTCTTTTGATATTCAGGGTGAATGCAAGCCATGAGAGTGTGGCCTATCGATCTTCTAGCCTCGAGTGGTATTAAGCTTGGAGACGCATCCCGAGAAATAATGTCACAGAGCTATCATCTGAAGAACTTCTCAACATTCTGAACTAATTAATTTTTTAAAACGATTGCGCTGTCAAGCTCTCTAGAGCTAGAAAATATTTCAAGCTACTTACAATGGTCTCATTTTGCGCATATAGTGTATGTGACATAGAGTAAGTGCGCACCTCACCCGAACTACTCGCCCCGAGCAATCTAAGGGATTTGAGTAACGAGCTAATCAAAAACATCAGTCACCAATCAAAAAATGATATTTTTATACAATTAAGTTTCCATCTTCCCAATGAGCGGCCGCACATAGTCAATAAATTTCATTAGAGACAGCGTGCTGCATCTCTCTCAACCTGTGTGAGTGAATGGCTCTAAATCATTACCATTATTGCTCAGCATAAGCAAATACAAGCAAAATATTAAGATGTTGCACCTTTTTGAGTCCTATCTGGCAACATTGTTGGATGCGGCCATATCCAGATGAAAGCAAGACCTCCCGTCAGTTCAGCTCTATTGAGCTATCTGAGAGCTTTATAAAATATTGGAATAGGAGACTATGTGATAAAAAGTGCTATAGTTAACCTTCTCTTCATTTTTGTCTTCAGTTTGTCTTCAGTTTGTTAATTTGTCTATTTTTGTCTTTCATTATATCCACCTTTCGCTACTGCGCTGGGAGTTTGAACGCGCAGCTGACATAGAGATGGTGGTATAGAAGGGATTGACGGGCTATGTTTTCCATCAAGCTAACTGTACTCATTCACAGCTAATTTCCCTAGCTAAATTGGGCCCTATTTCTAAATTGTTCAAATTTCTATCATATATGTGCTTTCGAAGTGTATTTGTTTCCGTTGCGCTGGCCCGGCCCGAATGCTGCGGTACAAAGTAAGCACGCTTACGCGATGGAGGTTTGTTTACAACTTGATCCATTATGTCCAACGACCGAACAAAATCGGCTTCACCGTTTAGTTCCCGAATTGGAGGAATAATGTCGGGGCTGAGTCCGAAGTCACTCAAAACTAGAACCAGAGGCGACGACGTGGTTATGGCATTGAGCTCTTTGCAGATTGGAGAAGCGACTTTGCCCACGCTCAGCGAAGACGACCGGCGCAAACTCAGCGACCCTAAAGTGACTCGGCTCGCCCGGGTCACACAAATGTACTTTTTGGAGTACTACTTTGACCTGCTCAATTATATTAAGGCTCGTCGCGGGCGATACACGAAAATGCAGCAGGTTACTTTACCTGGGCTGGCCGAGGCTGAGCGTACGTTGGCCCTCCGGTCCTACTATGGCCGTGAGCGCGCATTACTTCGCAAGCGTCGCACAAAGCTCAATTATGGAGACTTTGATATTCTCACTCAGGTGGGCCAGGGCGGATATGGCCAGGTGTACCTTGCCCGTAAACGAGACAGTAAGGAGGTGTGTGCGCTCAAGGTTTTGAGCAAGAAGCTGTTAATTAAGCTCGACGAAATTGGGCACATTATGACCGAGCGAGATATTCTGACCCAAGCTTCTCAATCCGAGTGGCTTGTCAAGTTATTGTACTCTTTCCAGGACCCCGAGAATCTTTATTTGGCCATGGAATTCGTACCTGGCGGTGACTTCCGCACTCTGCTCAACAATACCAGCACATTGAATGCTCGGCATACTCGTTTCTACATGTCGGAGATGTTTATGGCGTTGGATGCCCTGCACCAGCTGAATTTCATTCACCGTGATCTCAAGCCTGAGAACTTCTTGATTACGGCGGAGGGGCACATCAAACTCACAGACTTTGGCTTAGCCGCGGGCAAGATTTCCGACCATCGGATTGAGAGTCTGCGCAAGAGGCTGGATGAAGCTAAAAACCTCAATGTGCCTTACTTGTCTGTTCGCCAGCGCCAGGACGCGTACCGTACGGCCCGGATGGCTGAGATCGATTATGCCACATCGGTCGTGGGATCTCCAGACTACATGGCTCTTGAGGTTCTGCAAGGCCACAGCTATGACTATACCATTGACTATTGGTCTATGGGCTGTATGCTCTTCGAAGCACTTGTAGGGTATCCGCCGTTTTCGGGTCGATCGAGCGACGAAACCTACGCCAATTTACAAAACTGGAAGAAAGCCCTGCGACGCCCGCAGTATGAAAACGGTGAGTATGTTTTCAGCGACCGCACGTGGGACTTGATCCAGAGGCTGGTTACTTCTCAGCGCTACCGTCTGAGATCTTTTTCAGAAGTGAGCTCACATCCTTATTTTGCAGAGGTTGATTGGGCAAATATTCGTGAACAAAAGCCTCCATTCATTCCCGACCTGGACGGTGAAGACGACGCAGGTTACTTTGACGACTTCGACAACGAAGCTGACATGGCTAAGTACAAAGAGGTAATGAACAAGCGGGCTCACGTCGAGGGGCTTGCTGACCGGGGAAATTTGAGCTCCCGCGACTTTGTTGGGTTTACGTTCCGCCATGCGAAGCCCCTCAATGCCGAAATGCCCGGCACCCTTCGCGGTGGAATGGCTGAGCCGTTTTCCACAATTCTATGATCTACGGTATCATAGCATCATTAAAAGTATTGTTTAAATAAATAACAGAAAAATCGTCATGGTTTTTATTTTAGGACTCCGACCGGCTGGGGGGCTGACTTTCAAAATCGAGGAGTTCCGCCAGCTCCTCCAGTGTGCCCTCTGCTTTGCGTACCTGGTCGTTAAGCATATCAAAGTATGGGTCGTCAAACAGCCTGGACCGCATTTTATCCATATTGGCATTTGACCAGATCTCGCGATAGTGGTTCATTCCAAGAGTTGCTGCTTCTTTGGCCATTCGCTGGGCAAAGTCAATTTGGGCTTTCTTTAATTTCTGGACATGCTCAGAAAGATTGGAACCCATGAACCCTCTAGAGTGTTGCACGCTTTGAGCTTTCTCGATGTCGTCCTGGAGTGCACCCATGGCGGCCCATAGTGCGTCATGGCGGTTAATTGACGGCTTGGCCTGAGGCAGCTCCTCACTTGCGCTTGCCATCGAGCTATGTCGATAGCCTGTCGACACAGAGATTGAGGGCACCTGTGACGCTACTCGATCTAAAGTTGTTTGAAACGATTCCTGATCGTCCATGGTAATATGAGCTTGATGGTAGTTGGGAGAAAAGCCTGCCGTATGTAAGTGGAGTTTTAAACTTCGCCAAAGAACTAAGGGCCTATCCGCATGGCGTGGAAGAAGCTTCTTTGGGTGAAACAACCATATCCAGATAATTATGTGGATAGTTCCTTTTTATCGCAGCTCAAGCGTAACTCAAATGTGGGCACATACCATTATTGGTCTGTGGTGAGCGACACAACGGTTCTGCTAGGAAATGTCGCCCTGACACTATTCTTTTTCGGTTCATTTGTTGCCATCTACGAACTCAAATGGGATCCAAAGTTTTTTGCCGTCGGGGCATCACTTATATCGCTGTGTTTTGTTATCATTATTGCTATGCATGTTGGAGACACTGCAAAGTTGGTGGCTTTCGTGAAGTCAGTTGTCTTGATCTTGTTTGCAGTACTGTCCCTTACGCCAGTATTTACGTCATTGACTCGGTCAACATCAAGCGATAGTATTTGGTCTATCACGGCGTGGCTGTGTCTCATTAATGTGGCTTTTTCGTCACGCCCTCTTCCCGAGTCATCCTCTGTGCTTATTCTGTCTATCAATATTGCTCTATGTGCAGCAATTGTTTTGGCGAGCCGGCTGCATTCTCCCGAAGCAGTGTTTTGCTTCATGCTGTTTAGCATCCAAACTTATGTGCTTTTGCCAACAGTTGCCCGGTGGCTTCGTCGAATATCGATACGATCTTACTGGGTGCTGTTCTTTGGGCTCATGGTCGCTTCAAGTGCTGCAACTTTTCTGATGATTGGATACGCCGGTCTTGTACTCTGGTGGATCGTGGCAATTGTTATGGTATTTGGTATTCCTGGACTGTTTTTGACTCTACAAAAGTACAAAGATCAGATTGAAGGACCCTGGGATCCAGCCCGGCCGGTTATTACTTCCTAAACGGAGGAAACAACGAAAAAGACGATTCCACATGTCATGCATTTGGTGTAAAACCAGACCCCTAAGTAAACTTTTATTTATTGTTCCAATCTAAACCTGTAGACTCTGGTATTTACTACCCCTGTCAAACTACGGAGTACTCTTGGGAGTTTTGTCTCGGAGCGCGCTCGCGTCGCGTAAGCATACCTTTTCTGGGTGTTTTTTTTACTTACTGGGGTTTCACTCTTGCACTTGAACTGTTGAATCAGCCGCGACTCAGACTCACTCATTAAGAAACCTCGAATACCACACACACTCTTTCGCCTTTCGTTTATTCCTTCAATTTTTTCTGTTGTTGAACCCCATTCGTTTACGCTTTATTGTTTACTTTCTCGAGCCTCAAAACGCCTTTCTTGGTCTTGTCTAATTTCGCGTACCAATGCCTTATATTGCCTTCAACAGCGAGAATCCAAAGGGAGCCGCAACTTTTGGCCGCCGTTCAAAACCGGCCGCTCAGTATGACCGCGAGCACCAGCAGGAGTTGGACTGGATGGATTTCAAAACCTCAGTGCGCAAGCCTGCAAAAGAGACAGAGAAAGAGAACCGGCCTCCAAGCGAAGCTGCAAGTCTTGAGTCGAGTATTGCCAATATGTCGATTGAGGAGCAGTCCATTGGGGTAGCCAAGCGAGTTCATCGCCGCTCTTTGCTACCCATGGACCCGCAACAGCGGCCGTCCGCATCGGCTCGTCAGTCAACCCGCTCAATCAGAACGATGTCTGCCCAAGTGCAGCAGCCGCAAGTTGGTCCGCTAGGCTCAAATGCTCAGCGAAGACTCTCTATGCAGAGTAATATCACAATGTCGAGCGCATCGTCGCGCCAGTCCACTTATGACCCGCTAAGAAGTATGGGAGTTTACGTTGATCCTGCTGCCGCTGCCAAATCGGAGATTGTTGGTACCCCAGTTCTGCCTGATGAGGGTCCACAGTTTGCAGCACCTTCTGTGCCTGAGGGCGGTTTGTTGTACCACGCCCACCGTCCAGAGACGTCTCCCTCGCCGCCGCCACTCCCGCACTCAGTTCAGTCACCACCCCTTCAGCCGTTACACGCACGTGCGTCCTCATCAATTTCTTTCCGTCGTGTATCTGCTTCTTCGACACACACCGAGGCGTCTGCCCAGACTACTCAAACGGGCCGGAACGGTCGAGTGCCTGGATCGAGAAGATCGTTTTTAGGGCTGTCCAGCAAGATGTCATCGAGCAGCATTTCAAACGCCTCGGGAAGACGATCTTCAGCACTCCAGGATATCCGTCGATCTATTATTTCTTTTTCGTCGTCGAGCTCGTCACTATTCAGGCTTTCTCAGAGCTCAACCCCCAAGTCGAACAATTCGGTACAGGGCTCAATGATTTCGCTGCCAACGCCATCTGCAGTTACTCGTGAGAAAATGTCAAACAAGATGAAAACGTCGCAGTCGTTGCTATCACTTGGTCCCGATGGGGTGCACGCCCAGAATCAAGAGTTTGCTCAGAGCCAGTTGGCAAATCTGCTTCGCCTGAGCACTCAGGGTTCTATCCGACCCATGAGTGAGCTAGTTGCGAGCGAGGCCAGACAGCTGGTTAAAATTGGTGAGGCGTCGTACTCTGAGGTGTTTGCTGCGGAAAGCACCGTGTACAAAGTCGTGCCGTTTGGCAGTTTGGACCAGACACCTGTGCACGAGATTACCCAAGAGATTGAGATCAGCAAGCTTGTCAACGCTCATGAAGGATTTGCCAAGCTCATGGCTGTTCACATTGTGCAGGGTGAATATGATCCGGTGTTGTTGGCGGCATGGGACGAATTTGCCGCCAACAATATCAGTGAGAACGCGCGGCCCAACTACGAGAGCGACCAAATGTACTGTGTTTTGGTGATGGCCCATGCTGGCGAGGCATTGGAAACTTTCCGACTGCAGGATGCGCACGAAGCATTCGACATCTTTCGCCAGGTTCTTTGGGCGCTTGCTGCAGGCGAAGCCAATCTCGAGTTTGAGCACCGCGACTTGCACTGGGGTAACGTTGTGATAGAGCGGATGTCCAGCGGGGTCCGGGCCAGCGTCATTGACTTTACGCTATCTCGTGCCCGTCCGCCGGCCTCGTTATCGAGCGAGCAGCAACCCATTTACACCCGACTGGACCACCCGGACTTTTTCCGCGGCAAGGGCGACTACCAGTTTGATATTTATCGTTACATGCAGCGACTGCTGGTTGAGAGGTCACCGGACCGCACACATCCAGACTGGTCGTTGTTTGAGCCGCGTACCAACGTGCTATGGCTGCACTACACTGTGCTCAAGTTATTGGACAAGCTTGACCAGACCGAGACCGCTACAGTGCCCAAGCACCGGTCCGACAAAGCTTATCTGGCACGTTTACAAAGCCTGGCGAGCATACTCGATATTCCTAATAAGCGGCGGTTCAGGCTGCAACGAGTCAAGTCTGCTTGTGATGTTTTGTTATGGGGCCAGAAGAATGGGTTTTGGTAATGTCGCCAAACCAAAGTTTTCATTTTTGCCCATGTTTACATAGAAACTTAATACCATTGAAAATTTATCCGCGTATCATGGAAAAAGCAGCTCGGTGGCCACGGATAGCCCGTGATCTACGATTGCCAACCACCAGCCAGCCGAGATAGAGCCCGTAGGGGCCCGTGGGAGAGCGAGAATCCATTCAACTGCCGAAGGGAGCACTTGGGGAGGCAACCAGATGACCGGCGTAGCGGAGTACTTCCACAACAAATACATTTTCAGTCCAGAAGACAAAGCCCACCTAGCCATTCGGACATAGCTCTGTAATTGGGCCCGGGAGAGACCTACATCAGCGTTCAAAGTGTCCAAATTTGCCTTTAGTTTATTGTATTCTCGGTCAAGTTTAGCCCATTTAGCAAATTCGTCCTTTGAGGATGTATTCGTGCGCTCAGTGCGCACTTCAGCAAGTCGTGTTCGAGTCGCCCGCAACTCTACCACTTTTTCGTTGGGGTTGAATCTAGTGAGTATTCCCCATAAAAACTCTGCAATTCTGGTGGTTGTACATATAGCCAGAAGCCGTAGCCACAAAGCCACAAACACCAAGTTGATCAAGAGGCCCATTAAGAGTTGAGTTTAGGTTGGGTAGGTTTACTTAGAAAGAGCTGGTTTCTAATAGCGGCCGAGGTGGGTCACGAATGGAGAGGCTCCGGGCCTATTTCCGCATATGCAGATGATAATTGAATACGTAGCATTTTTGCTAATCGGGCCTCTGATTTGCATTACTAGTACACTAAAAATTAAACTTTTCACTCCAACTGTCCCAACTTCTTTGGCGCACAACAATAAGTGAATCCAGCCATGCGTGACTCAGCATCATGACAGAAAACGAAGACTTATACCTGTCGTCGAGCTCGCTTGAGGATTCATGGGTGAGCCAGTTCTGCGAGATGGCGAACCATCAATACTTTTGTGAGGTCAGTGAGGCTTTTATGGAAGATGAATTCAACCTCACAGGACTCAGCTCGCTCGTGCCCCGGTACAAGGAGGCGCTCGAACTAATTCTTGATTTAGAGCCCGAAACCCCTGTGCCATTACCAGAAATACCAACTATTGAAGAGAGTGGCGAGCTTCTTTACGGTCTGATACACGCTCGATACATCATGACTCGTCAGGGTCTCCAGGCGATGGCCTATAAATACGCTTGCTGTGACTTTGGCACTTGTCCGCGTTATCTTTGCCGTAACACGGCAGTTCTTCCAATGGGACGCCTTGATATTCCTGGATTTGAAACCGTGCGACTGTACTGTCCATGCTGTCGAGACATTTACATGCCTTCAAACTCGAGGTTCCTTAACATTGACGGGGCGTTTTTCGGTTCGTCGTTCCCGGGGTTGTTCCTAGAAATGTACCCCAAAGTCGAGCAAGAATGCCGCCGGATTCGAGAGCAGGCCCCTCCTTTCCAACTCAAAGTTTTTGGTTTCAAGATAGCAGAGAAAAGCCGGGCTGGTCCCCGTATGAAGTGGTTACGAGAAGCTCCCGAACAGAAGGCAGATGCTGATGGCGGTCAAGAAGGCGATACTGTGACTCTTACTGAAGAAGATGCAATGGTCAACTGATTTTTCAAAGTCGTGAATAAACTGATTTCGAAAGCAGACGCCACAGTATATAAAACGTTCCCGGTTTTCTTCGAGACCCAACGAGTTTTTTTTTAATGATAATGATTTCCACTGATCTGCCTTACGAAACTGCAAAGCTAAGCCATTGGAGTCTCAAGGGAACAAGTGATAAAAAGGTGCTGCTCTCTATTGTCCATTATTTCTTTTTCTAAAATGCATTTATTTTAATCATTTCATACAGCTCTTTCAATGCCCGTACCCTCCGGCGGGGGTCCCCCACATCTAGAATTTCAGGGTCTGAATTCAGACTCTACATCTTACTTTTAGTCATGGCTAAGTTCAGTGAAGCGGTTACGCGCGAGGATCTTATTCAAACTCGCCGGAATAATGCCGAGGTTTGGATGGGTGACTTCAATATGGAGCAGTATCTAGCCCGGGATGATCTCCTGGCGTCAAGCCACGAACAAACCGGCCTCCACTTTCGCACATGGAAGCTAGAGGACCAGGGCCAGATTGTTAGTGCCTGCGAGTCGTTACAACGTTCAGCTTATCGCAAAGCCAAAAATGAGCCTGGGAAAGAAGTTGTGGAGTTCGTGATTGCGAGCGTTTTCACACCTTCGGCTCTCCGCCGCCGGGGCTATGCCGCTGAGCTGCTTACTGGGATCACAAACCAGCACAAAAATGAAGGCATTGTAACTTTATGGAGCGATGTGGGCAATTATTACGCCAAATTTGGATACAAATTGGCTAACTGCGAACAGTACACCGTCAAGCTAGCAGACAATAAGAACTCAGTTGAGTTACCGGCCGGTGTCACTCTTCTCAACAAATCTGAGGTCCTGGCCAAGATTTTGCCGAAACACATCGATCAAGTGAAACAAACTGTCGATAACTTGGTTGAGGTCGATGGCAAAACCCGATTTGCAGTCCTCCCTCACAAGGGAATGTACGAACAGCTCTTTGTTCGCGCTGAGCACCACCGCAATTGCTTTAAACAGAGTCCTGTTAGTTCTTATGGAGGTGTCACTAAAAATTCCTGGATGTCTTGGGCACCTTTCTTTGCCGATAAGGTAATGTACATTACAGCCATGGGTGGCCCGGCAAGCGAGCTTGTCGAGCTTTTCAAGGCTTGTATTCACGAGGCCGCTGCCTACGGCATTGATGTTAAGATTTTCAAGGACTCTGTCCCAGATCCCAAGGCCTTTGAACAGGCTTTGGGCGCTGCTGGTATCAAGTATGTCCTTGCGGATCGCAAGGAATCCTGGCCTATGTTCGTAGCCCCGGAGGACTGCGAGTGGGTATGTGCAGGCAAGTACGCTTGGTTTTGAGTTCGTTAGGTTCGTTTAGAGTACTCTTGGTAACCTGAAAAATACATTTCATTTCATGTTTCATAAAAATGCCAAAATGCTCGGGTTGTCGTAAAAATCAATCATCGTCCTGAAATGCCGTTCGGAGCTTAACCCAGTACCCAAGCTCAATCGTAGACCTTTGGGCTGTTTGTATATCATTGCGGGCATATGCATCGTCGATCTTCTCAATAGTCGCATTGATGCGTTCGTTATTCTCCTTTTCGAGCTTTGCCCGTTCCTCGGGATCTTCGCATTCCGCGACTTCCTCGCGGATCATGAGAATGCTCATGAGTAATTCCTCATCGTCAATGCTCGCTTCCTCGCTAATAGTGCTGGATCCCGACAGTTCCAAAATGTGCTTTGAGCGAAGCAATGGGTCACAAAGCGTGCGATACGCCGAGCCAAGTGTGGCGGAGTCCACGGAGCTTTTGCCCTCAGACACGTCGGGGTGCGCAAGCTGCTGCGCTTTCAGGTATTCCTTGCGTAGTGCCTTTAAATCAATTGCAAATGGACCCTTTGGAGGTGGTCCTGCGGCCAAGGTCTTGGGAAACAGCGAATAATAGTTTACCCATCGTCGAAAAATTGTTGACATGATGACAAAAGCGGAACTCTCGTCTTTGCGGGGGGGGATATTCCGAGAGGAAAATCAAGCTTAGGGAAACAGATTCGTTTCAAGTAATGAAATACAAATAAAATAAATATTGTTAGCACAATCTTTTTTGTTTTTGCACTCTCGTGCAGCGAGGTTGAGACTTTAAAAGTCGTCGCCAAACTGGTCCAACGAAACAACCTCGCCGGGCTTGAATGGAGGTAAACCTAAGTAAGGACAGCCATCGCAACGGAAAGCATCACCGAGCGCACAGGAGCCACAGCCACCGACTGCCTTACCGGGCACAGTGAAGTCAATTTCAGCGAGGTCGTCAGATGTCAAAACAACTGCCTGGCGCTCCCGGGCATTAGCTTCCTCCTGTTCTTCGATTTCGCGGAGTCCACATGAGCAGTCTTTGCAAGCCCGACGTCTTTTACCATCTGGATTGCATTTGGCGGGGTATACGCGGGCTGGATCTACGTTTTCTACCAGCTCATCTTCGTCAATGAGATCCGATTCGGGCGATGACTCGAACTTGTCCAGGGGTGGAAGATCCGCATTAAGTGCACTGGGTGCGCGCTCAAATTTGCGCTTGAACTTCTGAATACCACTTGATTCAGTTTTCGGTTTGCGATTAAGGGGTACCGATGGCGCAGCCGTCGCGGGGTTGAACTTTGACCAGCGCCCGGTTTCGGACTTGACCAGGCCGTTCAAAACTAGCACCGCCTCGTTTTTAATGTCGCCCACAAGCTCAGCATTGGGCTTCATAGCGTCACAAATTGCGCTGGCCGCCGTAGGTGCAACCTCGACCGGGCCAGATCCGGAAATGCGCACTAGTTCAAAACTCTGTGGCGGCAAATTTACTGCGGCCACTTCCAATCGTTCCAAAAGCTGCTGGTGTACATCCTTTTCGGAGTATTCAGCCGTTAGCTGCTCAATTTTGTGCGGTGACGATACAAGATCGGTGGTAACTACCAACAAAACTTTGCCTTTGGTTGTCATGGTATTGAAAAACGGAATAAACCAGGTGACAAAACGGTAAAAAAAATTCGGCGAGAACGGGAGTATTACAAATAGCTTCGAGCTCGTGGCTCGAGGGTTCGGTGTGGTGACCGAGGAAGAAGGCGCTAACTATGGATAGGATTTTCCAATCCAGGAGCTAGCCAAACGGCCAATTATTTGCCAGCTGGAGGAATGTGCTGATTTGCATCAGTTGAGGTCGATAAACAGTACCGCATAGCGGGGCAGTGTCGAAAACATCAATAGCTTCTGAGGGACGGCCCTAGGTCTTGAATTGGTGACTATGCAGCTTCGCTAGCTGACTATCTGATGCTGTACTAGCCTAAATTTAGGGTGGTCTTGAGTAGTTAGTACAAACTGCCGAACTCGGCTTCGGATTCTCTAGGATTCCATGTTTGCTGACTCTTTGCAGGTGAGCTCACGTGGACGTTGGTTTGCGGGGCGACCGGAGAAGCCTTTCCAAAACAACAATGACTTAATATCAATCCCTTAAATAGAACATTTACTACAAGACAGAAACCAAGGACTGCAGGTTCATCTACATTAATTGTCCCGTTAACTTTAGTTAGTGCCATACTGTGGGGCAATTTTATCTAGCGGCTGTGTTTCGCCAGGGGCCAAACCTATGACGTGGGATTACGTTGCCGGCTGCAGGGCACTGCATTATAAAAGCTGGGGTTTAGGCGGATCGAAGACTTCCCATCCCAACTTCTGAACCAACCACCTTTTACACTTGCAATACCCAGCACAATTCACTATGGCACGCACTCGTCGCAGCTCTTCTACCAGCGAGAACCTCCCCAAATACTTTGGCAAGCACGGCCACTTCAACGAAGACCCTAACAAAATCAAAAAGAACGGCGCTGGCCGCCATAACTGGGGCACCGAGATGGACGAGGTAGACTATCTGGAGAAATCTGGCAAGTTTAATATAGCAGGCGCTCGCCGTCACTCCAATTCCCAATACGCTCGACCTGATTTCGCGGGGTAGAGCTCTTTCAACAACTCTCATCGCTCACCGGCTTGAGCGCTAGCATCCTAGCCTGCCCTTGCAAGGCGCATTGGCTACTTTACGCCTATAAGTATGATTAAATGTATGTATGAAACGAATTTTGTATATGAAAACCATCTGTTTGATGCTTAAAATGCTCTCTATTTTAAAGAAAGCTAAGGGCCACTCGGCTTGGGGGGAGCCACTCTGGCCAGCTAAACTGCTGTGGGCAAGGGCGAGGCATTTACGGCCGCCGGTTCTTATCTAGGTGCAGGAACTGAAGGTCGCTTAAACTGATTACAGAAATGTGCCTGGACACGTGGTAAAGGATGTTTTACTGTCAAACTACCTTAGATTTATTTCATGAGCAATATTTGGTAGATATTTTGGCTTTAAATGGCTATTTTCACCCCAGTAGAGCCCTTTCTACCCAAATCTGGGGCTGGGGGTTTAAACTGGACCTTAGGCATCAATATGTCAACAAATCACGTGAAATGGAAATCACCGATCTAAATAGAGTTCTGAACTAGTATTGAACCAATTGAGCACGGTTGAGCAGCTTGGACAACAGCTTGGAATACAGAGTTTCTCTCCACAACTTCGTCTATCTTTAATAGGGCTTCTAATTATGTCTCTGGACGTTTGCAATCAGTGCCGATCGAGCAAGACAGCTTCTGCGGGCTACACCAGCTAGTGTTTATATTCGATCCGGGGTCCTAAAAGTGGTTAATTGAATAGATTTTGACGATTTAGGCGACAATTCATGTGTGTTTCGGCGGATGATAGCAGTACAACTATGTCAATATTAACTGGCAATTCAGTACCGACCCTCAAATACCGATAACTTGGAAACCCTTTCAAAAAACCCTTTCAGAACCCTATCAGAAACCCTATCAGAAACCCTTTCGAAACCCTGCTGAAACACCTTACGAGCCCTGCCAACTCTGATTCTGTTTATACCCCTGGCTATGGCTTAGCTACCCTCGGACCCAAGGTTGAAATCACGATCTCCGGCGAAAAATGCTGAATAATCTAGGTGATTGATCATCGGTAATAATTCGGGAAAACGGGACTTTAAGAAAAAAATCCAAAAAAAACTCTGCACTCTGCCAGCATGGTTCTTTTGGCTAAACTAAGGGCCATTTTTCTGGCAGATGCACCGCCCGGGAATGTGGCATTTAGCCTCGAGCGGTCGTTTTCGTTTATGGAAGGAGTACGGCGGTTTCGCCGGCATCAATGGCGGGCCCGTGATTGGCAGTACCTTGTGCTTGTGCCCTTGCTGATTTTCTGCTTCATTATATGCGATGCTCCAGGCCCGTTATACAGACTTGCTCTCGCGTGTTTGCTCATATACCTTGTCACGGTGCCCGCGCTCAGCCAATTCTTTCTCAACTTTATGCCCACTGGAACGTGGCTTATTCTGTTCTACTCCTGCCGCTATATCCCTCCTTCCTGGCGGCCTAGTATCTACGTGCGTGTGCTTCCAGCTCTGGAAACCATTTTCTATGGTGGAAACCTCAGTGCCACGCTTGCAGCCCGTACAAACTCTGTCCTCGACATTTTGGCCTGGCTCCCCTACGGTCTTATGCATTACGGTGCCCCAGTTGTCATTTCTATTTTTTGCTTCCTGTTTGGACCGCCTACGCTGCTCCCTGTGTTTATGTTTGCATTTGGCTATATGAATATCGCTGGCGTGCTCATCCAGATCTTGTTCCCCACCGCCCCACCATGGTACCAAGAACTCTACGGTTTACAAAAGGCCTACTATGGGATGAAGGGCTCTGCGGGTGGCCTGCACCGAGTCGACGAGCTTTTGGGTGTCGATATGTATACCAGTGCATTTGCTGCATCCCCACAAGTATTTGGTGCCTTCCCATCTTTGCATTCTGGGTCGGCTGTTATCGAAGCCTGTTTTATGACCTACCTCTTCCCGCAACTGGGTCCCTTGTTTGCACTTTATGTGATGTGGATTTGGTGGTCAACCATGTACTTGACGCACCACTACTTTATTGATCTTATTGCTGGCGCCATCCTGAGCTTGACGGTTTTCTACGTGTGTCGCGAGACAATCTTACCGCGAAAGCAACCGGGTAAATTCGGCCGCTGGTCTTATGATCACGTTGAGTATGGGCTTCCTCAGGCTGTCAAGTCACGCAAATCTTTTGATGAAGATGTACTCTTCGACGAGGAACAGGCAATTGAGATGACGGCAATCGCCCACTCAGAATCGCTCTCCCAGTCCACAGGCACACCGAGATTACACTAATTTGAAAATTCTCCACGGCCTAATCTGGGTCAATAAGGGCAGCAGGAGTTTCAAGTGTCAACCTAGCCCTTTTTTCGGGAGTTAGCGAGGGCATAACGACTCTGACGAGGCTGCCCAACCCAGTTTGAGACCACATTTTGCATGCCCGGCCTTTTACGCTTGATTAATTATTTCTATTTTGCCCCTTGTTATATTAATAACTTTAATAATTGTTTTGAAAACCTTCGCACCTTCTTTGACTTTGTGTGAATTTTTTTTAACTCTTTGCTAATTTCCTAGTGCTGGGCTGGTGTTCCCCTCCCCATTTGGTTCATGCCAAGCTTCAGTTTTGGCCCTCTTTGTTAGCCGAACTTAGCTCCATGCGTGCTTACTATTACACTCCGAACATTAGCCCAGCAGGCGCTGATTTCTCCCCCCACCACCATTTTTGCCCTAAAAGAACCTTCCCATTTCGTATGTAAGCAGGCATTGAAAGGCTAATTTTTTCTTGTTTCTCTTCGCTTCCTCTCCCCTTTTTTCTTTAGCAAGAAACGCTCTATTGCATATTTCGTCAACGCTTTCTTGCGTTTGATTGTATTTTTCAAGCCCTAGTGGTTTTCCTCAACGTCAAAATTAAATGGGCCACTTTGCCAAAATCTTCACAGGCTGGAAAAAGTCTGAATCGCCGGGCCCCGAGGCCGTCGAAGTGCAGCAAAACAATGTTAACTCGTCCCCAGCCAGTCCAGAGAGCGCCACTGGGCCATTTCCGGGCGAGAGACCAGTTTCACCCCCTTCTGGGCCTATGCCAGGTCCAGCATATCTTCGGCCAAACCAGAGTACAACCTCTCTAGCGAGCTCTGCCGCCACCTCCGGTGGCCAACAAAAACGCACTGCGTCCCGCGAGCATCCCTGTCGCTTTGAGGTGTTTGAAGACGGTAATCATGTCCATCGTTTGCGAAATGCCCGCCGGCAGGAGAAGCTGACGCGAATGATTCGAGACATTATGGGCACTGGCCCTAAAGTCGGTGACGACGCGGTGTCTGCGGTGCCTGATTTTGCCCAGGAGCTAGAATTGGCTGAAGTGGCGGACGGTGAGTCTAAAGATCTCAGTTTAATGAATGGCCTTGTCTCTCGGGTCGCCAAGGGCGAGGTAGAAGTTGGAAACGTCAATGGCGCCTCACAGGCGGGCACAAAAACCACCAAAGTCACGTCGGGCAAGAAACGCGATTATGCTGTTAAAGTCCGCGAAGCCACAGCCTCTATGCTTGCGAAATACGGCAAGTGTCACGAAATTGTTGGCAAGGGATCTTACGGAACTGTGCGTGTCGCGCACAAATCTGATGGCAAGGGCCATGAGGTCCTTTACGCCGTGAAGGAGTTCCGCAAGCGTTCAACTGAGGCTGAGAACACATTCCAGGACCGTCTCATGTCGGAGTTTTGTATTTCGTCCCAGCTCCGACACCCCAACATCATCGAGACTCTCGATCTAATGAAAGATCCCAATGGTGGGTTCTCACAGGTCATGGAGTTTTGCCCGGGTGGAGACCTGTACACACTCATTATCTCTAGTGGCACGGGTCTCAAGGCTTCTGAAGCTGACTGCTTCTTCAAGCAGCTTATGCGGGGTGTTGTCTACATGCACTCTATGGGTGTCGCTCACTGCGATCTTAAGCCAGAAAACATTCTATTGACGTCGAACGGCACTATCAAAATCTCCGATTTTGGCAATGGCGAGTGTTTCCGCATGGCCTGGGAGAAGGATGTGCACTACTCGCGGGGCGTAACAGGCTCAGGACCTTACATCGCCCCCGAGGAATTCAAAAACAAGCCCTTTGATCCGCGGGCCGTCGACATCTGGGCAACAGGCATTATCTATATGGTAATGCGGACTGGGTCTTATCTTTGGCGCAGCACAGCACCAGACGAGGATGACCATTTCCGCCGATACCTTGTGGATCGCAAGAAAAGCGATGGCTACGAGCCTATTGAAAGGCTGACGCCACGAAAATGCGTCTACGTTATTTATTCTATCCTCGACCCCGTTCCCTCGCGCCGCATTACTGCTAAACAGGTCCTTAATTCAGAGTGGGGACGCAGTATCCGCGTCTGCGAAGCCGGGTCTGAAGGATACTCGCATCCTACGTCCAAGGTGTCGACCCCGGCCCCCGGAGCAGTTTGCGCAGCGACGACCCAGCCAGCTCAGCCGGTGCTCTCGAAGACTCCAGTTCCTGGAGCAAAGTAAGGTATTTTGTATCTGTTCATTTCCTTCGTGTACTATAACCACTTTAAACAACTTTGTCTGCTTTACTCAAGCTGATCTTGTGCCTAATTAATTTATTACAAAGTAGAAGTAAGGAAGAGAACAACGTCAAGATATATATAAAAAAGAGCACGGACCTGCCACTAGAAGTTAACAAAGTAAGCAGCATATGGATCCTCGCCGGCCTCACCATAGTTGTAATTCTCCTCGGCGTAGTGTTCAAATTGCGAAGCGTCGCCGGCTCCAATGTGGATTGGTGGCTCATAAGGCGTCTCAATTTCACGAGCGAGTAATTTCTTCCAATTAACTTCCGCGAACCAAGCGTGCGATTTCACATCATTCGCTCCACCATTAAGATTGCCCAACCGCATCGTTAGGTCCTTTGTGATGAGCTGCTTAAGCAGGTCAATCGCCACGGGCGAAAGATAAGAAGGGAATGCCACCTCGGCGTGGAGGATTTTTTCATAAGTGCGCATGTGAGACTGCGAATAAAATGGCGTGTAACCTGTGAGCATTTCAAAAATTAAAATACCCAGAGACCACCAGTCGACACTCTTGTTATATGGCTTGGAGGCCACGACTTCGGGCGCGATATAGTCTGGAGTTCCGCAGAGTGTCCAAGTAACATCGGGCACCTCTTTTGCAAAGCCAAAGTCGGTGATCTTAACGTGGCCATGCTTGTCAAGCAAGATGTTTTCCGGTTTGAGATCACGGTAGATAATATTCAAGCTGTGCAGGTGTTCAAGAGCCAGTACGACCTCACTCGCATAGAATTTGGCTACTGGCGATGGGAAGCGGCGTGATTTGCGAAGCAGGCTGAATAGTTCGCCGCCCTCGATGAAGTCCATAACCATGAATAAGTTGTTGACATCCTGGAAAGTCCCCCAAAGTCGGACAAAGAACGGGAAGTTGACCTTTTTCAACATTCGTCGCTCGTCATTTGTGTGGTTTATCTGCTTCATGCGAACCACTAAGCTCTTTTTCAACACTTTAATGGCATAGAATCGCTGATTGTGCACGCTGCGCACCAAATGCACTCGGCCAAACGAGCCAGTACCCAAAGTGCGCATGATTTCAAAGTCCTTCAGCGCGTATTTGCCGCGAGTAACATTCTCACTATCAACAGGCTCAGTTGCTAGCGAGGATGGCACCGTCGGCAGACTTTTAACTGGGTTCGAAGCAGCCGTGGGCGCCTGCAATGGGGGCTGAGCCACTAGATGGGCATTGGCAGACGCTGGTGTCTGGCTAGGCGTACTCAAAGGGAATTCCTGGGGTGCTGTCGTTGGTACCCTATCCGTCATGTTGCTCTTCTGTTACAGCACGACAGCAGAATATGTAGATTTTCTCGGTCCACAAACGTCAGCCGAATAGATGGGCTGCTTACAAGAGCCGATCGTTCTGCTTTGTAACTGAGATTGCTCCGGCCCAGAAGGAGTCATAGAACTCCCAAAGAAAGGGAAAAAAAAAAAAAATTGGAAGCCCATATTACCACGGTTAGGGTATACGGCAGCTGAGAACAACGCAGCTGAGTAAAAGCGGAGAAGCCTTCCACTCAGGCTGTGACTTTTAGTTCCCCTTCCTTTCTTTGGTGCCTACGACAATGTCCGGATTCGAGCACTGGCTCGTAGCTAACTCCAGCTACATGGCCAACGTTGAAAACGTTGTACGTATGCTCACACTGTTTGCACCTGGACAAAACAATGATGTTGAGCTGATTTCTGAAGCGGCCGGCTCTCTGCTTCAGGGTCTTGGTTTGTACCATAGCCGAATCGTGGCTCGCGTTTTAGCAGAGAAGCACCTTCCGCTGTCACCGCATGCCCGCTATATTCGCGCTCAAATGGCCGAGAAAAAGCCTTATGCGGCCGTTGCATACACTTTGAACGCGATTCGCTGCACAGAGTTGTTAATTGAGATGCTAGCCCGCAAACAGGGTGGTGAAAAGTCCCGGTGGAAGGCGGTAATTGGAGTAGAGACTACAAAGGCGATTTTGCAGATTCTGCTCATGATCATCTCTAAACGGCCTGTCGCTCTGCCCGCCGTATTCGAGCGCGAGATGGAGCCTGAGGCCGTTGAGCAGCTGGTCCAAGGATTTGACAATCCCGAACAGGCGGCAAAAACTGCTGAGGCCGCTGCGGCTGCGGCTGTTAATGGAGGCCCTGCCCCACCGCAGATCCCTCAGCGTCTTCAACGTAGCGGCAAGACTTTCCCGCCCCTTGAAGCTTCGCTGTCGGTCGATTTTGCCCGGGAGACCATGGCGGCTAAGATGCTCAAGACTGAAGATCTCCGTCCGCCTTTGCAACTGCTGCGGAAACTGCAGGCCAAAACGCTGGCCGGCGACCTGTTATCAATCTTGAGACCTGTTATCTATGCATTGCTGGCCTACAAATACCGGGCCCACAAGCGATCGTGGACACCATGGCTAACGGGTGTACTAGTTGAGTTTTTGGGCCGTCAACTTTCAGCCCAAGGCTTTACAGCGACCGGACGGAACTCGGTGAGTAGTGTCGAGCTCGAACAACTCAAACGTAAAACATCAAGCTTGTGGAGCTGGGCTTTACGAAACCCGATGTATAGCTCATTTACTCGGCCGATTATTGTGGGAGCTGCCAATAAGGTTGAACGGATTCCTCTGCTCGGGATGTTTAGCGTGCTTGTGCACGATTATTTGTACCTGCTGGACACGTACTATTTCCCGTCTGCTTCTAGATAATGCTGTTAATTCCTTCCAGCAATTTTGGTTAGTTTCTTGTAACTTTGTTTATTTTGTCAATGTAAAGTTGGTTCGTTTTGACGCTACTTATTCGCTTTGACACTACTTAAAATACTAGATGGTACACTTTGGGATCCCATCCCCTTACTCATTGTCGACCTGACTCAGTCACTAAGCATCAGTCACTACTTTCTCTGTCAGCTGGTACCTTTGGCAAAATTTGCCCCCGGCTAAGAGTTTCACCACCACCACATTTTCCGCTTAGTCATGGCGAAGCGCCGACGGGAAGAGGTTGCAGATATTCTGGGCCAACTCGTGGAGCTGGTGGACGCCGCACCCGACGAAATCGTCGTAGGAAAGGCTCAACAATACCTCGAGAAGCTACTTACAAGCACTAAAGACAATGTGCAGTACCTCGAGACTCAGCTGGCCAAGCTATCTAAAACATCAACTCAAATCGTGCATGAGCGGCAGCGCCGGCAAACTGAAAGCGAAAACTCGAGTTTCCAAGATGTTGAAATGACCGACGCACCGTCTCCGGAAATTGCAGCCAGTGTGACCGCCAATTCTGCTCGTAGCGGGCAGGACGCCGACATGGAGAATGCTTCTGCGGAACAAAGCACAGAGACGCGTACACTGGGTGAAACTGCCGACCAAAATGCAACGAAGGCCACAAATGGCGAGGCAAAGTTTGTCCACAACCCGAAATCTGAGTTCGTCGCGTCTCAAGTTCTACCTATCTCCGCTTTGGGTCTCTTTGAAGAGCGGGCCGGCGACGAGGACCTGAAACGCAAATACGGTGTTGTTTCATACCCTACAACAGATTTAGCACCGTTTCTACCGGGACCAATTCCTATGGAGGACTACACGCGGGCCAAGCCGCCTAATCAGGTCCAGTCGACAACCTTCGCGGCCTTCCTCGAGCCCTACTTTCGCTTGTTCAATGAAGAGGATCTGGCATTCCTTCAACAACGCACAGTGGGGACAGAAGTTGTATCGTATGGTCGCACAATTTCACCCTATGTAATTCCTCCTCTTGGTCCCCTCTACACTGATGTTTGGGCTGAAGAGGACCGGCACCACCACCAGCACCCATCCTACAATGTCACCCCGGCCCCCAAAGCAGCCGATCCAGACCAGTATATTCCGGTAGGTGGAGCTTCTGAACTAAATGACCTGAATTTGGAGTCTGGCAAAGTAGCCGTTGGCCCGCTAACCGCACGGCTAATGTCCGCATTGCTACCTGAGGACGGCGGAGACGATGAGAGCACACCTATGCCACCAGTAGTGACGCAAATTCCACCCGAATCTTTGAGTTCGCTGTCTACAGAATCAGCGGCGGCGGCCCGGCAGGTTATGGCTAGCTTTGCTGGCCTCGAAGAGCGGCTGCTACGGGAATTCCGGTATGTGGGCATTCTCGATATGAACATTCTCCGTCAAGACGTTAAGAATCGCCATCAATTCAAACTTGCGGTTGATCCATCCAACGAATTGGGTGGGGACAGTGGCGACGACCTGGAGATAGACTGGACGAACGGCGCCGAAGACGACGAGGTTTGCCGGGAGATGCGTGAGCTCCAAGCCAAGCTCAAAGCTGTAACTGCCAAAAACCAAAAATTCAAGCGGCGACTATTGCCACACGTTCAGGAGCAAATGGCTTGGCAGGAATACACATCGATTCTTGACGATCTGGATAAGCAGGTTGATCAGACTTATCTCAAGCGCCTCCGGGTACCCAAATCAAAGAAGAAGAAGGCGTCTTCTGTGCCTGTACCAGCGGCCGAGGCATCTCCAACTGCTTCTGCTGTTGCGAAAGTGGTGGACCAAAAGCCAGCGACGCGGGCGGCGCTGGACAAGCGGACCCGCTGGATGACCAAAATCGGTTCGGTGTTCAAACCCCAGTACGAAATGTGGCGATCCCACCAGTATCCAAAGTTCGAAGGCGACGACGAGGAAGACGAGGACGAGGAAGACGAGGATTAGCCAAATTCGCTCACAACTTTGGGGTTATTTGGTTAGATATTTATCATTCGTCGGGGTTGAAATTGATTGATTTCCACTTGCGAAGGACCACTGAGCCTGAAGTACCGGTTGCTAATTCAGCATTGACTACTCACGAGCTTTTATTTTCTTTTAATTCTTATCGAGCCGCCAGTACTTTTCCATGCTGATATTCATGCCCTGGACTTATGGATTGAGGTTGAATTAGAGTTAGTTTACCCATGAGTTCTTACTTCATAATCATCAAAGCAGATATCTTAGTTCATGAGTTAGAGTTTGCCAGGACATACATTTGTTTTAGGATCTATATTCACTTGGATATATCTGAGGCTACTGACTCGTCAAAGTCCCATGTACCATTTCTCGATCCGGGCTCGTTTATTGTCAAATATACGCCAACTATTACAACTATGTCATTAGCAACTCGGCTATCAGAGAGATCCCACTCTGCAATTATTGGAAGGCCTCAGGCCTTTTCGGTAGTAAGAGTCTTGAGATATATATCCTGGACATGACAGAGAACAGACTTTACATTGTTGTTTTGAGCTTTAGCATATCACTATACATTTTACCACCGGTTCGCGGTCATATCGTTGCGGATACGCAGGTAGTCGGGCAGCTCGCCGATAGGGCCCATGGCGGCGATGGCGAGATCGCGATCCCACAGGAACTGGTCAGCGAACTTGTTGACATCCTTGACGGTGATGGCGTTGATGGCGCGCTCAACCTCCTCGGGGGACTGGCGGCGGCCGGTGGTGACGAGCTGGCGGCCAATGTCCTCAGCGGTGGCGGTGGTGCCGTCGAGCGAGAGCAGAAGGCTGGCCTTGAGCTGCGACTTGGCACGCTCAACCTCAGCCTCGGTCACAGCGATGGAGAGACGGTTCCACTGCTTGAGAGTGAAGTGAATGAGGTCGTCAAGGTTCGAAAGGTTCTCAGACACGAGGTAGATACCCCAGAGACCGGTGTCGGCATACGAGGTGCTGAACGACATGAACGAGTTGGCCAAGTGGTTCTGAGCAACGATCGAAGCAAGCTTGGAGCCCTGGTTGTTGGCAGTGGAGGACATACGATCCCAGCTGCCGATAATGGCCTGGGAAACCAGTGCGGCGTAGTACTGGGGCGAGTTCCACGAAACACCCTCGACGGCCAGAGCAATGTGAGCCTGAGGCAAGGTGTCGTCGCGAATGCGGACCTCGGAACCGACGAAGCTCGAGACGTCACCGGGACGCACGGAGCCAGCACCGACCTCGACAGAGGGGCCGGAGGGCAACTTGCCAAAGTGCTGCTCAGCAAGCTTGACCAGCTCGGCGTGGTCGACAGCGCCGGTACCGACAAGGACCATGCGGTTGGCAAGGTAGTTGCGCTCAATGTACTCCTTGAGCTCGGTCTGGCTGATCTCCAGGATATTCTCCTTGGGGCCCAAAATGGTGCGACCAAGCGGCTGGCCCTGGAAGGCAACAGAGTGAAGGTGGTCAAACACAACCTCCTCGTACTGCTTGTCAACCTCCTCAGCCTCGCGGAGAATAACATCACGCTCACGCTCGATGGCAGAGGGCTCCAGCTTGGAGTTCTGGAGAATGTCGCTGATGATCTCGACAGTCTTGGGCACGTCCTGCTTGAGGGCCTTGGCGTAGAAGACAGTGTTCTCACGAGAAGTGTAGGCGTTCAAGTGGCCGCCCATGTTCTCAATCTCGAGCTCGAGCTGCTGCTGGGTACGCGACTTGGTACCCTTGAAGCTCAGGTGCTCGAGGAAGTGCGCAGTTCCGTTGTTGTACTCGTGCTCAGCCCGGGAGCCGGCATCAATCCACACGCCGACCGTCGCGGTCTGGGCCGACGGCTGAGCCTCCGACGCCACAGTGAGGCCATTCGAAAGGGTAGTCGTCAAAGTCTTAGGGGACTCGTAAGAAAAGGTCTGCAACCCGCGAGCCCGCACGGACTGGCGAGCCACCGCCCGAGTAAACGATCTCAGCATCTTTGAGGAAGGTGGTGAAAAGATGACCAATCCGCAAGCTTGATTGGTGTTGAGCGAGGGCCGGTAGGGTAACTCTCGGATTCCATATGCGCGAGATTTTCAATCCCAAACCAGATTGTTAAGGAAAACGTAAAACAGTAAAGACAATATAATATTTGGGCCCGAATTTACATACATTCTGCGCCATAGCCAAATCTGCATCTGCCTGCCCGTTGACCAATCATAGCTCGGTCAAATTTATTTCCCCAGATTTGTCAGGCCAAACGCTTTCTCCTTACTTACCAGACTCCGAAAAACCCCGAAAATGTTGGCAGTTTCTCGGCTCGCTCTGCGCACATCTTCGCGCCCTATGCTGCGATCTGCTGTTGCCCGACCTGTTATGATTTCTCGCCGCAACCTCTTTGAGGGATGGGGTGTGCCCCAGCCCCCGGGAAATATCGTTGGCACTGTCAATGACGCAACGCCCACACCGAACCCCGACGCCGTCCATGGTTCGTACCACTGGTCTTTTGAGCGTCTCGTGGCTGTTGGCATTGTTCCTCTCACTGTCCTGCCTATCGCTACTGGCACCCTTTCTCCTGCTGTCGACGCTCTGTTTGGCGGCCTGCTTATTGCCCACTGCATCACGGGTTTCCAGTCTTGTATCACTGATTACTTTCCCACTCGCAAATTCCCCAGGGGTCACAAGGTGTTGAACTGGATGTTGTACATTGGCTCTGCAGGCGCTCTCTACGGTGTCTACAAGATCGAGACTGAGGAGGAGGGCATCACTGGTGCCGTCAAAAAGATCTGGAACGCCTGATTTATTAGCATAAGTGACTTAGATTTATTCGTTTTTCTGTATATCTTTGTTTAATTCTGGATGTTTGGATGTCGCACCCTTAAAAGCAGTGCTTATATTGGTGTGTATTGGTAGTTTGCAGTGCATGGGGTCTGAAACTAGGGTGTGCTTAGTCATATTAATGTGACGCTTACTCTTCGTTCTTCGTTGTATTGCGGGGTAACCCTCCGTCAAAACTCACGAGCTGACATGCAGTCCATCAAAGACTTTCTTCAAACCAGAGTGGAGCTTTCACGCGACGTTTTTTATCGACCAAGTACAGACTTCGCCGAAAAGGACTATCCAGACTGTTCTGGAAAAGTGTTTATTGTGACTGGCGCGTCCTCCGGAATTGGTGTTGAAACCGCCCGACTACTCGCTGGCACAGGCGCCACAGTTTACATCACGGGCCGTACGCCGTCGCGAATTGAGGCCACGCTGAATAAATTGCGTGCTGAAGTGCCCAATGCCAAAATTAATGCTCTCCAGATGGACTACAAAGATCTTAAGACCATCAAGCCTGCTATTGACAAGTTTCTGGCTGCCGAATCACGTTTAGACGGCATCATTCATAACGCTGGCGTTGAGTACAATGGCCCAATCAAGACTGACATTGGCTACACTGAGGTGCTTGTCGTGAACTCCTTTGCCCCACAACTGGTGCAAACACTCCTTGACCCGATTTTGCTCAAGACCGCGAAATCCGCACCGGCAAACTCTGTGCGTATCGTGTGGCTCAGCTCGACTGCGCACAATGTCGCGCCTGCCGGTGGTATCAATTGGGATGACATTGATAACCCTCCAAACACTTATGGCTTTGGTGTCTACGGTCAAACCAAGGCCATCAATATTTACCAAGCCGTGCAGTGGGCCAAGCACCACCCTGACTCTGGCGTCGTCTCCGTCGCAGTGCACCCAGGTTTCCTTACATCCGACATCTGCCGCGACCGCAGCTGGGACCCGCTATACTACTTTAGACGCCCGCCTATCTATGGCGGGTACCAGGAGGTGTGGCCGTTCCTCCACGAATCGGTTACCACCGCCGACAATGGCTCGTATTGGATCCCAATCGGTACCAAAGGACGCATTCGCCCTGATATTGAGGTTGCAGCTAATGGCGAGAGCGGAAAACGACTGTGGGACTTCATTTATGATCAAATCAAACCATTCATTTAGAATTTAAATAAGCGTACTAGTACTAACCTTCCAATCTTCTTTTCAACCCTGATGCCGCCGACTCTGGCGGGTTCAGACGATTGTTATTCGACATTATAGTATGGCCTAGTCGATCCAGATAGGCATCCAACTTCCGTTGAGCTTGCCGGACATGATCGGCTCGGACGTTACGAGTCCCACAGGCGTAGACGGTGACCGTCTCATGCTGAGCATCCAGACACCCAGTGATTGCGCCTTCAGACATCGCTTCGAGCAGAAAAGGCTCAATTTCAGTCTCACAAAGCTGCAATTGGCTTTGTAAATCCGCGTATGCCAAACACGTTGTCTCCCTAGCCAACGAAATAAGGGTTAGCTGCCGCAATTTTCGGAGCTGGCCAGCCGTCAGCTCAACATTGCAGTCCTGGAGTGTGCCGTAGCAAAATAAATCAGAGAGGGGCTGGCTTTCCTGGTGTTCGAAGGAAAACACTCCAGGTGCTTCGTACATCGTCCAGTGGCCAAAACAAGTTTGTTTGGTAATCAAGCACATAAATTAGCAGCCGCTGATTTATCACCTTGTGCTGTAATGTCTTCATAGAGAGTAGAGGAACACCTAAAATTGATACAGCTGCTTGTGCTTCTTGCTCCAATTCGGTTTGTTCAGGTAGCGGCGGTGCCAGCTGCGCGGTCGGCGAGTGACCTCCTGGGAAAATCTTATTGCGAAGCTTAGCCAGCCAGCCGGCCACGCGGATCTGATCCACTTTTTCCAGCTTCTCGGCTACAAAAGCATTCACTTTGATGTTAATCGCGTCGTGAAAAGGCCACAGTGATCTGTATACAAGGTCCACAAACTGATTTCCCCGATGCACAATAAGATTCGTTATATGGGTACTCGTGTCTGGTTTTCGGGACACTGAGGGCTTGGTTTCAGGATCTGGTGTACGTTGACGTTTGCGAAGGGCCACAATCAGCCGGTAAATAACCCACGGCTCGCTCAATGTCGTCACGATCTTCCACAGAAGCAGCTCCAGCAATCCAGTTAGTAAAGCGTGTACCGGCTCCGGAACTCCAACGAACATACGAGAAACATGTCTTCTTGCAACGGCATTGAGATACTCACGATCCAGCTTACCATTTACAAATCCCGGATGTGAGTTCAGAGCCAAGTACGTTTGAATTTGCTCTCCAGATGACCGGCTGCGTTGAAGGGCATAGTCCACATCTTTGAGGTGTAGGTCCACAATGGTACAAACGTTCTTGACGCAAATCATTCTATCAAGGTTCTTGGCTTGCTCTTTAAGTCGGCCAGCTGCCTGGACTAGCAAATTCACCAAGTCTTGGTCCAGATGGCCCTCAGGTGATACCTTGGAGTACCATTTGGAAATGTACAGCGTGTACACAATCTCCAGCCAATTGTAAACTTCGTCATCTACTGCACCAAACAATGGCTTTTTCTCGACTCGAAACTGTTGTGACATGCAATGTATTCCACTGAGAGCTTTTCTGGGAACCAAATGCTGCCACGAGCTGTGGGGGGAGGAGGGCAAAAACAGACTTTGACAAAGACGGTCTTTCCTCCCATCGCGTAATTAAGCCCATTTGATATTAACGCGTTTCATTATCAACAAAAACAAGCCACATCTGTATGGCGGTTCCCGAGCCCGATTTTCAAACACTTCGGCAGCTAGTCAAGAAAACCCCGCTAGGAATACTGCCTCTGGACCCGGTCGTATCCCTATTGCCTCGAGTCCAGGCAGATTGGCAGGTGGTAAACTTAAACCGATATGAATTCGCCAATGACAAGCCAGATCTGGCCCAACTAAACGAGGTTGCCGTCAAATGTATTGATAGTGCCCCTAATTTTTCGTGGAAGAAACTTGACAAAGAGGATGGTGGGGATTCAAATACAAACGAGTCCGAACTCGATCTGCCTCCTCTGGCCAAGGCCGTTTTGCAAATGCTACCCGATCTTGAAAATCGTCGCCATGAAAACTTGGTATCACAATTACCGACTGACAATGTAGCGGTCAAAATGAGATGGGCAGCGCCAAGGGAAATTGCCCAATCCGCGGCGAAGCTGTACGAAACAAAGGCCCAAAGGTTTCTCGCAAGCGGCACGATCGGCCATCTTGTGGACTTGAATCGCAGTCTAAACCACATTGAACCTCATCTTATTAACCTGGATGTTGCTCAGCAAATTCTGGATCGGTCGTTGCAGTTTCTCGAAGGCGATCTCAGCATGTGCTTGGCGGTATGCGAAACTGTTCTCCAGTTTCGGCTCAAAAGACCCGACGCACTGGAGCTGAACTCTATAAAAACCATCAATGCAGCAATTTCGGCCTTCAAAGCTATTGTGCTTGAAATTCCTAGCACCCTAGAAGCGTTTGTTGGAGTAGAATGGGTTATGGAGCTGTGGGTCCGACTCATTAAAGACAAAAGCCTTGATGAACAGCAATGTTTACCGCTTCTACTAGCAGCATACTCGGTGATTTTTTCGGCAAATTTTCATTCGAAAACGATTGCCTCAAAAAAATACGACGGAATCAACGTTCTCGAGCAGGCTCGCCGAAAATGTGCTGATCTGGTGTTTGCATGCTACTCTGCATTTCCAGAAATGCGCAAAGATATCGTCCAAGATATTTTAACGAACTTGACAAAATTGGGTAAATGGAGACGTGCATTTTCGATCTCATTTGCCCCTGGCTCTGGATGTATTCACGTCGTGGTTGGTCTCATGTTAAGAATGATTCAGGAATCAGGTGAAACCCCTCTATCGGTTTGGCATCACGCTGCGGATACGAAAAGCAAAGCAGCACTCGAAAAAGCTTGCCAGTCTGCTGGCCGTGAAGCTACGAATGTCTGCGTAATGTTTGCAAAGTATCTAATCGAGGCATGTCACACAGGAGCCAAGTCCAGTCCGATTCGCGTACTCACCCAGTGTTTGATGGAAGATATGGCTGCCACGCTACCATACGCAGAGTGGCCCGCCAGCGAACTATTTATTTCGTGCTTTGTGAGCGTCTTATTTCAAGCAAGTCCGCTATACATGAAACAGCGATCATTCATGGTGTTCCTACTAGACATGCTTAAAACGGTAGAGGGCGCCCTTTTCAAAATTTACAAGAGTACTGCGGATATCACCACTGCAGGCACAATAATTGATCAGCTTGTGCGGCAACGCAAGTCAAATGCTGCAAATTTCCTAGCCACAATGCTTTGTGCCCGACCCACAAAATTAGTATCCTACCTCGAGTGCTACGCTAGAATGACCACAGAGTCTCCACCGTATGTTGGATACCGCCGAGTCCCAGAATCTCAGTGGTATAAAGTTTTGAGAAGCCGACAAATTGGTAATTATTATGAACAAATCATGGAGGTAATGCTGGTCATTACCTGTAGTAATGATATTCCGGACCGCAGCCAGGTCGAGATATTAAAACTGTTGGCCCAATGCATTGAAACAAACCCTCAGTTTTTTAATCGCATCCGGGAAAAGTTACTGGCCGGAATTCAGTACGGTCCACCGGCCTTGTGTGACGGATCTATGCTGGTTGTTGTTCGCTATATCGCTGCGACCTCAATTGACGACAATGAGAGTTTAATTTTGGAGGCCACCAGTCGAATCCCGAGCCCTGGGTTGGCGTCTTACAAAAAGCGCTGTTTACGATTCTTGGCAGAAGTCTTTTTGCAAACCGAGCTAGATTCGCTACGCCTAACGGCTTGGAAAAGTTTACTTAGAGCGTCCAACGATAGCGAAATCAGTGTCTCAAAACTAGGCACAGAGCTCTTACAGGATCTCATTTTCAATGATACTTTGACCAAAGATCGCAGTAAACGGCTTGAAGCCTTGTGTGCCATGATTTCGCAATCGCATGCCAGTGAGCCACCATATCCGTGGTTACTACGGCGGTTTTTACGCTTGACATTAATCACATTACCATCGGAAAAGGCGAAACGGGAAACAATTCGCGATATAGTCGACTACCTGCTAAGCTCGATTGAAGGAGGTGGAAGACCAAATTTTGCGGCACTACAAGCAGCCTCGGTAGTCCTTGAAGCTAATGGATTTTACGTGCCCAGCAGTAAAGTTGCCGCGCTATTCTCTTTATCATGTGGAAGCCGAGAAAACTCAGCACAGCGCCTTGTCGCCCTTCGGATGCTTAACGCTGCGGTTTCGGCCGTGCCTCGCATGATTCTTAGTCCTCGCGTCGTTTCTCGATATTTCCCACTGATTATTTCCAAACTCAAGTTATACAGCGAGCCAGAGTTGGAGTATGTTGGCCCTATACTCTGGTCTCTGTGCAAGTTTGGCAATGTTACTGATCGTAAAAAGCGCGTAACGGCGCTGGATGCGCTATCCCGCAACATCATAGCCAAGTACTGGTCACTCCAGGGGTCTGAATCGGCCGTGGTAGTTTCTCAACTTCTGTTGCTAATGACGGCTGCTGTGCGGTTCTGGGTTGACATTGACCAAGTTCATCAGCTGAGAGATACAGTGCTGGATATTATCGTGAAACTCGTGAAGAAGGAGAAGGGAAAGCTGAGACTAGGGGCTGTTGTTTGTCTCATGAAAATCTGCACAAGGTATCCCGACTTGTTTTTAGAGCCCATTGTGGACAAGCTTTTGCATAACGAAATTTTGCTGCAGCCATCAAGTGAAGAATGGAGCATTTTTATCGTGATGCTGCTAGAGTTTCTGCAGAACGAAGAGGACCGTCTCGAGGCTGAAACCAAGACACCCAAAGGGGTTATGAGTGGAAACCTTCTGCACAGTACTGCCGTTACCGCTACTGTGGACTCGGCTTCGGCTGGTTTGCTTCAGCGGTATCTTGAGCCCATTTTGACCAGGGCTTTAGCGTCTGAAGATTCCTTCGCGGCGACATCTACTAAACTTCTGGTGCACGCCATTGAGTCTGGGCGTGTCGATATTCATGAGTCCCTACCGGCAGTGATTGCACTCACAACTGCCCAGTCTCTTGAAATTTCGAAAGTTGCCCAGCGAGGGTACACGTTTATTCTTGGGCGCTGGGGCTCTACAGTCGAGCAGCGCCTGTCTGAAGGTATCCATATGGCTCTTGACTATCATTCGCGATGCAACACTGGCCCAATTGCCCCCGGTCAAATTGCGTGGTTGTGGGAAGAACTTGCTGGTTCTCGGCAAACCATGATCCAAACAGGGATCCATCGTCTGATCCAGTCGCTCAAGGAGTGTCCAATTGATTATGCCATTTGTGTCATAGAAGGTCTGTCGGTTGCGAGAATTGAAGAAAAACACATCAAGGTCTTTGCGAAGAACATCGAAGACGTGTGCTATGCCTGTGATCTTAGCGACCCAGAGTACAGCGGGGAATTGATAGCCGTGATGATTGCCCTCTACGTTTTGCGACTTCGACTCTTAGAAAGCCTAGATGAAACCATCACAAAAACTTCAAAGCTTGATGTTGGTCGAATAATATCTCGGTTTAGCGAAGATGCTGAAAATGGCCGGAATGTTCTTGAAAAGCTGTTTGATGTTGACCATCTCGATCCCGAAATCGAAGATTTGCTGTATGGGTCGAAACGTCGACGACTCAATTGATTCAATTATTTGCATGTACTTATTTAACCATTTGTTCAATCTCTCGTACTCAATGTCATCACTATATTAAGGACCGACAGCAGAAGGACTCTGAAATCCTTCGATTAGGTCATCCAAGTTCCCAAATGAGCCTGTACGGGCTGGACGAATCTGTGCGGCAGCTCTTGCGATTGGACCGGTTCTCGACGGTTGACTTTTCTGCAAAGGACTTTATTGATCAACTGCGCAGTACTCAACTGGAGGCCGGAACCGACGATGACATGCTGGATCCAAAGCCGTACATTCGTACCTTCGAAGCTGTGTTGAGCGAGCTTGAAAGGCTGCAAAATGTGGCCCAACACGGCGAAGATGCGGCCGGTAAAGCTGCTGAGGCTTTACGGGAGGAATTTAATACTAGTGCCCTTAATTTAGCCGGGAACGTGGACGCAACTGTCGCGCAAATCAAGTTGCTCGATGAGCGAGTGAGTGATGTTACACGTGCGACAAACTTCATTGGCGACCGATTGGAACGAATCTCGGCAATGCATCAACAGGTCCGCACAAGCCGTCGACTTGTAGAGTACTATGTGAGCTTCTTGACCAGGGGTGAGTGCCCCGAACTGCAGAGGCTATGGACAAGCGAAGCCCCAGTAGATCGGCGGCACTGTGCGCAAATTGTGGGCCAGCTCCAGCTGTTGGCTCACAAAATCGGTGATATTCCAGGCAGTGAGAAGGCTGAACATGATATTGACAAGTTCGCTGAGCAGCTGGAAATGCACTTTGTCAATTTGTTCCAGGACGCTTATGCATCGTTTGATCTACTCGGAATGAAGGAAATCGCCCATGTTTTGCATGACTTTAATGGCGGAGCGTCAATCGTTCAGGCGTTTGTGAACCAGCACGACTTTTTCATGCAGATTGAGAAAATCGACGACAACTCAGCCCTCCAAAACGAGAAAATGTGGGACCACTTGAGTAACTTGACATCGCCCTACCCAGAATTTGAAATGGTGATATCGTCGCTGGTCGACGATGTTGTTGACACAGTGATGGCGGAAACAGACATTATTCGCAAGGTCTTCCCCAAGCCTGCCCAGGTTTTGACCGTGTTTATGCAAAGAACGTTTGCTCAGCGTATTCAGGGCCAGGTCTCAATGTACATTGAAGAGGCTGAGGCTCGTTCACCATTAGCTCACGTCAGAGTTCTCTATGTGTGCTATCATTTGATTGGAATGATGGTGAAGACGCTCAAATTTAACTGGTCCAAGCAAGATATCGATCCCGATGGCGAGTTGGCCCTCATGCTCGACTCAAACTTCAATGATACATTTGTGATGTTCATTGACAAATACTTTAGCATTGAGTTGCGCAGTTTGGAAAAAATCATTGCTGAAACGCTGCATAAATCGAGCCCCCGCGCTGAGGCTCGCCGTGACGATCCTCTGGCACCAGCCCGGCTCCAACGAATGATCAGCCAGGACGAGGTTAGCGGATCTGAGACGGACGATAGCTTAACTGATACAGTGGTCACAGAAGCTGAGGGTGAAGACTCGCGGATGGGCAAGTTTTTCCGTGCAGTTCGCTTAGAGCGGGGTCCTACAATACGCAAAAAGACTCCGCTGGTGAGCGAGGACCGCCCGCTGGTGCTTGCCGATTTACAAACGGTACTGGCCGCATTTGCTGAGGCTGTTGGCCGTGAGCAGGTGCTGTCACTACCTGTGCGCATTCCCCATGATGCTGGAGAGCTCTTTGACCTCCTTATTCTCGAAGTTGGGCGTGATTACATTTTCCGGGCCCTCGATCGAGCCATTGAGTACAGCAGTCGCATCAAGGCCGAAAAGGCAAATTGGGAATTCCTCGATGTTGTTAGAACGTCGTCGAACTGCGTGCAGATGATCGCAATGTTTGTGCGTACGGTGCTGTTCTCTATGGTGAACGGCTCAGACACGCGGCAGACAGAGATGGCCAACAACATTAACCAGTACATCTCGACAGCCCAGGACTTGTGCACGAGACTGTTAGAAAATGTCAGCGATGCAGTCCATCAGCAGACTGTGGCTATCTTCGAGCGGCAAAAGAATGAAGACTTTAGCCGCCCTGCAACCACCGGAGCCCAGCCAAGCACTAGTGGAACCTGTGGTGAAATCATTGATATGCTGACCACCTTAAACCAGCAAATGACCGAGTCACTGAGTGGTGACAATTTGCACAATTTGCGGGTATCACTGAGCGGTGGGCTTTACAATAATCTGGTTACCCACATTAAGAAGCGGCAGCACATCACCCCGCTGGGCGGACGCATGTTGGCAGCCGATTTGCAGGCCTATGACCACCTTGTAGTCGAGGAATGGGGTGTGACTGAGGTTGCCGACTCATTTGCGACACTCAAGGCCGTTGCCAAACTGTTCTATGCCGACGTCCAAATGCTGCCGTCACTGCTTCGAGACAGCCGGTTCGCCCGACTCAGGCCAGACGCTCTACAGGCTTACGTTCGACAGCGGAACGATTTCTACTCGCGGAATCTTCAACTGCTGTTCTTGGGCAAGGCCGGTTACCGCTACGGCCACTATTGATTTGTATTTAAATAAATGCGCAGAAGGATTACATGGGAGCGTAAATCCATTTTGAAATGTAAATCTGAGCAGCCAGCCAGCTGAGTGCCAAAACGCTCGCTTCAAATATAACGTGGCGAGCAACCCTCGAGCGCGTTGTTGTTTTGCGCTTGAGCTTTTCCGTGAGTGGCAACAACTGCTGCCGGGCAGGCAGGTGCCGTAGCGTCAACAAAGCCAACGAAACTACAGCCGCAACCCCGTAGAAGAAAAATGGCGAATATGGGTGGCCTAGCAAGCAGATGGAAGTAGTAAATCCTCGAGATCCGTCCAGAGATAAAAGCTGGACACCAGGACGGTCGATGCCCATCGCCATTGAGCACGACTTTACTGTGAACTCATCGGTTTCACGAGCCCCGTACTTGTGCACAACATGGCAAGCATCGTGATCGTCACCCGAAAACACCGCCTGGGGCTTCACGGTTTTCAAAATGAGCTCGGTCAGCTCCGGCGACGTTTGCGTAACATACTGATATCCCTTAGAATATGGCAGGTCTTTAGCAGATTCGCGGTGCTTTCCACAGTCACTTCCTGGGGGTCTAAACAGAGGGACGTGAGTAAAAAGAATCCGCGGTGTGTTGGGGTTTGTCGTTGCTTCAATGTTTTCCAAAAAGTCTAATGGAGGATTGTAGATTGCTGGGTCCGCAGTATTCGACATGGAAATTGTGTCTAGAAACACCATTGTGTAGTTGCCTGCTTGAGCTGTAGCCGACGGCTCACCAAAGTACGCGCGAAACCGATTCAAGGCCCTCGGAACAACGGTGTCTCCATATCCAATGTCATGGTTTCCAGGTAAATTCATAAATGTACGAATACCAGGCTTGGATGGGTAAATTGTATTCCACCTGGCATATTCCTCAAGCCACACATCGTCATCCCATTCTCGACCGCCGTCAAAGAGGTCGCCAAGAAACACGACTGTATCGGGATCGAGAACTTGGTGCATTGCCCGCCAGTTTTTGGCCAGATATCTGTCTACAATAGTTTGCGACAGCCGCATTACCCATTTATTTCGGCCTGGGTACGTGTTGTCGTCGATAAGTTGCGGATCGGCGACTAAAAGAACTCTAGCTGCGTCGGGTCCATCGTTCCAATTGCAGCCCCTAAGCTTGGATTTTGGCCGAAACCATTCCGCGTAAAATACAAGGGCAATCCAGAATAATGCTAGCACACTCAAAGGCAACAGACGGCGCTCCCCAGAGACTCTGGATCGCAGCTTAGCTGACCATCTCATGCTGACAGGGCTGGAAGCAGACGCGACGTATTTATATACTTAAAGCACAGGCACCGAAGTAAAACAAAAATAAAAATGAGAAAACGGCCATGCACTAAGCTGTAAAACAGCCCAAAAAAATTGATCAGCAGTCAAAAATATGTAGACTATTCCAATGACTAGACTGAAACTTTTTCACTACTTAATTCCTCCCTAGGCTTACCCGTCAGCACTCCTTCATGACCAATGAAGGTCGCAAGCTGAGGGCACCAAAGCAGCAGGGGGAGCTCTTTGAATATGACCTCAGCTATTTCGACTACGATGCGCCGCTTGTGCTGGTCGGAAGTGCTGCAAGTCGAACAGAAAGCCCGCGACGGCGATCTCACCACCCGGACTCTTCCTCAGAGCCCAGTCAGTCTCCAAGTCCACCTAAACAGCTGAAATTGCCACTGCCCCGGACTTCCAAACAAGTTATTCCATTGGGCCCTCCAAATGAGGCTGACCCGCTGCCCTGCACAGACTTTATCGGCCACCACCGCCGAATAGAACGAAACGAGAAGCGCATGCAACATTTAGACCTCCAGCAGCTCATGGTTGATGCAGAAAAGGTTACTGCGCAGCGTGAAGCACTGTTATCGCCTCACTGGCGGCGCGATGTTGTCCGCATTGTCAAAATTGATGATCTAGCAGACACCCACGAGCTCGAAATGAAACGGAAACTGGCACTGGCGGAGATGGGCCTGTTCCTCGAGCGATTCGAGCGGTTTAAACGCCGTGAACGCGATCGTGAACGAGAACGCGACAGAGAAAAAGAGCTTGCAAGGGTGCCGGCGCCTGGAAAGTTAAGTGCCTCTGGCAATTCTGGTTCTGCAGGCTCTGCAAACTCCACAGGCCCCGTACGGCCCAAACCAAAACCAAAAACCGCCAATCGTCGCTCGTCGGTAATGCCGTCCAAGTCTCTGCCTACCGACTCAGAGGTATCTTCGATTACCCCGGCCTCTTCGCCCGAACTCCCATCAGACGGCATGACCATTCGGATTCCACAGCTGGCATTTGGCTATGCTCTTCCGCCACGACGATGGCGTCCCTGTGAATTCGATATTCCGCGAAGCTGGAAACGTGAGCGTAAAAATTAATATATCTGCACTACATACAATTGGGTTTTAATTTATCACAAAAAAAACGCGATTACGCGATCTCAAATGCTCAACGCCAAATGGGCACCTGTCCTGTCGGTTGGCAGTAGAATTGCTGGCTACTGCGGCGGTGTGGTACTGAGTCGATTTTCAACTTTATCTCCATCAGCACTCTTGTCTTTATATCCGTCAAAGTCTTTTGTCCAACTGTATCATGCTCTGTATACTCTGCCGGCCCTAATCACGGCGGTGATATGGTGGTTACTCCTGAACCGTTCGCCGCTAGTGGCTCTGATTGGTACCTTGAGAGTACTTTTTGGATCTCTTGCTGTTTATATTACGGCTGAGGACTCAGTAACGTGGCACGGTGACTTTGCCGTTCTTTATGTCGCCCTAACGCTGGCCTGGATGTGGCTTGTAACAGTGCGATTCAAATCGACGCACCAACAGGCTCGTCGAAAGCTTACAATCTCTTACCTTGTGGTTCTATTTACATTTATGCACTTCCAAGGCCGGTTTCTGAGCGGGGGCCACGGGTACTACAAAGTTTTGGCACTTCGGCTACTTCAAATTGGGCTAGACTTGAGTTTCGAGCTTTTGGCATTCTATGATTTTGACGGTGTTTACCTCAGAGTTGACTATTCTCGCAAATTTGACGTTTAGGCTGATTATTTTGGACTGATTATTTGAATTGGTTATTTAGACTGATTTTTTGGACTAGGCTGAACTCAGCTCAACTCCAGCTGGGACCGAGTTGAGATTAGTTATGATCTACCAACAGGCTGCAAAATATTTGGACGGCGGCCCGGGGTCGCTCAAGAACCAGATTTTTGCCAAGAATAGCGGACCACAAGCTAAAAGATTGTTTGCTCTTTGTTATGGCACGTTGCGGTACCGAACAGTACTCCAGGCGGTGATTAACTCGTCGCATCTGCTCAAGTATGAAAAATCCTTGACTCTGCCTGTTGCACTAGTTATGGTCCATGACTTGTTGTTTTCAAAAGGCGGCAAACTCGCATGCGGTAAATGCAAGGAAAAAGATGCTATCATGCGACATAAAACCAGGCTCAATGCCGAGTTTGTAAAATACAAGGTCAAGCACGGCCTGACCCAGGACGCAGCAGACGAAACGCCAGTGCGATGGGTCCGCTGCAACCCCGTAAAGGCCAAACCCGAGGATCTGGAAGCAGCTTTTATTGCTGCAGGACTAGTACGGGTTGAAAATTACAAAGTACACGAAAAGGCTTGGTACAAAGACGACTTTGTTCCCGGGCTCTATGGATTGCATCCATCATATCCCGTGGCCAAAATGGCGCTGTACAAAAACGGACAGCTAATTATTCAAGATAGAGCATCGTGTTTCCCTGTCACCATTCTGAATCCGAACTCCGATGACGAGTATATTGATGCCTGCTCTGCGCCTGGAAACAAAACCACGCAGCTAGCCGGATTCGCTAAAAAAGTGACTGCATTCGAGCGGGATCCAAAACGTGGCGCTATTCTGCAGAAAATGATTGGCACTGCCGAGTTGGGCAGTCGGATCACTGTACAAATTCAGGACTTTACGCGGTCGCAGCCCAGCGAGTTCCCAAATGTGCGGGGAATCATTGTTGATCCGTCCTGCAGCGGCTCTGGCATTTTTGGTCGGGCCTCGCTTGGTAACGAGGAAGAAACTCAAAACAGCCAACGGCTCGAGAAACTGGCTGAGTTTCAGTACATTATTGTCAGCCACGCACTGAAGTTCGCCGCAGATACGGTGGTGTATTCTACGTGCTCAATTCATGCAACAGAAAACGAGCAGGTAGTCCGAAGACTTTTGGAGACACCTGAAATAGCCAAAGAATGGCGGCTTAGATCTCGAGACAATGTGTTGCCGGGCTGGCCCCGTCGTGGGCACGCTAAAGAGTTTGAAGGCATGCAGAATGCGGAGGAGCTAGGAGAGTCTTGCGTCCGGGTGAATCCCATTGAAGATGGCGGCATTGGGTTCTTTGCAGCATGCTTTGAGCGGATTTAATATTTATGTTAGGTTAATAAATAGGCTAGCGGCTGCTAGCTAGTTGGCTCGGGTTCAGTTTCCGCTTCAACCTCTTTGGTTTTAGCTTTTTTTGGCCTTTTTGGCTTGGCCTTTGGTTTTATGTCGCCCTGACCTGCTAACCGCATTTCGAGATATTTTACGTTGCTATACCGCACGGTTTTGCGGCAAATACTGCATTGGCCACTCGATTTAGTAGAATGGCGAGTTGAACGCAGAGCATGGAAAACACAGTTATCGCAGTACAGGTGGCCGCATTCGGTGACTACCAGCTTTTCTGGAGCATCTAGGCAAATTGGACATTTAAAATTGGCAAGAGGCGTACCTGATCCCACGTCCTCTTCGAGATCAATGATTTCCACTTCGTCCTCTAATTTACGGCGTTTGGTTTCGGTTTGGGACATAAGTAAGTCAGTTTCTTGGTAGTGAGAAACTAAAGTCAGCATTGAAGGAACTTTGAAGTCTAAGTCAGATTCCAAGATTCCAGGTCAGATTCCAAGTCAGATTTCAAGTCAGATTTCAAGTCAGATTTCAAGTCAGATTTCAAGTCAGATTTCAAGTCAGACTTCAAATCAGGTTTAATGCCAAAAAAGCCAGATTTCAAGTCAAGAGTCCGGAAGCCAAGTCACAGAGGGAGAAATCTATCAAAGCAATAATCTAGCCCACATTCAGCAGAAATCAATTGGATTTAGTAAAGCTAAAAAGTCATAACACATTACTTAGAGACGGTTGATAATGTCCTGGATAACATCAGTGGTGCTAGCCGAGCCACCAAGATCCGGAGTGGCAATACCGGAAAGCAAATTGGCGTCGACGGCCTTGTAAATGCGGGCAGCCGGAGCCGGATAACCTAAGAACTCAAGCATGAGAGCAGTCGAGCGAATAGTTGCAATTGGATTAGCAATGTTCTTCCCCTCAATGTCCGGAGCTGAACCATGGCAGGGCTCACCAATCACAAAGTCGTCACCAACATTCGCCGAAGGTACAACTCCTAGAGAGCCAACGAGAGCAGCTGCACCATCGCTCAGGATATCACCGTACAGATTCGGGGCAACAACAACGTCAAAGTCCTCAGGGTTACGGAACATCTTGTAGACCATAGAGTCGACAATTTGCTCTTGCAAGTCGACAACCTTGTACTTGGCGTCCTCAGCCTGGAGCTTAGCGTACTCCTGTTTGACGGACTCACGGAAAAGGCCATCGCTCTGTGACAGAACGTTGGACTTGTGGGTCACAGTGAGAATCGCATTGGCCGCAGCAGAGTGGTGAGACGCTTCGGGGTTCAACTGGCGCAGCTGGTGGCGCTGGACAGCAATTTGCATAGCCATAGCACCAATTCGCTTAGACGCACGCTCAGAAATGCGCTTAATGGCCTCAGCTACCTTGCCGCCCTCGCCCTCATAAGTGCGCTCCTCCTTGACATACAAATCCTCGGTGTTCTCACGCACAATTACCAGGTCGGTCAGCTTATCACTGGCCAGCACGCTCTTAACGGGACGAACGTTGGCGTAGAGCCCAAGCTTCTTGCGCAAAGCGACAATCGGCGAAGAGTAGCCCTCAACCCGAGTCGTTGGCGACGAGACAGCTCCGAAAAGCGCACCCTGACACTTGGTCTTGAGCATCTCAACCGTAGAGTCCGGCAGCGCAGTGCCTGTCTGCTTGAAGTGGTCGAAACCAGCAGGGGCCTCGATAAACTCAAACTTGAGTCCATCCTCAGCGGGAAGGTTCTCCAGAATAGCCCGACCGGCAGGGATAACCTCACGACCAATACCGTCGCCGGGAATAAGACCAATGGTCAAAGTCTTCAGTGTTGAAGTAGAATGATGGCGGACGGCCCGGGCACGAATCATGACTCAATACCGATTTGTAAAATGAATGAAAAATCCCCTGCACCGCTGAATGTTCTTTCGCGGGGATCCCTGACCCTAGACCGCGCTCGGCCGAAATGCTTAGTAGACAAGAGCTCTAGTAGCTTTCATACTGGCGGAGTTCATTGCAGTCTCGGAACTTGCTGTTGTTTGTTACAGAGAAATGTGGACCAAAGAATTGAAACTGCAGTTGCCAATTGTTGCCGCTCCCATGGCTGGAGTATCAAAACCTCGCCTAGTAATTGCCTGCGCTCAGGCTGGTATTCTTGGATCTCTCGGTGCCGGAATGCTTTCACCTGATGCAATTCGCAAGAGTATCGCGGAAATTCGAACACAAACATCACAACCATTCAATGTCAACTTGTTCGTTATTAACAATCGTCCTGACTTTGACGCAGAGTGTGGAGCAGTTGACTGGATCAAGTCCTACTCGCACGCTCACAATTACGAATTCAAGAAGCCAGATTCCTACGCATTCGATTTCAAAGACCAATTTGAAGCAGCTCTTGAGGCTAAGCCGGCAATTCTTAGTTTTGCATTTGGAATCATCACTTCTGATCAGCTCAAAGCCTGTAAGGATCGGGGCATCCGTGTTATTGGCACTGCGACGTCTCTTAGTGAAGCATTGGCTTGGCAAAATCTCGGGGCAGACTCGGTCTGTTTACAAGGAATCGAAGCTGGAGGCCATCGCGGCAATTTTTTGTCAAGCGAACCGGGAATTCCGCTCTCTGAATTGGTCGACCAGGCCCTGCCAAATATTACCGTACCTATCATCGCAGCAGGCGGCATTATGGACGGCAAAACAGCCTCATCATACCTCAAAAGAGGTGTTACTCTTGTGCAAATGGGTACTGCATTTTTGGCCGTTCCAGAAAGTGAGATCGCACAGCCGTGGACCGAGGCACTGAAGGGGAACCTGGGAACCGAAACAGAGCTGACACCGCTCTTCTCAGGTAGACTCGCGCGCGGCATTGTAAATCGGTTCATGAATGAAAATAGGGGGAAACCATGCTTCCCATATCCAGTGCAAAATGCCTATACGGCAGGTCTTCGTAAACAGGCTGGCGAACGTAAAGAGAGCCAAGACATGTCCCTGTGGGCGGGCACAAATTTCACTAAAGCAAGGTTTGTGAGTCTACAGGACCTCGTAAGCCTTCTGCAGACAGAAATGGAGGTCTAGAATTGAAATACTCGTTAGAAGTTTTAACTTTTGGATTAAGCGGTTCTGCGGACTTCATGCAGCGGAGATTTCTTTCTAGATTCCGCGTGTATTTGACAATCTTAGAGTATGTCCATAAAAGAGGGCTATATTCTGATTTTTCAATCACTCACAGTATGAACTTCAAACACTTTTTCGCCTTTATCGCCGTCTTCTCTGCTGCCCTCGCAGCCTCGTCTTGTGATAACACTCAAGCCGCTGTTCAAAATATCGCCGCAGGCTTCAGTAATATTACCAGTCTCATCGAAGACGTACGTGTCGCGTTTATGTCCAACCATGTTAACCCAAGTGCTATTCGAGCCTCTCTTAAGCCCCTGGAGCAGGCTGCTACCAACCTTGAGAAACTTATTGGCACTACTTGTTTGACTGGCGACCAAATTAACCAGCTCACAGCCTCTAGTGCCAATTTGATGAATGAAATCACTAACCTGGGCTTTTCTGCTATTTACGTTTTGCGCAACGCGGCCATCGATGGTGACACGGACCAAATGCGCCTCGTTGTCCGTGAGATTATGTTTAGCGTTCGCACTTTGGCCAACTCTTTGGCTCAAGTTTCAAACCAGCGTGATTGGCCTCAGCTTCACGAAACCACAAAAGCTGTTGAGGCGTTGATTGCTACTCTCTAGTTACATAAAAGTTACTCTGTGTTTTGTTGGTACCTATCGTGTCTTTTTGTGAAGCTTTTTTTATAGTTTCGTAATAGCCATTCTTCATTTCATGGAAAATACTTGGTAATAGTTGTGTAGAAGATACTTTTTGTGTTATAATTATAAAATAAAAGCAAAACAGCCAAATCTTAGGCTGCTGTTCTCCTTGTGGGGGTTATAAAAGGAGACAAAACAGAGTCCAAAACTTAGGAGCTAACAGGTGGAAGCACGTTCTTGGTGAACCATCCGATGACATTGCCCCGCGGATAGTACTCGCAAACAAGGTAGTCGCGGTTATCTGCGCAACGAGCATGAGCACAGCCAACGCTAGTCGAGCCAACCCAGACCATTTGAGTAAAGTGGCCAGTGTCTTCACCAAACTGGCCGGCACTGTAGTCGTACAATGAATTCTCATCGTACCACGCCTGCATGCCAGCCGAGGTGGAGGGGTAACCCAGAGCCAGGTTCTCGCCGTAGGGTCCACCCGAATGCGCAAAGTGGCAGGTGGGAAGGACCGTATCAAGATAGCTAGACGCGTAGTCGGCAATAGTCTGATTCCAGACCATTGGTGGGGCCTGGTGGATGGCGCGAACCTGATTGTGGTAATCGACAACAGTTTGAGCAAACTCGTCCATGGTCGGCTCAGGTGACGGGGCTGATGAAGTAGTAGTAACCACGGTGCTGGTCGAAGACGTGGTTTCAGAACTAGTCACGATGGGAGTGCTACTCACGACGGGCGTGCTGCTCGTAGTGGGCTCAACAGTCATGTCTGTAGGCACATCACTGGTTGCTGAGGACTCAGTAGCTGCTGAAGACTCAGTTGTCGCTGTGACAATCACATCAGGGACACCCGACGTCTCGGAAGAGAGGCTCGAGCTGATTACAGGGGCAGATGTGCTATAGTCAATGGAGGTCGTGATGGTATCGGTGGTAGTCCGCGTGATAGTTGTCGTCGTAGTTTGATCCTCAGTGGTGGTAGGCTCCGCTTCACTTCCCCAAGTAGGCAAAACAAAAGTAGGCTCCTCCATACCCAAACCGGGTGGCTGCACTGTAAGAGAAACAATTGATGAACTCGAAGGCTGAGCTGGCTGAGCTGGCTGAGGGGTCTCAAATTGGCAGGAGTCATCGCCCTTGGTGCAATCACCAGTCGGGGCAGCCGGGGCAGCTGGTACAACTGGGTCAGTGGTCGTGGTGAGACTGGCCACGGTAGATTGTACGACATTGTCGTTTTTAACTGAGACGCTCAGTTCAGGTTGTGGTACAACACTCTGGACATCACTAACGCTAGTGCTAGTGGTAGCATCTGCAGTGACCGGGGTAGACGTTGTTGAGGCTGGCGTCGACACAGGGTCGGGGAACTTTGTGGATACCAAAGGAATATTTGGATCCAAGGGGCACGAGTCGGCTGTAACAGTGATCACCACCGTTTTAGCTTCGTTAAGCGCGAATAGAGAAAGAAAGGCAATAGAAAAGAATGTGTTCATTTGTGGTAGTAAAAGAATGAATGGGAGAAACTGGTGGAGGCCCGTAAATAGGAAGTATGCGCACAGACATCATGTGCATTCATGGTACATATTTAAATATCTTTGGGGCATCTTGGATGGCGGGTTCTTGGTGAACAAAATAGTCCAATGACCCTGCATAACCCTTGCCCGTAATGCACATTAAGCTTGACAGCTCAAGCTACCTCGTATGCATTATGGCCGCAATAAGAGCCAAGGAAATAATTCTTTGACTATGATATACATATTTACGCGTGAAAGTTTTGTGTGTTTTGTCGCTCCTTGATTGGGTCTAAACTTGACTACTTTTGGGCAAATGATCGAATTTTGGGGTATAATCAGCCGGCCGAGGCAGATATGCACATGCAGGGTGCCTGCACCTTTTGGGGTAGAATGGCTGGCTATTTAGCCATCCTTGGCGAAGATCAGGTTGAATGCACAAATGTGATGAGTCTCGTGAAAATGCACGGACATTTTGCTGGGCAGGTAAATTAGAGACTTTGTCGCGACTGCTCAACCCTACGTGTAGTCTTGTGGTCAATTTACACAACATACTTGATAAACTCTGGGGCACCTAAGTAACTTGTCGATCCTCGACCCGTCAAATAAATCGTAAGCTAACCATCGGAAGCCAATTCAACTAACAAAAATCGAGCAAGTGCATCCTAAGTAATACGCGCATTGCAGTACAATATGTAAAAATGGCGTGGCCTAAGAGCATTTTTACGGTATTTTGAGAATTTGCTGAAGAGGCTTAAAGGCTTTTCCGCGAAGGGGGACTTTCTACAAGGAATTTCCAGAAACAAGTTTTCCCGCAAAAAACATTTTCACAAGAGGGATTCGGCACGTTTTTATTGAACAAAATGGGCCGCTAAGACCAGGTCAATTGATGTAGATTTTTGGCAAAATCTCAACATCGGAAAATACGTTCTAACTCTTCGTCATAATATATTATAGTCAACATCTGATCCATATGGTGGTCCCTTTGATCTATTTGGTGGTCCCTTTCAAAATTTTTTTGGTGGTCCCTATAATTAGTTTTTCTGGTGGTCCTTCTGTCCTCCTGATGGATGGACCTCCCTCTGGGTAGATCTGCCTTTGTCAGCGGATTTTTTTTTTGTATCCATCGAAAAACTTTGGGGCATGGATGAGCTTTTGAAGCCTGTATACAAAGGCAAGTCCTTGACGGACGAAGTCAATACCGCCAAAGACAAATGGAACCTGCTTCCGGCATTTTTGAAAGTGAAAGGCTTGGTGAAGCAGCACCTGGACTCTTTTAACTACTTTATTGAGACGGACATCAAGAAAATTGTAAAAGCAAACGAGAAGATTCTCAGTGATGTTGATCCAGAATTTTATCTCAAGTATTTGGACATTCGAATCGGTCCTCCTCAGCGCAAAGATCTCAACTCATTCTCCAACTCAATCACTCCTCATGAGTGTCGACTCCGGGATCTGACCTATGCAGCACCAATCTTCGTGGACGTTGAATATACTCGTGGACGCCAGATTGTCGTGCACAGAAATTTGGAGATTGGACGTATGCCAATTATGCTTCGCAGCTCAAAGTGTGTTTTGACTACCAAGTCTGAAGTAGAAATGGCCGCCATGAACGAGTGCCCCCTGGACCCGGGCGGGTATTTCATTGTCAACGGCACTGAAAAGGTCATTCTGGTTCAAGAACAGCTGTCAAAGAATCGTATTCTGGTCGAAGCCGACGAGACAAAACAGATCGTGCAGGCTTCTGTCACCTCGTCAACCCACGAACGCAAGTCAAAAACCTATGTTTTGTGGAAAAACGGGGCTATTTATCTCAAGCATAACTCTGTCTCCGAGGAAGTGCCAATCGTGCTCATTCTCAAGGCTGTCGGACTTGTTACAGACTATGAAATCATGGAGTTGGTGTGCGGTGACAATCCGACTTACCAAGATATCTTTGCAGTGAACTTTGAAGTTTGCGCGAAAATGGGTATCTACACGCAGCAGCAGGCTCTCGAATATTTGGGTACCAAAGTCAAAACTGTGCGGCGAATGCATACCCCGAAGCTGTCACCCCTCCAGGAAGGACTGGAAGCACTGGCCACCACGATCGTCGCCCACATCCCGGTGCAGGTGGACAAGGCAGACTTCCGGGAGAAGTCGTTGTATTTGGGTATCATGACTCGCAGAGTGGTTATGGCTGTGGCAGACCCGACTATGGTCGACGACCGCGACTATGTCGGCAACAAGCGTCTGGAATTGGCAGGCCAACTCATGTCGCTGTTGTTTGAGGATCTGTTCAAAAAGTTCAATACCGACTTCAAGGCTAACATTGACAAAGTTCTCAAAAAGCCCAACCGTACGAACGAGTTTGACGCACTCTTGAGCATTACCATCCACAGCTCCAACATCACCATGGGTATGAACCGGGCTATTTCTACTGGTAATTGGTCTCTCAAGCGTTTCAAAATGGAGCGGGCCGGTGTCACGCATGTGCTGTCGCGGTTGTCGTACATTTCGGCTCTGGGTATGATGACTCGAATCTCGTCGCAGTTTGAAAAGTCTCGCAAGGTGTCGGGTCCACGTGCCCTTCAGCCCTCCCAGTTTGGCATGTTGTGCACTTCGGATACCCCCGAAGGTGAGGCGTGCGGTTTGGTCAAAAATTTGGCGCTCATGACACATATCACTACCGACGTCGAGCCCGAGCCCATTCTCGAGGCCTGCTTGCAGCTGGGCATGGAGGAAGTTGGCATGGTGGACGCTGCGGCCTTCCATGCCCCGCGGGCATTTGGTGTTTACTTGAACGGTACGCCCATTGGAATCACTCAGCATCAAGAACGGTTTGTTGCTGATTTCCGGCGGCTTCGGCGTAGCAAGCGCATTTCCGAATTTATCAGCGTATATTGCAATTTCCACCACAATGCCATTCACATTGCCACTGATGGAGGTCGTATTTGCCGTCCGCTGATTATTGTTGAAAATGGCGAGTCTCTTGTCAAGAATGAGCACATTGCCAAGCTCATGGCCGACGAAATGTCGTTTGATGACTTTTTGCATGCCGGTCTCGTCGAATATCTTGACTGTAACGAGGAAAATGACAGCTATATTGCGTTGTATGAGCCTGATCTTTGCCCGGAAACGACTCATCTTGAGATCGAACCATTTACCGTGTTAGGTGCAGTTGCCGGGCTGATTCCATATCCCCATCACAACCAGTCGCCACGAAACACTTATCAGTGCGCTATGGGTAAACAAGCGATTGGTGCCATCGCATACAACCAATTTAGCCGGATTGACACGCTGCTGTACCTGATGGTTTACCCGCAGCAGCCGATGGTGAAGACAAAGACCATTGAGTTAATTGACTACGACAAGCTTCCGGCCGGCCAGAATGCGATTGTCGCTGTCATGAGTTACTCTGGATACGATATCGAAGATGCATTGGTGCTCAATAAGTCGTCTATCGACCGTGGATTTGGTCGATGCCAGGTTATGAAGAAGGCAACCGCTGTGCTCAAAAGGTACCCCAACCAGACTTCCGATCGACTGGAGGGCGTGAAATACGATACGTACAAGCAGAAGGAAGGCGAGCCACCTGTGCCTGTGTACCAGCACCGAGTGTTGGGTCCTGACGGGTTGGCTGAGGTCGGTGGACGGATCGACAATGGGCAAGTCTATATCAACAAGGCAGTGCCGATGAACGGCGATGACAGTCACAAAATGCTTGGTGAAGGTGGTAGCAATACACAGATTCTTGAGTACCGCGAGACACCTGTGACTTACAAGGGCCCCGAGCCATCGTATATTGATAAGGTCATGCTTTCATCAAGTGAGAGCGAGCAGCCCTTGATCAAGGTACTACTTCGTCAGACCCGGCGACCGGAGATTGGTGACAAGTTCTCTTCGCGCCATGGCCAAAAGGGTGTGTGTGGCATTATCGTGCAGCAGGAGGATCTGCCGTTTGACGATAATGGTATTTGCCCGGACATTATTATGAACCCACATGGTTTCCCGTCGCGTATGACAGTCGGCAAAATGATAGAGATGGTCAGCGGCAAGGCAGGTGTTTTAAGTGGCAACTTGCAGTACGGAACCTGCTTTGGCGGATCGAAGCTTGCCGACATGTCGCAGATTCTTATCGATCACGGTTACAGTTACTCTGGCAAGGACATGCTTTACTCGGGAATTACAGGCGAGCCCTTGGAGGCGTATATTTTCTTTGGACCTATCTACTACCAGAAGCTCAAGCACATGGTTATGGATAAGATGCATGCTCGTCCTCGTGGTCCTCGCGCAGTTCTGACTCGCCAGCCGACGGAAGGTCGGTCGCGCGACGGTGGTCTTCGATTGGGTGAGATGGAACGTGACTGCGTAATTGCCTACGGTGCCTCTCAGCTCTTGCTAGAACGCCTGATGCTTTCTTCTGACGTTTTTGAAGTGGACATTTGCCAACAGTGTGGACTCATGGGTGCGAATTCCTACTGTTCGGTTTGTGACAGCAGCGAACATTTGGTTCGTCTTAAAATTCCTTATGCCGCAAAGCTTCTTTTCCAGGAGCTAATGGCTATGAACATTGCGCCTCGTCTTGAACTTAGCGATCAATTTTAGTTTAGGTTATTGCATTTCATCTTTAGTCTTTACATTTGACCCTTTTGGGCACTTGGCCCATCCTCAACTTGAACTCAGCAATTTTTTCAACCTGAGCCATTAAGTTTCATATATTGTTGTTTGTTTTGACTCCCTTTATCTCCTAAACTCACTTAGCATCTTTCAGGGCTCCGAGCAGGCTCCTTTTTTTCAGCTGACAAACCCAACAAAAATTCATCATGTCGCAGTTCCGCGAGTTGGTGCGGCAGTCTAAACTGTTTTCCCTGCCGCCCAAGGGAGTGAAAGTGCGCAGCAAGAATGTGCCTCAGCGCCAGGCGATTGAAACTACGTCTGCAGCAAAGTTCCGCCACAACTGGGGTCTCAAGTCACCCATCCCCGCCAAAGCTCGGGCCAAACTTATGACCGTTAACCGTTTGGACACTCCGATGGGTATCCCTGATGTCAACTACAATGCTGCCTTTGCCCGTCGTCTGCAAAAATTCAACGAACTCGGATTCCCGGTAGTTTTGCACCCGAACCCGGAGTTCCCATCGCTCTTTGCTGCCGGTGAGCGAGCTCCCAAGAGCTTGGCCAAAATGTCGGCTGTTGAGCGTAAGCGACTAATCGAATCGGCACAGGACCGTCGTCTCGAATATAAGGAGTATGTTGATTCTTCCGCTGCTAGCCATGCGGTGAAGCGACCTGTTTTTTCATCCCGGATCGGTGACACCGCTGCAACAACTCGCCCTGCCAGTCGACTTCCGGGCGTTTTGGAAAGCTTTATGGATCTACCTTCTAGCTCTCACTCGGGCCCCAATGACCCCAGTGTTGCTTCAACTGTTATTGGTTTGAGTTATGAGCTCAAGGGTGTTGCTCATAATACTCCGGAGGGTATTTTCGCCTCGAAGCCGGTTCGCGGCCGTGTTTTGCCCAGACAGGGCACTAAACCAGCTGCCGTGGCAGGCTTTGTGGCCCGTATGCCTCGCAGCGAGCCGCTCCCTATGGGTGCTGAGACTGCCCATGAGCGGCCGGTGGTTATGCGTATTGATCGGGCTACCACGACGAGCTCTGGTGACGTCAATATTCAGGTGAACACTTTCAACGACTTGGCTTCTGACGACCGGGATGCTTTGGGCAGTTTAATCGATAGCTCGGTTGGCAATCTCAGCCGAGTTCGCTGAATAAAATTAGTTTAAATATGTATATAGTTACGCCCGCGTAGCCCATCCAATTATTCGTCGTCCTTGTCATTCCTGACGTTGTTGACGCTCTTATCGCCCTGCTTGTCAAGTTCTGGTTTCTCGTGCCTCGTTTCGTCTTTCGCATATGCCTTTGTCAAAGCGGCCCGGCGCTTTACCGGTCGCGTCTTTTTCAACTTTGTAACTCCTGTAGGTCTCTCAATGCTTCGCGGAGTTTTACGCGGCGTTTCCCTTCGTTCTGGAGCTCGAGTCGGCGGTGTGAGCACGGGTATTGGCGAATCCGTCAAGGAGGGCCTACTTTGTTGCGGGGTTCGGCTTAGCCGGGCTGAAGACCGTCGTTTAACGGGCGTTATATGTGCTTCGGATTTAGCCATTTGTGGCGGTGACGACAATGTCTCATTTGGAGATAACGATGGAGATGACAGGGCGGCCATTTGGGCAGTTGAAATGGCCTTTGAATTTGGTAGCTTTTGCGCAAATTGAAAGGGAGACTTGCAAGGGTAGGGATGCTTAATATAACCTGCGTTTCAGGAGGTCGGGAGATCCCAGCATAGGGAAAAATACTTTTCTTTGAGTTTTCACGCGTTCCGAAAGTCAATCGGTATATTCTAACATTTTCTTGAATTTAATTGTCGAAATTGCATAATACTAGACACTTTTTTCCCACGAATCGCCCAAAACGCGTTTAGGACAAGACCCTCAAAGTTTAGTCATTGGAGCTCAGAGTCTAAAGAGCTTGAGTGAGGGTAAGGCAAACCCAGCCAGAAAAGAAAAAAAATTACCTAAAGGATAACTCCCGGCCTTTGAGAAACTTTTCAATGGGTAAAGTCAAGCGGGCTAAGAAGTTCCGCAAGAACCATTTGAAGGACAAGATCGAGCAACGTCGCCGAGAACAGAAACATGATAAACTGATTGGCCGTAAAAAGGGCAAGAAGCCCTCTGCCTACGCTTCTCAGCCCGATAGCGACGAGCCTGAGACAAATGGAATCGACGCTCCTAAACAAGATCTGAGCTTCTTGCAGGACGGTGAAGCAGGATTCGAGAATTATTTGAGCAATAGTGATGACAGCGATGCTAGTGATGCTGCCGATGCCAGCGGAAGCGATGATGAGGCCCAGATTGCTGCCGACGAAGCTGCTTGGCTGAATGGTGAAAACGGTGTCGAGGAAGAAATCCCTGAACCTGTCGACACAGAGCTCACAAAGGAAACAGTGCAAGGCTGGATCCAGCAGCTGGATAAGACTCTCAAGCCTATGAAACTCATAGTTCGAGCATTAGCTGCTGAGGATACGCTCACTGACGCATCGACGTTTGATCTGCTACTCAAAGTTGGGCTGCACAATATTCCCCAAGCTCTGCGCCATCACTTGCCGCTGACGGAAAACAAGACACCTGTTCAAACAAAGCGACTCACTGAGTACACACCATCGCTGAAGATCTACTGTTCGGTTCTCACAGGGCTGCTGAAAAACTCGTCGAGCAGTCGGGTTTCCCAGGTTCTGTCTGCCGCGCAGAAAAGCATCCCCTATTTTATTTCGCTGCGCAAGCTCCTAAAGGACTTTGTCAAGGCGCTCACGGGAACAATTGTCAACAGCGAGCTCAGCGACGAAGTCAAGTTAGAAGCATTTTCTGTGCTCCAGTCGAGCTGCAGTCTCTATCCGAATGCCCTTGCCGATATGTCACTTAAATACAGCTATGAAGGTCTTGTGAAGTTATGTGGACGGGCGTCAAGCCATACAATGAGCTCGATCAATCTTGCCAAAAACGTTTTGGCTACTTTGTACTCTGTGGACCCCACGGTTGGCTACCAAACCGCCTTCCAGCAGGTCCGTACGCTGGCTTTGCACCTCAAGGCCAGTCTGGACAAGCAAAAGAATCCGGAAATGACCACCAAGGTTATTTACACTTGGCAGTATGTGCAGTCGCTAGATTTCTTCTCCCGTGTTATCTCAGCTGCGCCGGAATCGAGCCCTTTGCATCAACTTACCCACCCTGTGGTGCAGGTTACGCTGCGCACGGCTACTCTTGTGCCCTCTCCGGCATTTTTCCCGCTGCGGTTCTACCTAGTACGATCGCTGATCCGTCTTTCGCGCCATACAGGTGTGTACATCCCTCTTGGGTCAGTCCTAATTGATGTTCTGTCGTCGTCGGCTGTGTCCAAGCGGGGCAAAAAGTCGACTCTCAAGCAATTTGATTTTGACAACAACATTCGTGCGTCAGCCAACTATATTGGCACCCAAGTTTATCAAAACTCCGTGTCTGACGAGCTTGTTGATTTGTTTGTCGAGGTGTTTGTTCTGTACTGCAAGTCTATTGCCTTCCCAGAGCTTGTGAGTCCACTTATCACCACTATTAAGCGGTTCACCAAGCGTAGCAGCAACGCCCGGCTCAACAAGCAGCTGTCGACTCTAGTAGAGCGGCTGATTGCTAACTCTGACTATATTGTTAAACAGCGAGACAATGTCACATTCGGTCCTCGGGATACCGAGCTAGTAGCGGCGTTTTTGAAGGAGGTCGATTGGGAGAAAACGCCCCTTGGTTCTTTGGCAGTTACTCGTCGTAAAGTGCGGGAGGAGCGCGTCAGACTTCTCCAGAGTGTTGACGATGACGACGAGCAGGCTGAGGGGCTCAGCGGGTTAGAGGATAGTGAGGGTGAAGAAGCTAGCGAAGCTAGCGAAGTCAGTGAAGCCAGCGATGACGAGTAATTTCTCGATGATCGCGATAATAAAGATGAGGTTAAGTTGATTTTTTCTTAAATAGTACAGTGGTGAACTAATCCATCCATCTCCGCCGCTTGCCAGAAGACATCGTGGCCGTGATTTTAGAGGGCTTCACGCCCGTGTAGGCCACAGTCATTGTTGGAGCGTAGTTGTAGAACAAAGTTGGCGACGTACTCGCACCTGGCGTGTGTGTCGTGTAGGGCATGAGGGTGTTGATGAGAGTTGTGAAGGTCGAGTAGGCCGAAGTCGGGAATCGACGCGTCAAGGTGAGTGGCTTCGTCACAGTAGTGCCTGGAGTGAGCTGGAAAGGCGCCCAGCGCTCAGGGCCACTCTGGAAAGTGTAGGGGATCTGCCAGGAGGACACGATAGTCGACAGAGACGCCGGGAGCGGGCCCATCGAATAAGTCCAGGACGTTGACGCGGCGAGTTGGTGATACTCGGGAGCAGGGACGGCACCAGCAATACCCACGCCTGCCTTTGTAAAACCAGTAATCTTGAACCACATATTGGAGTACGCAATCGTGTACGACTTGTCAGGTGCAACTGCAGTGAGCTGAACAATATAAGCACCCGGGGGACCCTGCGAAGCCACGTCCGCGAGATTAAACGTCTCTTCGGTCTCGTCACTGTTGAGAGGTTGAGCGTTTGCAAGCGTCACGTCGCATCCGAAAACACCGCCCACAATAGTGCAAAGTTTGATGGTCACGGTTTTGAATTTGGAATTAGGGGGAGGAGACCCGTTATCTTTCCACGAGACAGTCATTTGATCCGATGCAGTATAGGAGTCCTTATCCACAGACGGCACAAAGTTGGCCCAAACTGGCAGTAGAAATGCCAATAGTGTGATCCAAATCATTGCGTCAAGTTGCAAAGTTGAGGGGGCTCAATTAGGTAAACAGTCTTGTTTCGAAACTGTGCTCACTTTAGGATCGAGGGATTGAGTGGGCTTGTGAAAAAGCTGTGTAAATATTTTCCTTTTAATTAAGGAAGGTGAACAAAATACTACAATTCAGCTTTATCAAGAGCGTAAGCTCTATTTTGAAGTTGGGCAATAGAACTTGCTTGGGGGAAGGCGATGATAAAAATAGTAGTGAGTTACCAGGAGACGACAAGGGATGTTGGGTTTAACACCAATACCCCCAAAGCCATTGTGGTCTAAACTTGAACTTAACTATGGTATTGTATCAAATAGGTACAAAGAAACGTACTGGTAATTTTTCGAATCGTTTCAAACACCTTTTATTTTACGGAGTTTTCAGGCCATTTTCAAACTTTTCGCACCGAGCGAATTTTCTGCTGACACATGCTCTACCTGAAATCTTTGGCCAAAGTGCTCGACAACTCGGGTGCTCAGGTTGTCGAATGTATCAAGGTTCTTCGTAAAAGCCCGACAAATTGTGCGCGGGTCGGTGACCGGATGGTCGTTGTTGTGAAGAAAGCCCGCCCTATTCCGCAGAACCTGACTGGTCAGGCGGCAGCACAGAAACTTCGAAAGGGAGATATCCGTCATGCCGTCGTCGTGCGAACTAAACAGCCCACATCTCGTCCTGACGGCTCTACTGTGCGTTTTGACGACAACGCTTGTGTCCTTATTCAGAAGAACGGCGAAATCATTGGCACCCGTGTGACTGGCGTAGTTGCCAAAGAGCTCAAGGAGAAAGGCTACACAAAGATTGCTACTCTTGCTCCTCGTTCTGTTTAATTTCAATCTTGGAAGGTTGAAGCCCAAGCGACATAAATGGGCCCCGACTCACATTAGAGTGGAGCCAAAGCGGAGCCAAGGCAGAGCCGAAGCGGAGCTGAAGTGGAGTCAAAGTGAGCTAAAGTCACAGCCAGATCAAAGCCACCGTAGGGCGCAAGCAACTTGAAGCTAAAACCAAAGCTGGTAGAAACCAACTATTGTAAATAACACCAAATATTTGGATTACTTTATTAAATAAAACGCCTCACAAGGCTCAAGTCCCGTGAGTCCGGAACATATGGTTACAATAGACACAGACATAGAACAGAATCATGGTAGTTTCTGCACGACGCTGTTGGCTCTGGAAGAACACACACTCGTGCTCGTGGCACTTTGGACACTCTATATTTGATCTTGGTAGCGTAGGGTCGCTGGCGAGGTCCTGAGTGACACCAGCGGTGTCGCCGATGGCCGAGATGAGTTCGTTGCGGTAAATGAGCGGGTTTTCGGCTTTTTCGGTGTACATGCAATTGCGACACGAATAAAGCAGCTGTTGGTTTACTCGGTCCTCTTTGGGGTAGAGCATATTGTTACACTCCAAGCAGAAGCGGAAGCTGGCCATCGTGAGTATAGAATGGGAGCAGAGTGTGGGTGAAATGGAAAAAATAAAAAATCAAACAGTTAAAAGTCCAACAAACTCTGTATCACAAAGACGAAACCAGTCTTGCCACGGGATTTCTTTTACGCAAGGGGTGAAAAGAGCAGCTGACAAATTGGGTGAGTTTTTCATCTTTCACCAAACACAAAATGTTGGCTGTGAAGCGGACTGTTTTGAGTGCTCCTATGGCTGCTGCCTTTGCTCGCCCTGCCGTGCGTATGTCTGGTGCGTACCTTGCTCGTTTCAACTCTACTGCTGCTGAGTCTGCGGCTGCTCCGGCCTCGGACGTCTCGCCCAAGATCTCGGCCATCGTTGACGAGATTTCAAAGCTGACTATCCTCGAGACTTCGTCGTTGGTTGCCGAGCTCAAGAGCCGTTTGAACATCCCTGACATTGCTATTCCTGCTGGTGGTGCCGCCGCCGCTGCTCCGGCTGCTGCTCCGGTTGAGGAGGAGGCTGCTGCTCCTGTCGAGGAAAAGATGATTTTCAACATCAAGCTTGAGTCGTTCGATGCCAAGGCCAAGCCCAAGATCATCAAGGAGGTCAAGAATCTGCTTGGTCTGAGTCTTGTCGAGTCCAAGAAACTCGTCGAGTCTGCTCCCAAAATGCTCAAGGAGAATGTGCCCAAGGAGGACGCCGACAAGATCAAAGAGACTATCGAGGGTCTTGGCGGCAAGATCGCCCTTGAGTAAGTTTGGCTTTAAAACTGCCAAGTTTAAACTGTATATACTGTCCAGTCTGAAAAAATTAAATGCCTCTTTTTGTCGCTTAAAGGGTATCTCCCGACGCCTGAGCGACGTATCTTAAAATAAAGTCCGTCAGCGACATACTGACTCGATCTACAGCCGCCCGGGCCGTATGGTCGTCGCCAACAGTTGTGTAGAGCGATATTGTGTCCGCGACGACCCGCTCCATTAATGCGATGAGTATATCGTGTCGCAAAGTCGCTCTTGCATGGCTGATAACGTTGACGAGCTGAATCTCGGCAGATGACTGACGTGTGAGCGACGAAATCGAGCTGAAATTGCTCGCAATACTGGCGTTGGGCGAAGCTCGGTGGGTAGAGACGTCTGCGGCCGATTTCAGTGAGCCTGGCGATGGCAAAGAGCCTAGCGACACTACCGAGGTGTCAGCTGATGCCAGGGCTAAACTGTTTAGCCGGTTTTGGATATCCCGCAGTTGTTGGCGACTCCGGGTTGATGTATTTGATTGGGAAACGTCTGGATTTGCCACGCTCAACGATTCGTTTGATTTTTGAGATTCTTCGGCGAGGCTGGTAGTTCGCGACGTGGGCCGTACCGGGCGGCCGAATTTGGGCTGCTCAATATTGGTTGAGCTTTCCACCGGTTGCAGAGTTGGCCTACTCAAGAGATTGCGTGGAGGTGGCGTTGAGCAAGTGGGAGAGCCGTACATATCGAGAATGCCGTCGCCCTCTGGAGTCACGTCTCTATCAGACGTTGACATAGTAGAGACCCACTTTAGTTGGGATTCACAGGTTGTTGCAGGCAAGTCACTTTCTTACCGCTTGTAGACGACCTTTTCTTTGCAAATGTTCCACTTTTAGTGGGCGCGGTGCCAATCAGTGGGGCGAGATTGTCGGTTTTTTTCCAGCTGCAGGTACTTAAATTGAATGCGCCATATAGCCTACCGTTTGTGATTACTAAGAGGGGTGCAGAAAGTTTGTAGTCTTAGGTTTAGTGCCAGTCAGAACTTCAAAGTCTAAAGCCTAAACCACTGCACTGGCTGAGCTAATCAATCACTGAAAAATGTCAACGGCCAACAAAATTCTACCAAAGGGTGTAAAGCGCCAGTTGCAAAGACTGAACGCTATTACCACCGGTCCCGGAGCTCTTCAGCTCCCGCAAAATGTCACCCGGATCGATCTTATGTTCCAGAAATCCGTCAAAGACCAGTGCGTGGGAGCAAAGCACTTTTGGCGCCTGTACCTTCCGCCTATCCAATTTTACAATCCGGACGTGGCAATTTCCGTTCGCAGATACGAAGACGCCAGCCAACGGCCGCTTTTGACTTTGGAATTCGCCGAGGGCCCCAAAAAGGAGATCCCCATCGCCAACAAATCGGCCGAGGAGCTCCTGCAAATCTTGGAAAAAGAGGGCGCTGAGAAGATCGCAGAGCCGGTCAAGCTCACTGTGAGCGAATACTAAACCGAAAAAAAACGGTGCTATAAGGCGTGTTGGAATGCGTGCTAAGCTATTGTATATAAATTATATCGAGGCCAGCCTCTAGGAGCCTCAATAGTCGATCTCGATGCTATGTGAAACGGGCCTGTTTGTTGCAGAATACTTTGCCGTGAGCCGTGTGCGTTCGGTAGCCAGTTTGGCTTCGATTTCGGGCTCGGGGACCCCCTGCTCTTCAAGTTCGTCGCGGAGATCGAACAGTGCCGATTCAACGCGCCGGGCGTCTTCGTGAGCGACAATTGTCGGATCCATAGCATGTGTTGTCTGATTTGCAAGTTTTGCTGCAGAGATAAGCTCGTCAGCCTGACCCGCCGCGGCTTTGGCGCTCTGTTTGCGTTCGTAAACGCCCTCGTTATGTTGGGCAGCAGCCCGGTTGCTCTGGATGTATCCACTAGTGCCCGTACCGCGCACTGAGCTCAGGCCTACTCGGTTGTAGGACATTCTGACGATGTGAGAGCGTTGCTAAATTTTTGAGAGTCGACAGAATCTGCACAAATAGTTCTCGCGGGAGATTTGGCAAGGAATTCGTGACGTAAGGCGTCCCGAGCACTGGGTCTTGTCCGGAAATCTGGGTCGAGCAGCTTAGTTAGAAGATCGATAGCCGACAATTCGACTGGGTCCATTGGATCGGTAGTATCGCGGTTGATGTGATTGCACCAGTCGAGAAATTGTGGGAAAAGATGGCCTGACTCACGAATTGTGGGGATAGTCGTTTCAAACACGCAACCGTGAAGCAGGGCACATTTTTGCATTTTAGCGCGGCCAAATATGGTTGCAACTTCTACAATGGCCTCTGAGTCGTCGATTGAATTGAAGAATGGGAATCGTTTGGACAGAAACATGAGTAAAATGACGCCAGCCGCCCAGACGTCGATTTTCGTAGTTTGAGCGTTGCATTTAAAAAGAACCTCTGGAGCGCGGAATCCTCGAGTACCAGCTCGATTTGCCCGACGCCCCGGCCGCGGATCATCCTTGCGGTAGCCTGCTTGGATGGGTGGGCTCTGGTAGGAGGCTTCCCAGCCACCCGAAGTGCACGGGCAGGTTCCTCCAGCTGTCCAGAACTCTGCGAGGCCAAAATCGACAAGTACGCCACGATTTGTAGCTGTATTGAATAGGAAATTTGTCGGTTTGATATCGCGGTGGATCACGCCGTTGTCGTGGCAGTACTGTAGCCCCTTTAGGAGCTCCACCATGTAGTCGCGGACGAGGCCAAGGTCGCCCGACCGGTAAAAGCAGCGGAAATCAGTGTGCTGAACGTATTGCATGACTACCAAAACTTGATCATCGTCACGTAGAGCGGTGATAACCCGAGCAACATGTGCTGAGTCGGACAGGGTAGCCAAAATCTCGAGTTCGTTGGCGATACGCAGTGGAGCGGACGTGACGTGGATGCGTTTTACGGCAACCACGGCAGGATCCGATAGTGTTTCCAACATTTTCTGTTCCCAACGGTTGTCATACTGGTCGCGGAGCAGGTCAACGGCTGTGTATACGCAGGAAAATGTGCCCTCACCAATTTTGTCTAGCAAAAAGAACTTTTCTGGAAGATTTGCAAAGGATGCCTCGAGGGTCGTTATTTCTCGAACAACCTCCGGGTCTTCTGATCGATGGTGGTCCACCATTACCGCCATTAGTTTTAGACAGACTGGCGAAATGTGGCTGCCAAACTTTTTGTGTGTTGATTTGCCTGGGTTGGCGACGCGATGTTGACAAATGCGATGGGGTCTGAATAGTGGGTTTAGGTCTGCTTTGGTTGTAGATTGAAAAGGCGTATGTAGCTAGGTTTCCAAGGCATCTTCTACTTAATTTTTTTTTTTTTATATTCGTTCGTTGATTGTTTTTGGATAGTGTATTGATTTGCATGTTGACTGACTATAGTAGCTTTTCCTGAAGATTCTGGTTTCGATGACTGTTGGCCTGGGTAAATGCTCGATAGTATACTGATTTTAATGTTATTTTAGTCTTTCAAGCAAAGTCTTATTTTTCCTTTTCTTTCTTTTTCTTTTTTTTTTTTATAGTTAGCATTAGCTCTCGAAAATTTCAGCTCTCGTTTCACTCCACTGTTACCAGCATCTTAGTAAAGGGGCGGGGCTAGGTAGAGCGCGACGAAAAAAGTGGGAGTTTGTCATTTACCACGTCGCTAATGTTCTGGCTGGTCTTAGCGCTTTTAGGTTTCTGCACTGCGGCTGCACCGGTTACAATCCTTGTTCCGGCCAGCGAGCGTTCGTGTTTCTATGTTCAGTCTAATTACGCCAACTCAAAGGCCTCCATGTCCTTTGTCGTTTTGTCTGGCGGCTCGTTTGACGTCGACGTGACGATCAAGCGGCCCAGCGGCAGTTTGGTGGAGAAATTGGTCAAATCTTCGGGTGACGAGCTCCTATTCACGACCACCGAGGTTGGTGAGTACGAGTTGTGCTTCTATAATGAAATGTCCACGTTTGCCGACAAAAAGGTCGAGTTCGACTTTGACATCGACACAAACTACCTCCGGGCTGAGCTACCAAAGGGAGTTGACATTGCCCCTAGCACCGAAATCGAACAACACCTTGACAATCTCGAGCAGCGCATTGCTTCGCTCGCCCACTCTCTTCAGTACTACAAGGCTCGGAATGCCCGCAACCAGAGCACGGTCGCCAGCACTTATGAACGCGTCTGGTGGTTTTCTCTTATCGAGCTCACTTTGGTCGTCGTTCTGGCCGTCTTGAACGTCACCGTCGTCCAGCTCTTCTTCAAGGGTTCCCGCAAAAACCTCGTTTAATAGCATTATTATTTCTCTAGTCTTTTGGTTGGCCTGCCCTTTTGGGCCCCGGCAAAATAAATTACGCAGACCACGTTTTGAATTCAGAACCCATGGTAACACTGTAGGCCTTAATGTTGTCGGCCTCGGGTTCGGCGCTGTAGGCAAGTCCTGAGCGTGTTGTCGCGCTCTTGCGGGCCTCAGCAATAAGTTTCTGGGCCTCCTCGCTATCACCAGCTTCCGTGGCGTCCACAGCCTTACGGAGCAGCTCGTCAACCCGATCAATCGAACGCCGGTGTGTTAACCGGTCCAAAAACAGAAGCTCACGCTCCCTATCCATTTCTCGACGCTCAGTGTCTAGAGCAGCCTCCATCATATCTAATTTGGACAGCTTCAGCTTGATAATATCTAGCTGGCGCTGCACAATCGTCGTGTACTGCGCAAACATCTGCCGCTCGGTCATATTTGCAAAAACGTTTGCCCGACCGGCCGCCAGAGCCAGCGAGGCAGCTACGGGGTCCGGCTTAGGGTCCGCCTCCGCCGATTTGGTGTCGGCGTCTGCATTATTAGCCGCAGCAGAAACTCGCTCGCTTTGTATGCGCTTAATGGCATCAATAGCCGCTTTAACCAGCTCCGGGTCCGCCAGCCCACTGAGGAAAGCGAGCACACTTGTCACGGGGTTTTCGGCCTGCGAAAACGGAATGTGAGCGGTATTGTACTTAAGGGGCCCTAGATCCTCGCAGAACCGGTCCTCTGTGTTTTGTTGCACAAACTTGAGAACGACAGATGCCTTATCGCGGCCGACTGCTCGAGCAACCGTGTCCCAGTCGTTGGGGTGTTTTTGCACGGCGTCCAGCAATCGCAGCACGTCTTCTTTACTCCAGTCGTCAGATAATTGCTGGCCCAAAGTTTCTGTTCCAACTTTAGGTAGTGTAGCATCAGGGGCGGCACCAGTGGCTCCTGCTCCTGCTCCTGCTCCGGGAGCACCAGCATTAGCACCAGCACCAGCACCAACTCCAGCACCAACTCCAGCACCGGAAGAAGTTGCTACAGAAGGCCCAGAACCAGCACTCCCTGTAGGAGCATCCTGCTTGGGAAGCAAACTGGGATCCTCGGTTCCCTTGTAAATCTGGAACGGGAACATACCTCGTGGAGTGTCGTACTTCACTTCCCAGTGCCCTGTGAACGGCGGACTAACCGTACTCGGTCGTGCTTCAATAGCGACCTGGTAGTTAATAAGTCCCCATTTCTCCAAAAACTGGTGGAGTCGCATAATCGCACAGGCATCACCGACAAGGTTTCGTCGGCAGGCCGTCACGGAAAGATACTCGAGGGGGTTCAACCGATAGGCGTTAATCATGAAATTGCGGTACTTGACGTACACCTGCGGAGTCTTTGACTTGTTGCGCAAATTAAAGTACTCAGGCACCGACTCGCGTTCGATTTCAGAGATTTTCGTCATAGAAAACCACGCCGCATAAGACGGAATGACTATAGTATGAGTCTGCTCAGCACAGTCCATCTGGCTTATACTGCTGGATTCCTTTTCCTCCATTTTAGTCTCTGGCTCCTCAGACTCGACCATCTCACTGGTCGCACCAGGTCCTTCCTCGATCTCCATTGCTCTTGGCTCCTTGTCGATGTCCCCTTGGTCTGAAGTTTCGCCACCAGTGGCTTGATGCGCAGCCATATCCTCAGCAGGCTCAGCTTGAGCTGGTGCCGCCTCAGAATCAGAGCCTGGCATATTAGTCTCTTGTTTAATGTCAATTTCAGCGTCGTCGAGGTCGGCAGGAGGAGCCCCAAAGTCTGCAGAGTCAGCAGGCGAGTGGAGATCGGGTATCTGTGCATCAGCAAAGGCACCTTCAATGTCCATGTCCATAACATTATCGTCAAACTGCGAAGTCAGGTCGTCGCCCTGAACTTGCGGGTCGAACGCGTCGCCAGACAAGTCGTCGCTCATGCTGCTGACGTGATGGTAAGCCAGATTAGGCTGCTGGATGATGTTGTGAATATGTTGGCTTACTAATCGAGCTCACACCAGATGTCTGCCGGAGGCTTTAGGAGCTAAAGCTTTCCAGACAGACCCTAGTCAGGGTTTAGTCAAAGGGTTTCGAATCCACGAACTCACTGTAAGGGTTTAGAGAGGGGGTTCACAACGTGTCGAATTAGGGTGGGGGCCCCTGCAGGATTACTCGTTAAAACTGGAACTGTGGGGAAAAGACTCTGGCAACTTGCTTTGAAATATTAATTGTTTGGTTGAGATTCTCGGCATTCGATAAAACAAGAGTCGAACTGGATAATCCCGGACCGATAGCTATATCATGTAATTATCGGTAGCTTCCTTAAAGTAGCATATATTGCAGCTCAATGGAGCACGAACACAGGCTCTATGCCCAAGCCAAAAAATTACAGCAGACCCTCGAAAGTCAACAAATATTCCCACTCCTCGGACATATCTGCCAAGGTCAATGAAAGCGGGAGGGGCCGATAACCATAGACATAATTACATAACCGGCGTTTTTGGGGAAGGTCCCTATCTTATAAATTCTTCCCCGCTTTAATTTGGTCCTGGTGTCACCATGCTTTCCAAACCGGATCCCAGTGAATTGCTCCAGAATTACCTTGTATCATTGCATCTGCACCCAGTGCGGACTAAAGGTTATACATCCGCCGTTCTTAATGGTTTGAGCGAGCTTATCGCTTCGGCCATCGCCGGTGAGAAGGACCCTAGCACGGGCACGTATATTAGCCCGCGTATTATCAAAATGGCTTTGTACGGTTTCTTCGTTTCAGGCCCTCTTTCTCACTACTTGCTTGACCTGCTGCAGCGTGCTTTCAAGGGTAAAAACTCCACTTCTGCCCGCCTGCTCCAAATTCTAGCTTCGAATCTGCTGGTGTCTCCTATTACCAACACCGCTTTCCTTGTCTTCATGGCAATTTTTGCCGGAGCACGCTCATTCAAGCAGATTTACGCATCCTGGAGACTCACTATCATGCCCGTCATGCGCTCTACGTGGTGCACCTCGCCCTTTCTGGTGGCATTCGCCCAAACGTACGTTCCCAAGATGGCTTGGACTCCTTTCTTCTCGCTGTTTGCCTTTTTCTTGTCTACTTATAACAATGTCCAGGTAAAGCGTCGTCGGCGGGCTGCCATCGAAGAGCAGCGCAAGCAGAACAAGCAAGAGTAATCTGTAAACACGTAAAACTATATGCTTTGGTCTGTTCATTCTGACTGTTGAAATTGTCTTCACTTGAAGAATCTCTGCAGATTGGGTCTCTGCGAATTGAACGTGAAGCATTTACTACAATAAAATATAAATAAATAATCAAGAAACATTCAGCGGGGATTGTAAAACCTCGCTGCCGGCATCCATTGACGGTCGTCGCGGTGTCTGAGTTCCCCCCAGGTTGTAACTCGGGTTCAACTCATTGCGGAATTCAAGCTCCAGTGATGCTACCAAATCATCAATGAGGTTATACACCTCGCAAATATCTGGGCGAGCCTGATATTCGCGGTTGAGACATTTGGCCACCAGCGGTTTTGCAAACACTGGAATTAAAGACTCGTCATAATCCGTAGTTAAAATCATCGATCGCAGCCGTGGACTAAACGGGTACGACCATGGCAGCCGCGAAGTAAATAAGGTATACAGACAGATACCAAACGCCCAAATATCGACGGCCACGCTAACTTCGTCTGGTAGCATCGCTTCATCAAGTAACTCGGGCGCAGCGTATGGCAGTGAGCCACCGACTCGCGAGATAGTATCCTTCATAGAGTTCTGGCGAGACAACGTGCCAAAAGAGGCCAGTGAGGTCACAGAGCCGATCTGCGAGCCCGGTTGTGATGTCGAAATCGACGCTCGGCGGGAACTTGCTCCGAAAATTAGCGAGGAGTCTCGGGAAACTGACGATTGGTTAGATGCCACTGTTCCCGGAGACATATTGGGACCTGAAGGACTAGCCAACGAACCACGGCGAGTTGGTGGCTGTGAATATAGAAGGGTCGAGGTTGGACCAGGGCCAATAAGATGGTTAGGTTGGAATTTCAAAATATTTTCACCAATTGGCTCAGCCAAGCCAAAGTCACATAGTAAAACTCCCCGCTCCGGGTGGATCAAGCAATTTTCAAGCTTGACGTCTCGGTGGACGACCTGTTGCTCGACGTGCATGTAGCGAAGAGCCGCTGCCAAATCCCGAAGATATCTGGCATAGATACCAAAAGGCTTGGGGTTAAAATCTTTCGTTTTCTTTAGATAGTCATGCAGCGAGCCAAGGGTCATACACTCTGTGATAAGATAAACAGACTTCGTTGTCTCATAGTGGTCCAAAAGCTCGAGAATATTGGGATGCCGGAGGTTCGACCAAATCGCGAGCTCGTGCGCGATATCTTCCTCTGAAACAGTACTCTTACTGATTATCTTGACTGCACACACGCGTCCAGTCGCATCAATAGCCTCGCGAACAAGCGATGAACCTCCGTTGCCCAGAACTTTACCCCATTTGTACACCCCTACACCTACTTCAGGTGGCGACTGTGAGAGCCCCGAAAGCCGGGAATTTATTCGGTGCAGGTATTGCCCTGCTGGTGATGAAGGGCCTGACGGTCCCGAAGAGCCATAAATCCCCGAGGAGAGCGGCAATTTAGCGCTCCCCGCAACGAGCGGGGCTGAAGGCCGGCGGAATACAGCAATATGGGATGGAGGGGTCGATACTGACGCGCTGCGCTTCGGTACTTTGAGTGAGTCCTCATTTGCGGACAGATCAACGAGCTTATGGTCCAGCTTGAGGCCGGGGACAAGCTCGAAATTGATGTCCTCTTGGGCCATAATCTCACTGCGGGGCGATAAGATAAATTAGTCAGAAACTCAGTTGCATGATCTCATCGCAAACTATCGAACTCTCCGGGTAGTTGGGTACTGGGGAGGCGGGGCATTATTCCCAACAGCTTAGTAACATGGCTTAGGTTACTTTCCAAGAGGGGTTGGTTTTGCCTTGGGGGGCATGTGACCTGTTCTCAGATAGGCTAGGGTCTTTTTTTAAATTCTGATGAACCAAAACTTTAAGGAGTTTCAGTAACGTCTAGACAAATTTAAACTTGACCATAATGGAACACATATACACTTACGCAGTCCATGCACTCTTTCGCTTCCCCCACCTGCCCCCGCCCGTCAGTCAGATATAGCCGGTATGCTCTACATTCCTTAACGAGCTCTCGATTCCAAAGCCCCTGCCGCCTGCAGAGACCTCATCAATGGCGTCGCAACGAAACGCAGACGCTACGCTAAAGCGTCTCCAAAAACCCTGTTGCGCATCTTTGTTGTAGTACCTGTCAACCTCCACAACAACGAGGGATTTTCAAAATTCAGTTGCGCATGCATCTTATTGTTTATCCGAATTTGGCCTTGTAATGGAATCACACATCACTCTTCGAATCGGTATTGTCTTATTCCCAATCGGCAGGCGCCCTAGCCCGTCGATCTCCCGCTCCAAGACCTCAACGGATAATTAGCACAGAGGAGGCGCGTAGTGGCGAGGCACATGTTGCACCAACATACCTAACTGTGCTTCGCGACAGCGCAACCTTCGTTCTACAATGAAAAATAGGCGCACAAACTTGGTAGTGTCATAGTATATATTCCTATCGATAAAACTTTGCTAGTCGTACATTCAAAACCGGGGGGGTCTGTTTACTCGTTTCGTCATGATAACAATGGATTGGTACACAATATCCGTATTTAGAATCGATTAGAGGTAGGGCCATCTGCATCCTAGACACAGCATGCATAGGAAGCAACAATCAAAGGCTACCACTGTGCGGAACTCTATGCAGCCTGTGCACTTTCCTGCCGTATTGGGATGCCTACCTGTGGGCGAAGAGAGCCTTGTTGAACAACGATAAGGCTAACTTTTGAAGCTGTTAACGATTATTCGGGAGCAGAAGTGCAGCGCTACTACAAGTGTGACAGAGTGAGAAGCTTGAGTGTTGTATTTATTAGGGAAGAGCAAATTGCTCTGTTATCTTATAACGCTTTAACGGTTGCTATACTTTTACCCTAGCCCTCATGCCAAAGGTCAGGGTCCATCATAACAGATACATCTTGTACCCTAACCGGGAAGCATAGCAAATCCTCCACGGTTTTTGCATTGGCCAACGTATTCTTGCCATTTCTTTAACTACAACAGTAGTAGCGTATATCAAATAACCTACAACTCCAATTTCGTGGCCCAAAACCCCTACTAGCAACCAAAATATCATAGAGCAATGCCCCACACTTGCTGCAACCTGCAAGCGACCAACACATTGTGCTGTCGCAGATCTACCGACTTATTTTCAACTCCCAGGCCCATATAATTACCGATTTCAAAACAATCCCCCCGACGAACGACTCTTCTCGACAATTGTGCCACAACTTTGCAACACATATTGTACTTCAAGAACCTATCAGGACGCTCCCACTCGACTGTACTATAGCAAGTTCAACAATAGAGTCCTGAAAAGCCCACACTCGCTTCCTCCAAAACAAAATCCCCAGTCATAACATGTCTTTCCAAACACAACAGCAAACTATCCCCCAGTCGGTTTTCGCTCTGCGTCCCTTCCATGCAACCCTCGCGGGCCATGTAGAAGCAGAGACCGGCGATGAGCTGGTTCTCATCAACGATACACACTGGTACTGGTGGCTGGTTCGGGTCCAGCGAACTACCTGCATAGGATACATCCCCGCCGAGTTCGTCGAGTTGCCTAACGAGCGCATCGCTCGGCAGAATCGCGATGCCAATGCGTTCATTCCGCTACCTGGCCTGCGATCCCACCGATCTGCATTGTTCCAAAAAAGTCCGAAGAAGCGAGTTCGCTTCGCCGACTCTTGTTGCTACGAGCCTACTTTCTATGACTGCCTAGACACTCCGCCTGAGCTCGAGCAAGACTATGCTGATTCCAGCGACATCAGCGACGAATGCGAATCGCCTATTCGCGAGAAGATTGTTTTGGAAACCGAGACTGTCGAGGTCCAAGAAGAGCTCATCCTCGAGCTCAAGCCGACTCGCAAGGATAACGCTCAGATACTACAAACGAGTTTTGATGCGCTTCACAGAATCGACACCAAGTTGAGCACTTTACTTCGCGGTCTTAAATGAGTTCTCGGTGCTTCTACTTGTTTGACTCTTAATACCCTATATTTGGCCGGGCCGCCCAGGAAGATACTGTTCCCTTCCTGAGCAAAGTAACCCTAATTCTTCCTCTACATGACGCAAGACGACCATGACTGCCATTGACAATACCCTTGAAAATAAATGGCCCCGCCAAAGTCAATCCTAATTATTTGGAGCTATGTTTGTTCTCTTAATACTGGTTCTGCCAAAGTATCTTGCGAATCAGTTTTTACATTAGTTTTAGTTCAGCCGTGGCATTCCTATTTAAATGACTAACAATTCCTAAACTAAACTGCCCGAGCCGAGAGGCTACTAAAGTCTATGAGCGATTCCCTGATCTAAGTTGCCTAGCAGCAGCGCGAGTGCCCATAACTGGCTGCAACATATTCTCACACTCATATTATGTTTAATATTGCTTAACATTTACCACGGCATTTTTCTTTTACCTGTGCAGTCATAAACTTTAATTCGCGTTCTTTTGCCAACTTAGTTTCCTACGCCTCCCTCAGGGTGTTTTATTTTTTAAACCTCCCCGCGAGTGAATGACTAAGAAAGCTTGATGGCATCTTGGAGCCCTGAAGAAAATATTGTAGGGCAACTGGCTACAATCCTTTCACAGGCCGCTTCGCCTTCTCGCGCCGTGCGTGACCAGGCGAAGCAGGCTATGGAGGAAGCTAGTAAACACCCGGACATCAACAATTATTTGGTGTACTTGCTGGTGACCCCAGTACCCCAGGTCCCCACAAATATTCGGGCGACAGCAGGTTTAGTGCTCAAAAACACTTTGCGGACTAGTCTAGAACGCTTGGAGTACGTGAAAGAGGAAGTTGTAAAGGGGCTGGTGGATCCGGATCATATGATCCGGAATGTGGCCTCTATTGTCGTCACATCGGTCCTGTCCTTGGTCAAGATTGGAGGGTGGCCAGAAATACTTGGCCAGCTGCTTCAACTTATTGAATCACAATCCACGGATGCTCAGGAGGGTGCCATCTACTCCCTGGCGCGTATCTGCGAGGACAGTGCCAGCGAGCTAGACACCGATCACACCGGTCAGGGCAACCGACCCTCGACGGCTTTGATTCCTAAACTCATTGCACTTCTGGGATCGCAGTCGCCCAAGGTACGTGGCCAAGCTATTTTTTGCTTGATCCAGTTCATTCCGCTTCAGAGCCAGGCCTTTTTGGCCCACATTGACGACTTTATGCGGGCGCTGTTTGCTCTGGCCAACGACCCGGACGCCAAAATCCGCAGTAATATCGCCCGAGCGGTCAAGTCACTGCTGGAAATTCGCCCCGATAAGATTATGCCTCATCTGGAAGGCGTAGTGAGCTTCTGTTTGCATTGTATCAAAGACAGTGACGACGAGGTTGCGTTGGAGGGTGCCGAGTTCATTCTGACCCTTGCCGATAGCCCCATTGAGCCCGAGCTTGTGCGTCCGCTTCTGCCAAGTATTATTCCAGTGATTTTGAGTACTATGGTTTACTCAGATATGGACATTATGCTACTGGATTCCCTTGAGGAGGACGATGCAAACGTGGTGGATCGTGCCGAGGACATCAAACCTGTGCACACTAAACAAAAAGATGGTCACCAGGCAAAATCCAAGCGGATTGGAGAAGGAAATGAGGATGATGATGACGAAGAAGACGAAGACTCGGAGGACCCAGAAGACATTTTGAGCACGTGGAACTTGCGGAAGTGCTCGGCGGCAGCTCTGGACACATTTGCAGGAAAGTATGCGAGCTTGGTGCTGCAGATTGCTCAGCCTTATTTGCTGGAGCGTGTGAACTCTAGTGAGTGGCAAATTCGTGAGTCCGGCGTGTTAGCGTTCGGTGCCATTGCCCAGGGCTGCCAAGTTCAGGGTGAGGCTATGTTTGTGCCCGAGCTCGTACCGTTCTTGATCAAAATGCTGAGTGACAACCATGCTCCTATTCGCGAGATGGCTTGCTGGACTCTGAGCCGGTATGTCGAGCCGGTATGCGAGTCTGAAGAACTGTTCCAGCCGGTTTTCCAGGGTGTGCTGGCCTGCTCGCTGGACCACAACAAAAAGGTCCAAGAGGCTGGCTGCAATGCATTGTCAGTTATTGCTGAGTATGCTCGAGCTGCCCTGGTCCCCTATGCCAAACCGCTTTGCTACCATTTCCAGCAGTGCTTCCAAAAGTATCAGCTGCGATCGATGCTGTCCCTTTACGAGTGCATCCAGTCCGTTGTTATTGCCATTTCGCCCGTCATGACCGACCCAGAGATTTTGGAGATTTTGATGGCGCCGATAGTTGCCCGCTGGCAGAGTCACGATGACAGTGACATTGAACTTTTGCCGCTACTCAGCTGTATCGCCGCTATTGCTGCCAACGCCCGCGAAAGCTTTGCTCCCTACGCCCAAGTGGTGTTTGAGCGTTCAGTTAAAATCGTGCGTGAGGTTTTCGTTATGGAGGAACGGTTCAAACAGGATCCCGTCAACTGCGAAGCGCCTGAGCTTGACTTTGCCGTATGTGGCATCGACGTAGTGGACGGCTTGGTCCAGGGGCTGCAGGCCAAGGTTGTGCCGTTGCTGCAATCTTGCCAGAGCCCGTCTTTTATTGAGCTGGTGATGGCAAGCTTGCAGTGCGACTCGCTAGATGTTCGGCAATCAGGATATGCACTGATTGGCGACATGGCGATTTTCTGCGTCGACCAGCTCCGTCCGCATCTCGCCCAGCTTGTACCCGAGGCCATTTCGCAAATCGAGGTTTCGGAACGGGTAGGTGATGCAGTGTGCAACAACTCCATGTGGGCCCTGGGCGAGATAGCGCTGCAGGTTGGCCGCGAATTGGTGCCGTACTTCAACGAGCTGTTCCAGCGATTGGGCACCGTGCTTATGACCCGCACTGCTGCGTACACACTTATGGAGAACGCTGCGATTACCATTGGTCGAATGGGCATTTCTATGAGCGCAGAAATTGCCCCCCACCTGGGAGTTTTTATTGAAAACTGGCTCATGATTATGACGGACGTTGAAGAAACCAATGAAAAGGATACTGCGTTTCAGGGTCTTTGCATCATCATTGGCGCCAATCCGGGCGCCCTTTCTGACCGCGAACAATTGGGGCGGCTGCTCAGATCCTTTGCATACTACTACACGCCAAGTCCGGATCTCAAGAAGCTCATCAGCGAAGTTATCAATGGCTACCGGGCCCATGTGCCAAATTTTGATGATATTCTAGCTATGCTAGGACAGGACATCGTATTCCAGCTTCAAGCGGAGTATTCGATTTAGTTTGTAGATAAGAATAGGGTAGGCAGCCAGGAAAGGCCTTGGAGTCTCAGATGGGAAATCTCACACTAGAAGGGTCAGACACGAAAAATCCACTTTGTTACGTGATCCCCTATTGGTTTTTTTTGGCCCAAAGAAATGCTTCAGGACGAAATCGAGCAGCTCCAGGCCGATTTAGCAGATTTCAAACTCGCTTCTCAAGAGCTTGAAAAGGAGCTTGAGGCGGATCTTGAGCTCTCGCAGCGCCAGATCGACGACCTCAATGCCCAGCTTGTTGATTCGGCAAGAACAATTGATATGTGGAAATTAAAGTACGCAACGCTGAAATCCGAATCAACTGCGGCCGAAGAGGTGCTTAAACAGAAATTGCAGCAGGCTGTTACCGAACAGACGCGTGCCCAACACAAAATTCGAGCTATTGAGATTGAAAACGACGACATTGAGCGCAGCGAGCGAATTGCGAAAACCACTGTTCAAGAACTCGAGGAATTGAATGCCGAGCTCCTTGAGAAACTAGCTATTTCAGACTCGGCTCTAGCTGCTACAAATGAGCAGCTACAAAGAACTCGCGACGAATTACGAGAAACTGCCGATGAATTGCAAGCCACAAAAGCCAGTCTGAAACGAGGGCCATCTAATGTTGAAATCAAGAAGCGTACGCTACGAAGAATGGAAGGCATCCGACATCAAGTCGAGAATATTGAAGAGCATATCGAGGTAGTCCGAAGATTCAGTGCCCAGCCGGCCCAGTCAAACCAAGTGCGCCAGGCCAGCCAGGCCAGCCAGGCCAGCCAGCCAGCCAAACGAGAAATCACTCGGCAGTCTATACGAACCCGGCGGCCAACTCTATCTCTAGATAGAGGCCGGGACACAATCCCAGATCTCCGGGCTATTGCGTCGACTCCTCGGTCAGTTTCTCCGGGTGCTGGTCATGGAAAGCCTCTAGCGTAGTTCTCTTTTAAACTTATTTATTCTACTAAAAGCAAACATATATCAACGGCGGAGCCGATGTTGGTGCCCTTTTCCCGCAAAACATCCTCAATGACTTCCCGGTCCAGTGCGGGGAACATCTGTTCCAAGGTAGCCAGCACCTCGGTGAACTCTTGGTCCCGCAAAGTTTGAGCCCGGTACTCTTCTGCCGAAGCCTGGCGAGCGGCTTCCTCTTCAGGTGACTCTGGCGGTGGGGAAGATTGATTCGAAGAAGCCTCGCCTTCAAACAGCTTTGTGGTGAGCGACTTGAATTGCTCAACCAACAGTCCCGCCGATGCTGTCAAAACTGAAGATGGATACAAATCGGGCTCCTCAACAACTTGAGGCTCATCATCAGGCCGGCGAGCATTTTCACGTTCGACAGAAGCGTCAAGCTTAGCTTCAAACTCTTCGTCGTCGATCGTCAAGCTAGTCTTATCCAGCGACTCAATAAATGCTGCCGCACTGGCAAGCATGGACAAATAATAACCTGTTTCTCCCTGGCGACGCTCAACGTCCCGGAACCGGTTGATATAGTTGATATTGGATATGAGGTGGGCCGGCTGGGCCCGCAGGGTCACGAAAATCAGAATTGGCAAAAAAGAGTCCGCGTTCTGCTCCATTTGTGCCTGACGGATCATTGCCCACACAACCTTAGAGCAATTGAGTACGCAAATGACTTTATCGCGGGGAGCCCGGAACTCGTTGATCTTGCTCAGTTCGGCTGCGGCGAGTTTCACAAACGATTTGCTCGACTCCATGAACTCATTGTCGAGGTCCAAGTGTCTGCCTTCAATCCAACTCCACAGTCGCATTTTCTCGCCAAATATCTTGTCGTGCAGCAGGTCCTCTTCGTGGTCATCCCGCCTCAGCCCGCGAGGCATCTTGGGCGAAAAAGTGCGTGTGTATAGTCGATTCATAATGAGTTTCTCGACACCTTCACGAGAATTAAGCGTAGCCCGACCTTCAGGGGAGGCAAATGAAGGATATTCGCCCATTTTTGCCGATATAAAAATGCGGAAATTCTCAATGATCTTGACTTGCTCGGCGGCAGTCCAGCTTTTCTTGCAAAACTCCTGCAAAAATGACTTGATATACTTGGCAATCGGCTCAGCCTGCTTTTGCCTGATCTGGTCCAAAAATGCCTGGAAGTCAAACGGCAATCCTTCGTCCACTCCAGGATCTGGCTTCGGCTGGCTCCCGCGCCGTTCTTGTACAATAAGTGGTAGCGAGTCTTCATTGGGGTCTTGCTCGGGCTCTGGCAACGGCTCTACTGGTTCATCTTGTGTTCCAGGTTCCTCTACAATTGCAGGGGAGCTAGAACGTGGCTCAGAGTCCTCCTTGGGGCGGCTGGCCAAGGGGTCGAACTCGTCTATATCCATGGTTGGTAAGACAGAAGGGAGAATGCTACTAGCAACTGGGGTGGAAATACTGAGAGAACAAGTCCAGCAAACTTGGGCTAAACAATTTTTGGCAAAAATGTCCTACAAACTGAAGCCTTAAACTGAAATGTACACAATTATATAGAACCAAACCCAATGAGGTCGAAGCTTGGACTTTTTTTTGAATGCCGCTGCAATGTCAACAATACTGATGTAAGGGTCAAATTCTGCCAGTATCAAAATTCTCAAAGTATTCGAGCATTTCTTTTGTAATATTTCGACGAAGCCCGCTTAGAGCTGCCATGAAGTGGTCCTGTCGGATTGCAGCAATGTCGACACTCTCATTCATTGCTAAAAGACCAGCTTCCTGGCAGATACTGACCACCTCGGCGCCAGAGCAGCCCTCTGTAGCATCAGATAGGGCTTCCAAGTCAACTGAATCGTCAATGGCCATTTTTGCAAACTGAATTAATAAAATCTGTCGCCGAGCATCCCTGTCCGGTGGCTTGACATATACTAGTCGATCGAGACGGCCCGGCCGCATCAAAGCCGAATCGATAACATCGGGACGGTTTGTGGCAGCCAAAACAACAACGCCTTTGAGACTTTCAATACCATCCATTTCATTGAGCAGCGACGTTAAGACTCGGTCACCACCGGCCTCCGACTCTCCTCGAGCTGTGGTTAAGGCGTCGATTTCGTCAAAGAAAATAATACTGGGGGCTGCAGCCCGAGCCTTGCGGAACACCTCCCGCACAGCTTTCTCGGATTCACCAACATATTTGTTGAAAAGCTCAGGCCCTTTGACGGCCAGAAAGTTGAGTTCAGCTTCAGTCGCCAAAGCCTTGGCCAGTAAGGTTTTGGAGCAGCCTGGAGGCCCATAAAGCAAAACTCCTCGAGGGGGAGAAATTCCAAGCCGATCAAAGGAAGAGCTGTGAGTTAAGGGCCATTCGACGGTCTCCCTGAGCCGCTTGATGACTTCGACTTGGCCGCCAATATCTGACCAGTAAACTTTAGGTGTTTCCAGGAAGATTTCCCGCATAGCCGATGGTCTAATATGCACCATTGCCAGCTCTAGATTGTCCCTCTCCAAATACATATCGCCAATTTTTCTGTTGGTTTCAAGTCCACTTTGAATGGCCCTCATCACGGCGTCGTGGACGAGAGCTTGGAGATCTGCACCAACATATCCATGAGTTTTTGCTGCAATTTCCTCGATATCCACAGGCGTGAGATGGTGAGGGATGGCCGACAGTTGCAAGTCCAAAATTTGGCGGCGAGCTTGAGCACTGGGAATGCCAATTTCAATTTCTTGACCGAATCTGCCAGGCCGCCGAAGTGCTGGGTCAATATTATTAGGTCTGTTCGTCGCACCAACCACCACGACCCTCCCGCCCGGATCCATACCGTCCATAAGGGTTAACAGTGTAGCGACGACTCTGCTTTCGGTTTCACCGGCCTCGTCACTATCCCGTTTGGGGGCCAAGGCATCGATTTCATCAATAAATACGATTGAAGGAGCAAACCTTTGGGCCTCATCGAAAATATCTCGTAGCGCCGATTCGGTTTCTCCTAAATACTTTGAGTAAATTGCCGGGCCGTTTACCCGCAGAATGTGGTTGTCTGTTTCGTTTGCAATTGCTTTTAGAAGCAAGGTCTTGCCTGTGCCTGGCGGCCCATACAGCAAGAACCCTCGCTCAGGTGGTGTTTGGAATCTTTGAAACAATTCAGGACGATTCAATGGCAGCTCAATTTTCGACCGCAGAATTTTGACTTCTTCCTGAAGTCCACCAATACGGTCGAATCCGACATATTTTGATGACAACGGGAGCCCCTGTGGCGATTTCACAATTTTTGTGCTTGCTGAAACCATATATGGCAAAGTCTGCGGAGCCGATAATTGTAGATCAGCGAGATCGTCGAGAGTTTTTTCCTTCGAAATCGTTATAATCTCAATTCCATCGATGATCAATCCAGCTTGTAAAATTCCAACCTCAGTCAGACATTTAGAAACTGCCGACTCTGGTTTATCAGTGTGAACGACGACTACTCCGCCAACGTCTGGACGAGTAGCAGGCTTAATCTTGACGCGGTCACCAGCGACGAGACCAGCAGTGCGCCGCAGCTCTATTGGTAGCTGCACAACATCCAAATCACAATTTGCTGGGGTAATAACGCCAGTAACTGTTCTAGATTTGCCAACAGATGCAAACGAGCCGGCCTCGAGTCCCAAGCTGCGAATCGTGTCCAAATGGAGGTAGATCTTAGTTGAATTTGAGGGGTTCGTGTTAGATGGCCGTACAATTAGCTCTTTGATCGTTGGTTCTGGGGTTGATTTGGCTTTGGATGATGTTTTTTTCGTCCCCGCGGACGATGCACTTTTCGACATAGCGCGAGGAAAAAAATTAGATAATAGCAGGTTCAGTAGGATCATGGGTGCTGCCTTAATCCAGTTAGGGTAAGCAGCGGAACTAAGCAGTATAGACAGACACCTGTTTTGAAATTCGTCAATTCCATATTGCCACAATTGCGCATTGGTACATAGTTGGTCAGTAGTGTCTTCTGTTATAGTGTCTCTGTTATTTTGGGACGTCTTCTGCCTTTGAGTGATCTATGGATGGTGGATAGAGGTCGATAACGATATGCATAGCCTGATAGTGTTTCATAATAGATACCCCACTAAACCCAACCAATGCAACATTGTAAACTGTGTATTGAATTTCCAATGCAGATCTTTGGCCGCTCGGGCCGCTCGGGCGACGTGCAGCTTCGCAAGTCTCGGTGGTTACCTGGCCTACCCCGGTTCTCTTCGTCTACTTAGTTTTGTATAGAGGCGAATAGTGACAATTGTTCAAACGATTAAGTTTGTATCTGTTTCGCAGCACTACATAAGTGCAATTCTTGTGAATGCCAGTGTCCTTGGATGTAGATAAGCGAGTATATGTCTGTTTTCAAGGAGCAACTTCTTTAGAGTTTTGACTCCATACTTAACCTTGGTTAATTGTTCGTACCTCCCCACTCGTCCGAACTCATGTCGGCAAACAACAAGGAAATTCGGCGTTCGATAGTCTCCGTGCCCTTCCCCACGTTTTGGCATGTTAGAACGTTGAGACGTACGGCTGGATGCAGAAGTGTCAAATGAACTCCCAGCACGTAGATCAAACTTGCAGGAATAGGAATGCCGTATTGGATTTGGCAGAAGACACACGAAGCTATCAATGGAAGTCAAGTATTTATGAGTAGTAAATAGTTTATTCTGGTTAATTTAGACGAATTGAACTTGACTGCCTGTTTCCAGAGCGGGAACTCCGGCTTGTGCCCAATGAGCCCTTTTTCGAGCATCCCGCCGCCTTCCCCCTCTGCGGTTCATGCAACATTAGCGGTGGTTAAGGGGACGACTTGTGAAAAAGCGGGGCTCTCCTTGTATTTTAAACATGTAAATGAGATAAAAACTGATTAGTAGCTGATATTGATACCAGGTATTGCCAGTGGCTCCAATCCACTAGTCATCAGCGGTAAGTTGGCTTGAGATGTTTTCATATATCAGGTGTTGCTCACAAAACTTTCATGGTGTCTCCTGATTCGGGGTTAGGTAATATGCCGGGTACTGCCAGATTGCCGAAACCCTTGGTTTGATCCAACAATATAAAAGCAACTCAGACCCATGGGATACCAACAACAACTGAGTTTTCTCTGACCTAAACCCACTTGCAAACACATCAACCTATTATCACAATGACCTACCGTGCTGCTGTATTTACTAAAGACAAGACCGTGGAGGTTGTTGAAAAAGAATCAAAGCCCCTGGAGCATGGCCAGGCCCGAGTCAAGACTACGTGCTGCGGCGTGTGCCACACTGATTTGCATGTTCGCGATCAGGAATTCGGCCCAAGTGCCGGCCGTGTTGGCGGTCACGAGGGTATCGGTATTGTCACCGAGATCGCACCCGATGTCAAGTCGGTCAAAGTTGGCGACCGTGTTTCAATTGCTTGGCTCTTTTCGGCCTGTGGCGCCTGCGAACAATGCATTGCTGGTCGTGAGACCATGTGCCCCAACCAGACCAACCCTGGTCTGAGTGCGGACGGTGCCTTTGCTGAAGAGGTTGTGGTCGCTGCCGACTATGCCGTCAAAGTACCCGAGGGTCTCGATGACGGCGCCGCAAGCTCCATCACTTGCGCCGGTGTTACGGTTTACAAGGCCATCAAGGAGGCACACGTTATTCCTGGCCAGGTTCTGGCTCTGTGGGGTCTGGGTGGTCTGGGATCGCTGGCTGTGCAGGTTGCCAAGGCATTCAATTGCACGATTATCGCCCTGGATGTGAACGAGCGCCAGCTTGAGTTTGCCAAGAGCAACGGTGCCGACTACACGATCAATTCTCGCGACGGCGCGGCCGCGGCCAAGGAAATTCAAGAAAAATTCGGCGGCGCCCATGCCTGCGTGATCACCGCTACGGCTGTGCCGGCGTTTGAGGCTGCACTGAACTCTGTGCGTCCATTTGGTCGTGTCGTGGCCGTTGGTCTGCCCAGCAAGCCTATGCAGCTGTCTATCCCGAACCTGGTTCTTAAGGGCATTCAGTTTATTGGTTCGATTGTCGGCACCCGTAACGATCTGGCCGAGGCATTCCAGCTCGGAAAGGCTGGCTTCATTTCGCCCAAGACAGCCCCTCGTAAGATCGAGGAGATCGATCAGATTATGACTGAAATGACGGAGGGCACCATTACCGGCCGCATGGTTGTTTACTACTAAGTAATTCTTCTACCAAGTAACTCCTCTAGCTCTTGTTTACTAGTTCATCGATGCCTTTGGTCTTCGCCGTCGAGCAAGACACTAATTTACGGCGGAGTTTTTCTGGACTTACTGGTGCCAATTCCACATATTTGACATTTAATTTTCGTCGCTTGCGATTCACTAATTGCGCGCGGGATCGAGTGGTTGCAGCCATAGCTTGTGTTGGGTATGCAAGTAAATTAATAGACCCAGTGAACTTATAACCTCTGTTAATAAAAAAACTACATCACTTACCAGCCGCTTGGCTGTTGAGAAACGTGCTCATTTCTTTGAACAAAGGCTCATTTGCGTTCATAGACAGCCCTGTTTCCACAATTTCCCGAGCAGCGTCATAGCGCTCAACCGCCAACAACGTGTACGCCTTACGGTACAGGTGCGAGGCATCCGCCGGCTTAAGAAGTGTGAGCATTGTCGCTGTGCCGTAGGCCTCGGGCCACATCTTGGCTTGCGTGTAGGCGTCGCACAACGGGCCAAGACACGCAACTATCTCTTCCATGGTGAAGGCCACCGATTCCCACAGCGGCCTCCGCACCGCTGTCTCGAGCGCCGTCTGCAAAATCTTTACTGCTTCGGTGTATTTCTTTTGATGGATGGCCTGTACGCCATTCTTGATCAACTTTTGCACCATCTGGGTGATCTTCTCGGTCACCTGGTTGCCTGGGGGAGGGAACGGCTTGTTGAGCGGTACAAAGTCCTTGACAAGCGTGTTGATAATTGCTAAAGTGTGTTCGGCATCTTTAAGCTCGGCTGCCGTCAGTTCCGCCTTGGATTCTTTGTCCAGACTCAAGACTTTAGTCTTGGGGTCCATCACTACTGCCAGCATTGTAGGTGGAATGACGTAAACCTTTGGGATAGTAAATTTCAGAATAAATATCTATGAGCGGTGGCAGAGCGTCCATAAAGTTAAAGTCATTTCTTCTTCTCCGGCCATGAATTTTACGCTAACTTGGACGGTGAATTTCTGAGCACCAACCTCTAAATCGATCAATGCCCAATTGGCCCCACGTTGAAGCCCACTGAGCTTTTTTCGTGACCCCTCCATAAACACCTGCCGCGATGCAGTCGTTTCGCGAATGACTGCCAATTCAGACACGCCTCTGACCAGCGACCGGTCGTCTTTTTTGCCATTGCTGGCATTCAGAGTCACCTGGGGGGCAGAAAATTTGACATCAGCGCTCGCAAACGATACTTTGAGACTTAGTGGTGTTGGGTTTGAGATACTGAGTTGGACTTTGTCGTCGGTCTCGAAAACTTGAATTTCCGGAACCATGTTACGGGCCATTGTAGCTTCAATCATCTTGGAGGAATTAGGCTGTGGATCAGGGTTCACCATGAGATTGCGGCAGTATTTGCAATATTTTGAATACCGGGCTCGTAGAGGTGCCAATTCGGGGAGCTCAGATTCGGTAGGGCAATCGATATTTGTTTCCTTGCCATCAATGTAGGCCGCTTTCAACTTTTCAATTCGCTCTTTATCCACCTTTGCATCAATCTGCGACGCTAATGACGGGCCTTTAACGAGATCATCGAACCCATAATCACAGCTAGCACACCGCGCATTGTACGTGTCTCCTACACTTTGTACGGTCATATTGGCATGGCATCGTGGGCATCTCAAACAGTTACGAGAACATCGGTTCCCTGAATCTAAAGCAGCCGCTTGTGTTACTTCAAATAGACACATTGTGCAAAAGCATGAAACAACTTCTTTGTCGACGCAATAGGGACACCGTAAAGCACCGCAGTCTTCACAAAAATACAAATAGTTAAGTGGGTGAAAACATCGGTCATCTGATAGTGTTTCGGGCACATCCACATCTTTCGACTCGCGGCAACCGCAAAAATATTTAACGCTCCATGCCATTAATATCTTCTGGCTGAGATCCCAACTCTTGCAACACTTGGCTTACTACAAGACTCGGATAAGTTCATGCAAACGCTGTTACTGACGTGGCTAGCGCTTTCAGCCGCTGCTGCGGCAATTGTGAGCCCAAACACAGAGCATACAGTATATTCGAACCCAGCGAAGGAAGAACTACGGTCCTGGCTAGATCCGACCAGTCCTGGTACTGCGCTTACAAGTGACCAGCTCGACATGTTTGTGCCACCCCGGCAAAACCCAACATATCCCTGGGCATACAATCGTCTATCGTTAACCCACCTCAGCGCACTTTTATATGACAACCTGTGGGCCAATCGAGGTAAACACGACCAAATGGAAGAGCCCCGACACGAGAGTCCATTGCTGGCATTGGCGGAACTCGAGGCCTTTGACGATGGCACAGCCGATCAGTTGTTCAAACTTGGCGAATGCTTCTATTATGGTGCGGCTGTGCCCAGAAATTTGAGTCGGGCGTTTGAGTACTACCAACTGGCTGCAGATCTCGGATCAGCGCCGGCGCAGTTCATGACCGGATTGCGACACTCTACAGGTGTCTTTGGCAATTACCCTCGAAACCCCGGCAAGGCGCTACTTTACTATACATTTGCCGCGGAGGGTGGTGATATACGCGCTCAAATGGCTCTCGGAAACATGTTCCAGAACGGATTGGGCGTGGATCGGGACTCTAGCCGAGCGTCTTTCTATTACGGTGAGGCCGCCGGTGAGTGTATGAACTATTACGAGAACGGACTCACCGTACAGGGAACCCGACGAATCTACCGTAACAATTGGGTTATTGCTCACGAATTTGGCAGGGGAGTTCTGTCCAATCAGCCACGCTTTTTTATAAGTGACCGACCGTATTTTTCACGTGCCACAACAGTTCTTGCTATGGCCAGAACCAATACCGACTTGGATGAAGTCTTTGAGCAACTTGAGTATTCGGCTCTGGAGGAGGATAACACGCGAGCCCACTTTGTTCTCATGCGGTACTTTCACTGCGGTGGATCTTTTGGCCGTGCTAATTACGAGCGGGCCATGTATCATGCTCTTACGGTTATTGCTCACTTTGAAAATAATGTTATTGAAAAGGACGAAGCAGCAAAGTACATGGCCAGCGTGTGCTATAACTACGTTGGTGATCGGTATCGCAGAGGTGAGGGCGTTGAGCAGAACTTGGATTCAGCTAAATCCTTTTATAAGAAGCGATTGGAGATAAATCCAACCGAGCCCAGTGTTGGTTTGGCGATGATTGAAGAGCACTTAGCAATGCAGGCTGAGCCTGGATCTCCGGCGGCCATTGCGCGTGAGGCAGAGGCTACTCGGCTATTAAAGCTGGCCGCTGAAGCAGGCAATACGTTTGGCTTGGTGTTTTCAGCGGCAAGAGGTATGGACTCGACCATGGACCGCATTAGCAGTCTTGAAAGTCTCCAAGGTCACGTCAGGGAGCCGTTGGCAGCGTACTATGTGGCCGCAACTTATGAAGATCTATTGCTGGAATCAGTGGATGTCCCTGAAATCACAAGCGAGCTTGAAGCGCGGAGAATTAACGTTGATACTACTACATTGTACCGCAGAGTTTGCGAGGACGTCGAGATAATGCACACTCCTTTGCGGTGGGCACAGGAATCTTACCAAACCGATACTGATTCGGCTCTCTTAGCATTCTTGATTTCGAGCGAGCAAGGTTTCTTTGCGGCATCACTTAATATTGCTGATATTTTGGATATTCGGCATTCTGCATTGCCAGTTTCGTGGCTGCGGGCTTGGCCAGTCCCCAGTTTTGTTCAAAACCGCGAACAAGAGGCACTGGCTTTCTTTACACGTGCAGCACAATGCTACTTTGATGCGCAGCTCAAACTAGCGGAGTACTACTACTATGGAATTGGCACCGAGGCCGACAAAAACATGACTTTCAAGCTTTACGCTCCCAGACGCAGTGGCCTGAGTAGCTGGTGGACCGGGTACGCATACGAGCACGGCGAGGGTACTCCACAGGATTACCATTTAGCCAAGCGATTCTACGACCGCGCTGCTTTGAGCGATCAAGGGTATTTCCTAGCGTCTCAGTTGGCTTTAGTACGGTTGCGGGCTAAAATGTTATGGGAGTGGTTCAGGACTGGCAATCGATCGCCCCTTAGGGAAGAGCCCGGGGTGAAGAAATACACATTCTGGGAGCGGATTCAAAATTTGCGGAATGCTCCGAGCATTGAGCGGGAGTGGACGACGATTCCAGACTTTGATGACGAGGCTGATGCTGATGGCGAGATCGACTTGACTACGGATCTGTACTTTTTTGGCGGGTGCTTTGTTTTGATGCTACTTGCAATTATGTTCAGAATTCGTCGCAACTGGGCAAGAGCTCGTGCAGCTCAGCCAGCTCAGCCAGCTCAGCCAGCTCAACCAGCACAGCACGCTCAACCCGCTCAACCCGCTCAACCCGCTCAACCCGCTCAACCCGCTCAACCCGCTCAGCCTGCTCAACCCGCTCAACCCGCTCAACCCGCTCAGCCTGCTCAGCCTGCTCAGCCCGCTCAGCCCGCTCAGCCAGCTCAACCCGCTCAGCAGGCCCAAGCAGCAGAACCAGAAGAGCCACAGGCTGCAGAACCAGCAGCACAAGCAGAACCAGCAGGACCAGCAGAACCAGAGTTAGACGAATATTTACAAGCCCGGGCGCCGGCGCCTTGAGTTATATACAAATTATGCAGTCATTTTACGGTTCACGTATTCAAGAACTTTGCGATTCGAGTCGCGGTCAACAAAAAACATGCGGCGAGCATCGTTTTTCCATAGCAGCGCACCCATTTCTTGAGCATAGTTGACAATAAGATTGTATTCCTGGGCCGTGGCAAAATCGCGATAGAGAAATCCCGGATTGGACGCAAAGCGGTCGAGCTCGAGCTGCCAGAGTTTAATCTGGTCAGAAATCGTCGACGCCAGCACTGGCCCCGTTTCCGTGTGCTTCATTTGCTCGTGGGCATGTACCGTTAGATATTGGATAATCTGATCTGCGGTAATGCCATTGTGGAATGCTCTGCGCACCGATTCGCGGCTGATCCGGCCAGTCACCAAATTTGAGAACCGGGATTTAAGCTCGCAGAACAGGTTCAATATACAGATCTGTAATGTCGAGTCAGTGTAGGCATACATGCGGAAGTTTGTCTCCAGAATAATGAAACCTTTCATGGGCTTTCCAGCATCGGTATTATCAGCGGGTGCCGACGGATCACCAACTTCACTCGTAAGAATTGTTGCCAAAGGAGTTGGTGCAAATCGTCGAGACCGTGTATCATAGTGAATAATACCCAAATCCGCAACGTCTGCCAAGATTAGCTGTTGAGTTTCGGTAATATTCTCGGCACAGTACTCTTTGCCCACTTGTAAACAGCCGAGCATGAAAATGAAGTTCAAAACCTCGACCTCGTCGCGGCCCCGCTTGGAAGCTAGGTGGAGGTAGTGCAATAGCAGCGACCACACTTGGCGGGTTGGGTCTTGAAGTAAAAATTGAAATCCCTGGCTGGTAATGTGCATGTGTGACGGGGTCGGGCCGGCCATCAAACCTGATTGAGCAAGCAGATCGAGAGCTGCCGCAGCAGGAGGTGGGAGAGACCCCGAAATTTCAATAGTGGATTGAACCATAAAATGTAAAATCGACTCCCACTTTGTGCGGCCGTATTCTGCCAGCTTTTCAGGCCCTAAGCTGGTATCATCACAGGGCAGACCGAATTTCTCGTTGGCCGGACCAGCCGTCAATGCGGTTCGCAGTGAGTTGCAAAAAGCCGCATGGGCAACAATTGTCTTCTGGGCATACCGCTCTTTTATAAGGTGAAGATGGCGTAATTTCTCAATGGCCTCAACTTGAGCAGCGCGATATTCAGGCTTGACCAACAGGTCAACTTTATCGAGGCTGAGTGGGGTGTTTGTAAACACCATTTCGAGCAAATAAGTTTTAGCAAGCGGCGAAAGCAGTCGGAAAATAGCCAAGCATGATGCCGGCGACTGGTATAGACGGGTGAGCACTGGCTCAGGCAGAGTTTCGAGGTACTCTCTGATTCCCATGCTGACTCCAAACGTGAACTCTCCAAGACTATTAAGACTAAGGGTTGAGACGGGAGAAACCTGACACATCAATGGTTTCGATCAGCGCGGTGCACAGCGATCTTATCCATGACGCTGAGCTAGACTATTACGGCAAGCGGCTGGCGACGTGCAGCAGTGACAAGACAATCAAGCTTTTCGATGTTGACGGCGAAAACCAGAAGCTTGTGGACACGCTGCGGGGCCACGAAGGACCCGTGTGGCAGGTGTCTTGGGCGCATCCCAAATTCGGCGTGATTCTCGCGTCCTGTTCCTATGATGGCAAGGTTCTTATTTGGCGCGAGGAGAACGGTCAGTGGTCCAACATTTCGCAGCACACAGTGCATCATGCGTCCGTGAACTCTGTGGACTGGGCTCCGCCGGAGTTTGGCGCTGCTTTGCTGTGTGCGTCGTCGGATGGCACTGTTTCTGTGCTTGAGTTTAAGGACGAAGTTAAACCTGACAGTGTGATTGTGCCTGCACACCAGATTGGCGTCAATGCCGCTGCGTGGGCTCCTGCTCAGCCCGGCGTCGAGGGCCCTGCGGCCCGGCGGTTTGTAACTGGCGGTAGCGACAACGTGGTCAAGATCTGGAAGTATGACACGACCCGCCAGACGTATGTTGAGGAGGCGACTCTCGAGGGCCACACTGACTGGGTTCGTGACGTCGCTTGGTCGCCGTCACTGCTTGGCAAGTCGCATATCGCATCGGCTTCCCAAGACAAAACTGTGGTCATTTGGAGCCAAGGCCCCGACGGACAATGGGAGAAGAAGCTGCTCAAGAACGATAAGTTCCCCGACGTTGTTTGGCGGGTCTCGTGGTCGCTGAGCGGCAACGTGCTTGCAGTTTCGGGCGGCGACTCTAAAATCACTTTGTGGAAAGAGAACCTCCAGGGCGACTGGGAGCCTGCTGGCGAGGTTTCCGAGTAAAAAAAGTACGTAAACTTAAATCAAAGGAACTAGCTTGGTGAGGAGCTGCTCCAAGTCTTCGGACGCCCGACGGCCCTCCTCTAACACATCTTCGTGGCCGTGGAAATCCAGCTGGGAGCTATGTACGTGCTCCATAGGTGCCGGTGGAACGGTAGACGCAATGTTTGTGAGCACGCTGACGCCCAAAACCTGCATGCCGCAGTGCACGGCCGTGACGACTTCTGGAACAGTAGACATTCCCACGGCGTCGCCGCCTAGCGACCGAATCATGCGCGACTCTGCCGGAGTCTCAAAACTGGGGCCTGAAACATAGGCATAAACGCCCTCACGTAGCGTTCGCTGCAGATCAATCTCTTGAGAAACCTCCCATAGCTTGTGCCTGAGCTGGTGAGAGTAGGCGTCGCCCATAGGTGGGAAGCGGACCCCAAAATCGTCTTCGTTGGGACCCTTAAGAGGATGAAGGCCAGCTAGACCCGGGAAATTGAGGTGATCGGAAATGACCATGAGGTCGCCCGTTTTGTATTCCGGATTGAGCCAGCCAGCAGCGTTGGTAACAATGAGTGTACGTACACCCATCAGAGCCAAAACTCGCACGCTGAACACAGTATCCTTAATATCCAAACCTTCATAGGTATGTAGCCGTCCCGTAACACAAAGTACAGGAGTCAATTCGGGGCCCATCGTGCCAATCACAATCTCGCTGGCGTGGCCCTGGACAGTAGGCTGCTTGAAATGCGGGATATCATGGTACGGGATCCGAATTACACCCTCATTCAGCGAGTTGACCAAGTTGCTAAGTCCTGTCCCGCAAATAATTGCAATTTCCGGCCGCAAATCGGTCTGTGTACAAATATACGCGGCCGCAGCCGTGGCTTGAGCGTAGAGGGGAGTCATTACTAAATTAGTCCCTGCAAAGATAAGATATACTCTACTGAATGGAACTAGAGCGGCACATCAAATATTATGAGCGGTGCCTGGTAATGTTCCCCGGGTCAGCTCAAGGCTATGACTCGTCGCACTCATCTCTAGTTTTTTTTTGTTTGCTCGGGCTGCATCTTCTAGGGCGGCCCCTAAATCAGCGAGATATCCGTGATTATGTTGAAAAGCTCTGGCTGCCCAATGGATTTCGAGGATCTCCTTCTCATTTTCTGACGGTTGATAGCTCTGCGGCTGATTCGCCGGCTGGCCGGTATGATCCACCAACTTTGAGCAGCACCTTTTTTGCAATCTGCAGCCTGGGTCTCGCGCAGGACGCAACCACCCTGGGACGAATCAACCGCCAAAGCGTGCTCGAATACGTGCTAGCATGCCAAACAAGTCAAGGTACATTTTCAAACGTTGCTTCGCCTCGCTTTGGAGAAGCAAGCGTTAGACATCTATTTACAGGTATTGCCATCCTGGCATTGCTAAAAGTCCAAGGGCCGCAAGTCGAGCAGCTGTACACTGCAGCTACGGATTATGTGCTGCAGTGCCAGAATTTCGATGGCGGGTTTGGCGACGTGCCCCACAATGGAAGCGAGTCACACGCCGGGTTAACTTATTGTTGTGTCGCAGCTCTGAAGCTCATGGGTCGTTCGCTCCCTGCCCCGCAAAAATCACGAGTGCTCAAATGGCTAGCTCATCGTCAACAACCGTCAGGTGGGTTCAATGGCCGAGCTAACAAACCAGAAGATACATGCTATGCGTTCTGGGTATCGGCAACTCTCGCAGTGCTTGGCCATCTGGAGTTTGTTGATACCGACGCCGCTACAAGCTTTCTGCTCTCTCAGGGCCAGGATACACTCCTAGGCGGATTCGCCAAGACCAGCGGTGGCCGTGCCGACCCGCTGCATTCATGTTTAGGACTGTGTGCGCTGCGGATATGGCAAAATGCTGAGCTGGACCCGGCCTTCTGTCTGCCAGTCGCTAGCGTAGCATTTATAAAGGCTTGCTTTTGAACGCCGTAAGCCGAACGAGCTCTTCGTAAATACCCCAGCTCACTCCAGAGCTGAGTGCCTTGCGGGCCAGCCGCAGTGTCAATCCGGAAAATAGCTTGGAGAATCCCTCGTCTTTCATAATAAGTCGTAATGCCGTCAAGAATGACTTGTACTTAGCGGGCTCGAGCTGGACCCGGGTCTTGATAGTGTCAAAGGGCGAAGTCACTGTGGTAGCCGCACACGCTGCAACAATCGCAGATACAGAATTGAGAGCCGCAGATGTAGATACAGATCTCCGCTCGCCGTCGCGGGCAGCCGGAAACGCCCGGTTCAAAATGTCCTTGCACTTCTCATAAAATAGCACATAGAGTCCGGCATAGGGGGCATCCCGAGTCAAAGTCACACCATAACCATAAAAAAATCCCCGAACGCCGCTTTCTTTATACAGTTCTCGCACGGCTTCCCCGAGTGTTTTGTAGTTGTACACTGAAGATTCAAAGCGAACTTTGATGACCGTAATGGGCATAGTAATGAAGCCTACAAGGCCACGGGCAACAGCACCTGTGGCCAAGTTCATCTCACTACTCAGCTTGGGCAACTCGCTCGAGTAGCCGGCCTGGGCTGCCGGGTAGGCCGCCAGCGACGCCCGCATTTTGCCCAAGCATGTAAGATACATTGACGCTCCAAGCGACGTGCGGAGTGCCGACGGTACGGTGCCTCGCCACAGTTCCAGCGGGCTTTTTAGGTTGCGAATGGTCCCCATAAACGTCGAGCCGGGTGATTGCTGCAAACGGGTTTTGAGCAAGTCAAGAGGCTGCAGCAAAACGGCCGATGTGAGCCCGCCAAAGAATCCAGCACTCAGATGTGAGCTGGTTTTGAACTCGCTCATTCTATCAAAACACAAAAGTTAAACAAGCCAGGGTATCAGCACAAATCTGGGCTCGAACCTTCAGATCCGAATCTCGTCTCAACGGTAGGTTAGTTCAAAACCTCCACCTGACTAAACGCCTCGGTAGAGCATCGGGCCGCTGCGATTAGCCCCCGGACCAAGAAGCAGTAAACTGGCTGATTGTCGACTTGGGCCTGGACAGGTGAAAAGGGCCTCGATTCGAGTTCGCAAAGTGTAGGAATATCCGGTAGCGACTCAATTGAGACAGGTGTTTCACGAAACCCTTCACCAGTGTATTTAAGATGAGCTTCCCGAATCGCCCACATTAGCAAAAACTCTTGCTGTGATACTGGTGGTTTACCGGTGAATAATTGTTTGCACTCGGGTTCGCTAAATGTGGGCCCTCCGTCGCGAAACGTCACGTCGACGCCAACCCTCTGGCGGTCCACAATTGCCATCACAATGGGGTAATGGTGACTTATATTAAGATCAAAAGTTTGCAGGGACGGTCGACTTTTATCGTATACGATTCTCTCCCCATAGTCTTTCTCAATTCGCTGTTTAAGGCGCTGGGAAGCCTCCCTGATAATTTGTGGATCGTCGGGCTGTGGTGACAGATCAATCAAGTAGATCATAGTAAGGGATAAATTGGAAACTAAACGGGTCAGCTAATAAATATGGTCAAAGCTGATCAGAACCAGGCTGTAAAAATGCCTTTAATATAGGATTTGGCTGCAATTCATTAAGCCCACCTCGGCCTCGTGTGTAGAGCTGACCAAGTCCCAATTTCGTCACGGTCCCTCCTCCCATCTAGCATTATTAGGTATCCCGGCTGACGAATTCTCTCCCCCCCCCCCCCGCTTTTTCATGCGTGAAGACCAGATTCAGAACGCCGTGAGCTTTCTGAATGACCCGCAGGTCGCCAACGCTAGTTTGGAGGCCCGCGTTCAGTTTCTACAGAGCAAGAATCTGACCAAGGAAGAAATCGATGAGGCACTGGCCCGTGTTCAGTCTGCCCCCGCCTCGGCAGCCACCCCAGCATCTTCGTCGTCAGCTTTGCCTGCTTCGCAAGTTGCTGCCCCTCGTTTGCCAGCATACCCACAGTCCTACATGATGCAGCCACCACCAGTGCCTAAGCGTGATTGGAAGGACTATTTTGTGATGGCTACTGTGAGCGTTGGCGTTGCCTACGGCATTTACGAGGTGGCACGCCGCTACATTATGCCTATGATTGTACCACCTACACCGGCCTCGCTTGAGGCCGACAAGGAGGCTCTTGAGCAGGAATTCGCCCGAATGGAGGCTCTGGTTGAGCAAGTTCAGCAGGACACGAAGGAAATGCGCGAAAGCGAGCGTGAGCGCCAGGACCAGTACACCAAATTCATGGAAGAGGCCCAAGATGCCGTTGATTCATTTAAGCGGAAGGAAACAGACCGGGCGACCGATCTCAAGAGTCTCAAGGCCCATGTCGAGGCTCTGCGGGAAATGATGCCAAAGTATCTTGATAAGTACCGTGATAAGCAGGACGAGGTTATCAAAGAGCTGCAGGGTGAGGTTCAGAGCCTCAAGTATTTGGTTTCCAACCGCGTCAAGTCTGGCGGCTCGGGTTCAGGCATTCCCCCAGCCTCGATGGTTCCGTCGTCCGTCACTCTACCTCGCCCCAATCCGCAGTCCGAGCCGTTTATTCCCGATCCAGCGGCTCGTGCTGCTGAGACCAAGCCGAGCAACAGCGTTCCGCCTGTCACTGCTGTGAAATCGGCCACTAACAACTCTCCTGGCATGCCATCGATCCCCGGCGTTTCCACTGACGAGAAGCCGAGCGCGCCTGCTGGAATTCCGGCTTGGCAATTAGCTGCTGCTAAAGCCAGCGAGGAGGCTAAATAAGTAATTTATCATGTTTTGCAGACTAAATAGGCTGGTCTTAAAATTAAAACTGGATGGCTGGGAGAGTGGGGAATTTTATAGCCAACCTTGGGAGGCTGACTCTCCCACTGACAATGTCTTTGCTGAGATCGAACAACTCAAACACCACAACGTCCGCGTTCGATTTGAGCACCGACCGGCGTGTTCCCGAGCCGCCGACAGACTCAGTGTCGCAGGTGGCATTTTCACCCGTTGCAGACTTGCTCAGTGTGTCGTCGTGGGACAACAAGGTGCGTATCTACGAGGTCAACGCCGCGACGGGCGACGCCCAGGGTCGGGCGCTTTACGAGCACCAGGCACCTGTTCTATCGACATGCTGGTTAGCAGACGGCAGCAAAGTCGTGAGTGGTGGCTGTGACAACGCTGTGCGCGCATACGACCCGCAGAGTGGCCAGGCCGTCCAGATCGGTAGCCATGACGCACCCGTCAAGTCTGTGTGCTCATTCCAAATGGGCTCACCAATGGTAGCTACTGCAAGCTGGGATAAAACACTGAGATACTGGGACTTGAGGCAGGCAGGCCCCGTCTCCACTGTACAATTGCCCGAAAGAGCCTATACTATGGACACCCAGAAGGAGCTCTTGGTTGTGGGCTGTGCCGACCGCAAAATGGCCATTATTAACCTCAATACTCCCCAAACTATCTACCGGGCCGCCGATAGCCCACTAAAAATGCAGACTCGTACTGTGTCTTGTATGCCCGATGGCACAGGCTACGCGGTCGCCTCTATTGAGGGCCGTTGTGCCATCAACTATGTCGAGGACGCAAAGCAGGCAAGCTCAGGTTTCTCATTCCGCTGCCATCGCCAGGCAGTCACGACACCTAAAGTCGGCGACAACATTTTTTCTGTCGACGCTATCTCGTTCAACCCCGTGTACGGCACCTTTTCGACGGCTGGCTCCGACGGAACTGTGCACTTTTGGGACAAGGAGGCCAAGTTCCGCCTGCGGTACTCTGAACCCGTTGGCGGCGCTATTCCGTCCACGGCGTTCAACCGTACGGGTATGCTCTTCGCCTACGGAATCAGTTACGACTGGTCTCAGGGCTACCAGCACAATACACCGACTTATCCTACGGAAATTCGTGTTCGTGTAGTCAAAGAAGCAGAGGTTAAGCCTCGCCCCAAGAAACGTTAATATATAGTCTAGCACAACACTATTCCTCGTCCTCCTCGGGCTCTTCTTCTTCTACGCCGCGCTCAAAGATCTCCCGGCCGCTCAGCCGACCAAAAGGACGCTCTTTTTTATGGTCCCAGCCCATTTCTGCTCGAAACTTGGCGCGCCATTCTCTAAAACTCTCTGCTGTGACTGGAGTGCCGCGAAATTTAGCCTGCTCTTTCTCTTCAGCGATCTCCAGCTCCTTGAGCCTCTCGAGCTCCAGTTCCCTCACTCTGTTTTCGTACATCTGCTCAGCAGAGTCTTTAATCTGCGATACAATCGCAAAAACCGACGGCATCCCGAGATTCTCCTCAGCGGTTTCCCGCCCCAGAGACTTGAGCTCGGCTACATCCTCAGGTTTGAAGTCGTAGGTGAATTGTGGCTGGTCAGACCGGCTAACCTCGTCTTCATCATCACCAGAATCTTCGGATTTCGGTACTCGGATATCCAGAATTGGCACAACAGCTGGATAATCCCTTGGATACTCAACGTCGATCAGCAGCAGCCTCGACGGCGTGGTATCGAGGGCTAAACTGATAGAGTAGCTTATATCGGAATGGATCTCAATTTCGTCCGGATAAATAGACTCGAGAATGTCAATTTCTTCGCGCTGCTCCTCACTCATTTTTCCTGGAGCAGAATGTGTGTGTCAGCCAAGGTGAAATTTGGGAGCACCCGAAAAAAAAAGTTGAGCATCTCCCATGAGCATTCTGGAATTGGTTCAACAAAACCCCCAAGAAGCGATTGAGATCGTCATCAACGGGGCAAACAAAGATCCCCAGAATCTTGATGCTCAGCAGCTTGCTGCAGAAGTGTGCTTTGAGCTGGGCCACGCCGAGCAGGCCTATGAGTTTCTACAAAAATCACTCGCGCTCGATCCCACGGGAGCTAATGGCGGCTTTGACAAATTTCTGTGGCTTGGCCAGCTTATCGGAGGGCGAACGGGCATTAATTACTACCAGCAGGGTATCAATGGACTTAGGCAAAACCAGGACGCTCAGGGGGCTCCGAAAATCATCACTGCCCTGCTTGGAATGATTGATATTTATATGACAGATCTCTGCATGGAGCCTGAAGCAGAGCAGATGTGTGAGAAGTTTATTGCTGAGGCGCTGTTGCTGGACGACAATCACCCCGAAGCCTGGTCAGTACTTGGCAGCATTCGGATTTCGCAAATTCGAAACGACGAAGCCCGCCAGGCACTGGAAAAGGCATGGACACTGTTCGACAAAGCTCTACTTGAAAACCAAATTGAGCCAGCATCCATCCCAGTGCTTGTGCGGCTTGCCCAGAGTATGATTGAGCTGGAGATGGGCGAACTGGTGCTAGACTTGACTACCCAGGCATCACGGCTCGATGACCAGGTCCCTGATTTTTATTATCTTAACGCTTTGGCTCACCAGCTGCTCATGGGCAAAGAGACTAATCCCGAAGAAATCAACCGCCACAATGTAGCTATTCGCGATGCAATCGAGCTTATGACCCAGCTCGACGAGCCCATCGACCCCGAAATGGCCCAAGCCGGCGCTGACCTGGTGGCCAGCCTACCCCCAGTAACTGGCCAAGTTGAAGATAGCGACGAGGAAGTGACTGATCTTTAAAACAAAAAAATAAGTAAGTCAATTTTTAGATTTTACATGAACTAGCAATTTTTTTCTTGGGCACTCTCCAAACTTAGCTTTTCAATAGTGCCCGTCGCCTCTTCAACCGCTTCGACGATGGGTTCGATATTTTTCTCGGTTTCTGGTTCTACCGGCTCACTTGTGTGCTCAGACTTGGGAGAGCCTTCTTCAACTTCAGAATCAACCCATTCGTCCTCTTCGTTAGGCATGAGCTGGACGTACTCTTCGGGGACCAGCCCCGTAGCACCAGTTTCCAGGTTCTCTGCCACTAGCCAACCTTGGCCATGCCGATATGAAATCCAAACGACTTGACCCTCCACGAGTTCTATCTCGTTGTCGTTTTCAGGCACAAAATCAAATAAGGCGACCGCACGGCGGTAGATGTCGTCTGGAGAAAAATATACAACCGGCTCTTCGCCCACGGCCATATCTACTCGTCTTAATTCATCGTCATCAGATTCCCGGCTGGCGTCACTCTCGTCTTCTGAACTGCCACCCAGGCCTTGCATTTCAGATAGCGGCACGCCATAATGAAGGGGATGAAACGTTGGGTAGGCAAAGTCCCGGACTTCGCAAAAATCCAATGCGGATTGAAATTCTGGAACTTCCATGTGTTATGTCCCCGTTTCTTGCTTGATGGCAGCCAGACACTGGTTAGTGAACAAAAAACTGGGGTTATTAGAATTAAAGGGATTAATCCAGGTGTAGACTCCCGTGTCGCGTGCTCCCGAAAAGTAGGATGACAAGCAATTCTCGCTGTTTCATTTGCTTGGTTTACTAACATTCACTTGGGCCCGCCAGAAAGCCTGAAACTTCGATTTCAAGGCTAGTTTTCTTTGGGTTACCTACATTTATCGTAAAGTGCTATTCATCCAGTTCCTTCTGTTTTTGTTAATTTGAATTATTTTGGGAAATTTTGGACGTTTTTTCCACTACACTACACAGGGCCCCACTTTTTTTTAGTTCTGGCTTCAAACGAAAATGACTTCAGCTCACAGACCAACGCTGGACCCAGCAAAGGGTAAACTCGCCCCAGAAACAGGAATTGTTTATGATCGGATGCTTCCAGGCCATACAACACTCAAAGTGCGCCAACCGGGCCAAGGAGGTGTTGCAGGCTTATCTCAAGCTGAGCTTAACGAAATTACCCAATCCGTATCGGAGGCGAGTAATGCCAAGACTGAGCCATCGCCATTGAATAAACAGCCCAAAGCAACTTTGGAGGAAGGCAAGGGCTCTGCAACACCTTCAGAGTCACCGGAAGACTCGGATTCTGCGTATGAATCCGATGATGAGGAGGAATTACGAAAAGAGCTTCAACAACTACGGCAAAATAAAATTGTCAAGCAGGCTCAGCTGCCGGCCAAAGCAAAAAAGCGCTCCTGGACAGACGAAGCAGTATTTTCAAATCAATCCACTACGACTACAACTGCACATTACATGAACGACTCACTACACTCTCAAAAAAGTCAAAAATTCATCAAAAAGTATATTCAGTAACGTCCTTTATTTATTATCATAGACTCCCAAGGCGAACTTTCTGCTTACCTTAGTTATCCGTCCTTGAAGATGATATATTCCTTTTGGATGTACGACCGCCATTGCGACTGTATTTACTCCAAAGAATGGCACCGATCAGCAGCACATGAAGAGAAAGAAGACTTGCAAAAACTTATTTACGGCACTGTTTACTCTCTCCGGAACATCACCCGTAAGCTGTGCGATGACGACGCGTTCCTTTCTTTCAAAACTACACAATACAAACTGCATTTCTTCGAGACGGCAACAAATCTGAAGCTTGTTCTCATCACAGACCCGATTATGGGCGATGCTTGCGATGCTCTTCGCCAAATCTACGCCGGGCTCTACGTGGAGTACGTGGTCAAGAACCCCTTAAGTCCTATTGAACATACAGATGGGGCTGGCGTTGACAACGATCTTTTCAATATGGGGTTGGACTCTTTTGTGAGATCTTTACAGGGGTTTGCATAGATCACCAGAGTGGTGAAATTGATAATATTTATAGAGCCTGCTCACAAGCTTTTCAAAAATTACATGATAATAAAAAATAGCACTTTCAAACTGAAACCGCAGATGCCAAAGCCTCGTTAGTAGGCTCGGTCTTTGCAACTTTCTCAACGGTCTCGTCGCTAGCAGCATCAACTGCCTTTCGCTTTTTGCCGGTGGCTTTACCATTACTTGCGACACCGTCGACAACTCGGAACAGAGGCTGGCATCGCCAGTAAGGAACATTCTTGTACGCGCCGTCGTCAGTGACTTCGTCTTTGTTAGACCCATCGGCCATAATTGCGGCAACCCGCTCTTCCACTTGGCGAACAATGTCTTCGTATTTCTCATACTCGCCTCGCTTGATGGGCCCAATTTGGTTTCGGATGTCAATGGCGTGGGGCAAAAATGATCTCAAAATCTTAAAAAAGTGAGATTTCATTGCTGCTGCTGATGCACGACCGGGAGTCTCCTTGGCAATCTCAAAGTACTCACGCAGCATTCTGTCTACACGAGGATACTCTGTGTCAATGTTGGAATTGTCGGCAAAAACAGCTGGGTTAACCAGATTTGTCTCGGCAGACATAATGGCATCCGCACCTGTTTCCTCTAAGCAACGAGGAATATCCTGCTGGTATACAATGTTACCATTGGCAAAAATAACTGTGTCTGGGGGCAAATTGTCGCGTAGATACTTGATGTACGACCAGTCGGCCAATCCAGTCTGCTGACCCTTCATTTCGCGAGTTCTGCCATGAACAGTGAGAAACTGAGCACCAGCATTTAGAACCATTTTGGCGTATTCTAAAGTTTTTTCCTTCTCGGGGAAAATGCGAATCTTGGCTGTGACAGGAATATCGAGCTCAGTGTGCAATTTATTAATGAGACGGTGGATAAGATCCCACTCTTCCATCAAAAACGAGCCATAATGTCCCTTGCGAGCAATTCCCTGGGGGCAGCCCAAGTTCAGGTCCACTGCATCGCAGCGGCCCACAACATGTTTCGCTGCCGCCAACAGCTCGTCTGGGTTATTTGCACAAAACTGTACAATGAGGGGTCGGTCAAGTTTTTCGTCGCCATCAAGCTCTCCAAAGTTATCTCGGCGATAGGTCTCGTTAGTTCCAAAAAGACGCGCATTGTACATTGGGGAATAGCAGAGGTCGGCCCCATGGCGGCGACTTAGAATTCGCCAGGCAAGTTCGCTCTGATCTACCATTGGCGCCACAATTTTCTTGGGCGAACCGAGGGCTTTATACAAGTCTCGACCTTGCAATTTGTCGCTCATCTTGAAAAAGCGAAAGAATCGTGAGAGCACAATTGTTAATAAATCTGTTGACAGATGAAAAAAAATTTAGAGTCTGCTTGAAGCTTACTGAAAAATTTCTTATCGGCGATGACAAATCACAAGTATCTGAGGCCGACCTTGGGGCAGATGGTGCTAAGATTAAACAGAGTAAATGGTAACTAAACTATATTAAGAGTCCAATTAGACAAAGAAGAGACATGGCTATTTTCAAAGGCCTTTATTGTGTCTGTGTATGAGAGGGTGCGTTTGGAATCTAGAGGTTCTTTCGAGGTAAACAGTAGTAACTGATTCCACTTATACTTGGCGTGGGCTCTGATACCCTTGCCAAAAATGTCATCTAGTTCTTCCAAAGTATAGTTCTTGGTTTCTGGTACTAGGAAGTAGATGGCAACAAAAAGGAAAAGACACCAGCCAGCGTAGAAGCAAAACACACCAATGTCACCAAGGGACCGCTCCATATTGGGCAAAGTGAATCCTAAAACCCAGCAGAAGAGCCAGGTAACACCAGTAGAGAAGGCCATACCTTGAGTACGAAGATAAAGTGGAAATGCCTCTGCAGAGTAGGTAAAGGGCACTGGGCCGGCGCCGAGTCCGTAGGTGTAGACATACACGTAGATGCCTGAAAGTACAAGCCCCAATCGGGTGTTACCTTCAGCGAGGAAAGACAGACCAATCCAGAGCAGAAATGCAGCCATCAAGGGGAATGTCCAGAGAACTAAAGAACGGCGACCGACTCGGTCGATTAGTGGGATCGAAGTGAGGTCCCCCACAAAGGCTATGGCACCAAATCCACAGGCGCCGCCCAACGCGCTCCTAATGCTAAACCCTGCGTTGGTCAAAACCTTAGAAATGTAGAAAGTCAAAACATTGACACCGCAAAATTGCTGTGAAAACATGAGCAAACCAGCAGCAATTGCACCAGTGCGGTTGCGACGATTTGTGAAAAAGTGTGCCGCTTGTTGATACCAACGGGGCCCCATGTTTGCTTGTTGCATTTCTTGTTCGATTTCCAAAAGCGAAAAGGCCTGGTAGAAATCGCGGGCAGCTAGAATTTCAGATTTGCGCAGTCTCTTGAACGAATCAAGAGCCTGAGTATATTTTCTCTTTTCTAAGAACCAGCGCGGAGATTCAGGGTAAAGAAAAATGGTTGCAGAAACATACAGTGGCAGCACGAATACAGATCCCAGCATATACCGCCAGTTATCGTTCCCGGCATCCAAAAAAGCGGCACCCATAGCAAAGCCTAGAAACACACCAAAAGCTGTTAAGGTTTGCCATAGCATAACAACACCACCTCGAATTGACGCTGGGACGCACTCAGCAGTGTAAACTGGAACTGTTGCCGACTTCACGCCGATCGAAAAACCCATCAATATACGACCGACCATAAGCATTTGCCAGGAGGGCGAGAATGCTTGCCATAGTCCTGACGCTGACGCGACAATGGATGCCCAAAAAATTGTAACCCGACGGCCGAAGAATTTGTTTGAAGGAATTGCGACAAATCCTAGTACCGCGGCTGCAAGATACGGGATAGAGTTAATGATACCCTGAATATTCGCGTCATAGGCAGTGTCCCTGTCAATATGAAATTTTTTGTGGTAGAAACTGGCTGCACCGCCAACAGTACTCTCGTCCATGCCCTGGACTGCGGCGGATACTGCACTGGTAATAGCTAGTAGGTACATTGTCCAAGTTTGGTTCCATTTGTGACTCTTCTCAAATTCCAGAATTTTCCGATGCTCAGGTTCAGCCAACTTCGGGAAATGAAAAGCTACAGCAGCATTTTCCAGCAGCTGGGGGTCTATCCCGCTTTTTTCAGCCACTTCGCGACCGTGGACCTTTGCCTCTTCCACTGTGGAAAAAGAGAAAAAGTTCTCCTCTACCTCCGTTACTCTTGGACTTTTCTCACTCATTCGATACAGTTTGCAGTTTTAAGCCAGATATTCATATAGTCATATTGGTGTTACATTGTGCAGGGGCTTGCAGCACCAGTGATCGCGTGCCGAAACGTGAGGCAGGGCAAAACGTGAGAGCTGATGGGTGTGCGACCTGGTTCGGAACTTTAGCGCTTTTGAATCAGTACTCGTGTAATAGGGCTAGAATCCAGTCTTTTTTGCTGAAGAGAAGCCCAAGATTTTCAGAAGCTTTTGACCCCGCATTGAAACCGTTGAAGCTTTCCTCACGTGATCTCACGTAGTCTTCCTTGTCTGTTTGGTGTTACCATGCTAAAGACTTGGTGAAGCTTTCTGGACGGTATCATAGTATAATTGGTTGTAATACGGACCTTGATTTAGCATTTAACAATACAATGTTCTACTATTTAGAAGCAATGGCTCAACATGTCATGGCGCCCTGGAGTCCGATAAAGAGAAAGGACTATATAGTCACTGCACGTGATACCAGATAGATATAAGTCTAAGTTTGGGAGTCTTTCATTTGATTCTGTATGATATCATCGTCAATATTGAACGAAGTCCCGTCGGCTCAATCGGTGGCCACTCCCCAGTCAACCGACCTTGACGAAAAGTACAATATTCGTCGCTTCCAGCATGTAAATCCGCCAACCGAAAAGTTTGAGTACGTTGATCTCGGTGCTATCGATCTTTCCAAGTTTCAGTGGGGAGACTCTGAAGAAGCTGGGGCTTCTAGACGCGCATTGGCTAAGGAGTTGGATGATAGTGTGCGGACTCACGGATTCTTCTACCTTGTGAACCATGGAGTGGATGTGGAGACCATGGAGCGTCTTGACTCTATCTCCCAGTCAATTTTTGAAATTGATCAAGCGGAGAAGGATCAGCATTTGGCGGGGAGCCGGTCTTCGGATCAGGACACAAGCTCCGTGGGGGCAGAGCGTGGTCCAGGATTCAAGCCTCGTAAGTATTGGAACATGGCAAATGGAGTTAAAGATAATATCGAGTTTTACAATTTCACCCAGATCCAGCACTACAAGGAAATGTGGGATCAGGGTCACCCGGAAATTGTTAAAGCATATCTTAACGAGATTGCCAATTACTATCAGTTTTTGCACTTTGTAGTGCTCAAACAGTTAGCAACCCTGTGTGATATTATCCTTGAGCTTCCCGAGGGTACCTGGTATCGCAAATATTTTGAAGTTCATCAGGGTGAAATTGAAAACTCTGGCGGTGGGTTTGGTCGGCTGATGATGTACTACGGACACAGCGAGGAGGACAACGAAAAGACTGCAAATACGTGGCTTCGAGGACATAGTGACTCAACTGGATTTACGTTTATTGTTAGCCAGCCAATGGTGTCTTTGCAGATCCTCGACTACGTTAGCCATGAGTGGAAGTATGTGAAGCATCGTCATGGAGCTTTGATCGTTAACATTGGTGACGCTGTCGAGTTCATGACCGGTGGGTATTTCAGAAGTACCATTCATCGTGTCATTAATCCCCCGCCTTCTCAGCAGAACCATGTGCGGCACAGTATAATTTATTTCTGCAAGCCGTCATGGTCCACTGTCATCGATCCTGAAGAGATTGACTCCCCGCTTTTGCAACGACTCAATATTTCAAGCCCTCCTGAGTGGGAAAAGATGACCTACTATGACTGGGATTTGGAGAAAGGCAGGCTATTTGGCAAGTCGAAAGTCAACAATAAGCCTGGTGATGCTCCGGAGCCCGTGTACATAAAGGGTCGCTTGTCTGAGCGGTGGGTGCGTCCGACTTTAGCCGCGTGATATAAGATATATGTACTTATTTGACGTCAATGATTACATTACTGTCGTCGTCCTTATCAATACTTGTGAGCACGACAGATTTACCACGCATGGGAGTAATTTCAATGCGCATTTTTCTGGATTTTGTTTCTGGTTCGCCCAAAATAACTAGTGACACCGTGGCCACCCGGCGACGTGAGGCATTCAGCATACCAAATTGCTGTATTTGAATTGTCTCTGTAACTCCAGAGTTCGAAGATTTAAAATCCTGGTAGAGCGATTCTACGGGGGTGTATCTGACATCGTCAGGTGCTGTTCCAACAGATCTACCAAGATCTTCCTCATTTCGTTCAATTGCATTGTAAATACGGGCTTTGGCAGTGTAGGGCATTGAGTCTGATCCAGCTGAAGCTTGTCCGCCGTCTTCATATTTCAAATGGTAGGAGGCCATGTCGGACCATCGCTGGTCGCGCAGTACCTTTTTGAGCTCGCTGAGCCGCCGACGATAGTATATCCAGCCCATTACGAGCGGTGGGGCAATGATGATTACCAGCCCCGGTGCTAAAAACACTGTTAGTGCCGCGCCCAGTGCAATGGATCCAAAAACTTTTACAGGCTGGGGCACCATTGCTAGCACTTTGCCTATGTTCGAGGGCTTTTCGTACATTTTGTACGGTCCCATAAACTTTGGGCTATGAGAAACACTCAAGCATCTAATAAGTGCTGAGCTCGAGGGCAGAGTTCTTCGCAAAACTGGTTGCGAAATCACCGCCTGTCTAGCAAGCAGCCGGAGCATGTGCATGTATGTGGTAATCAGAGTTGATCCTGCAACTTACAGAAGTAGACAGTTAATTTGAATTGTTAATATAATTATGGAAGTCAACAAAAAGTGCTCACTTAAGGAGGTTCGCAGCCAAACGGTTGCCAAGTTCAGGCGAAACGCGGGCAAACATCTCGACGACGGCCTTCTTGAGCTCGGGGCTCTTAATAGCAGACGCATGGCCAGAGATATTGTTAACAAGAGCGTCCTGCTGGTTGGTCTTACCATAGACCTCCCAGAGATGAGTGGATTGCTTGTAGTCGGCATCAGTAGCGCTCCAGTGGAACGCGGTGGCGGTGCCAACCCATTTCTCATGTTCAGGAACACCGGCAAGCGCAGGACCCTTCAAGTAGTTGAGAGGTTGGAATGACGAAGGATAGTTGGGCTCGGAGCCAGAATTGCCATCGATACACATGGGACCGTCACGAATGTAGGGGTTGTGAGCCACGGGGCATTGGTTGACAGGAATATGGTGGAAATTGGCGCCAAGACGGTGGCGATGGGTGTCTGGGTAGGAGAAAAGACGGGACTGGAGCACCGGGTCGGCGGAGGCCTCCCAACCAGGAACAGTATTGGAAGGAGAGAAGGCAACCTGCTCAATATCCTGGAAGTAGTTGTCTGGGTTCTTGTTCAGCGTGAGCTTGCCAAAGCGGCGGAGCGGGAATTCCTTGTGAGGCCAGACTTTAGTGAGGTCAAAAATGCTAAAGTCGACCTTCTCAGCCTGCTCAGGAGTCATAACCTGTACGTAGCAGGTCCACGAAGGGAAATCGCCCTTCTCAATGGCATTGAACAAGTCTTCTTGGCTGAAGTCAGGGTTCTCGCCGGCCATCTTCACTGCCTCATCGTTAGTGAAGTTCTTGATGCCCTGATCAGTGAGCATGTGAATCTGGACATAGTTGAAGCTGCCGTCCTTCTTGACCCACTTGTAGGTGTGGCCGGAGAATCCGTGCATGTGACGGACACCATAAGGAGTTCCACGGTCGGAAAACAGAGTCATAAGCTGGTGCACAGCCTCAGGGTTCTGCACCAGGTAATCCCAAAACATGTCGGCGTCCTTAAGGTGGGTCTGGGGGTTACGCTTCTGAGTGTGAATGAACAGAGGGAACTTGGTCGGATTGCGGATGAAGAAGACGGGTGTATTGTTGTATACCCAGTCAATGTTGCCCTCTTCAGTGTAAAACTTCGTGGCGAAGCCGCGAGGGTCACGAGCGGAATCAGCGGAGCCCGACTCGCCGCCTACAGTAGAGAACCGAGTAATGGTCTTGGTCTTCTTGCCGACCTCAGAGAGGAACTTAGCGCAAGTAATGTCCGTAACATCGTCAGTAACCTCAAATTCACCCCAAGCACCGGTACCCTTCGCGTGAACAACACGCTCTGGGATACGTTCACGGTCGAAGTGAGCCAGGAGATCGATGAGGTGGGTATCCTGGAGGAGAAGGGGACCAGGGGTACCAATCATCTGGGCCGCATAGGGATTGAAGATGGGGCAACCTGTTGAAGTCGAGTAAGGATTGTTGTTGGTCATTGTAGAAAGTGTAAATCCTTGGGATAGTACAAAAACTCAATCGTGGGCGCTTTTATATATACTGCATCAGAGCCGTTGTGCGGCGTGCTGTCATGGCCCTAACCGCGGTACTGCGTATTAGTATTGCTCCCATACCATAGGCTTAGTGTGCAGCCATTCTGGAATTGGTGCGGTATATACAGTGAAAACCTTTGTAAGGCTTCATATTGAAAAATCATTTACCACAGCGACAGCAGACTGATGATATCTAATTTGAAGTGCCCTATATATTGCTATAGGACACTCTCAATTCCTCGCCCATCGCTCGATTTTCTCATCGGTGGGTCCCCCAGAATCGCCAACGGTTATTGCAACCGAGTGGGTAGGGCAAGGGCTTCCTGAAGGAGGGATGGGCAATGCAGGGCTCATGAGTCTGGACTTCTAAAATATGCAGTTGCAGCATCCAGACCATTCGAGCGACTAGATGAAACAAGAATTGACTGATAATTTAGCCTGACCGGGTCTGTGTTGGCTTGTTTGCTTTTGCAACCAGCAAGGCTCCGGGGACGTGCTTGCAGGGTGGTTATGCCCTCGCTAACAAGACATAATAAACTACCAATAATTTATTTTTCATTCTGCACAGACGCGGACTCAACCATTACAAAGTGAAGCCCAATTCAATAGTTAATAATTACCCCAGAATGAATGCTGTCGATACGTTGCGATAAGGTTAAGTAACTTTGATAAACTGCCGGTGACCAGCGGAAGTGTGAAGTGTGAAGTGTGAGTGTGAGCTTGAGCTTTGACCTCCAAGCTTACCCCTTGTATTCCCGACCCAATTTAACAGTAAACAATGAATTGATTAGTATGAACATGTTTTTATTCGTTACGCCGGCCGGCCAGCTTTATCGTTTTTATTTTGGCGTATTCTAGTCTTCGCTGATAGTATCAACGAGCCAGTCTAACCCTTCAGTAAGTCCGTCACCGCGAATAGCGGAGCAGGCAACAATGGTCCACGACCGATCTTTGAGAGACGAAAGATTGAGCGCCTTCGCAATTTCCGAGGCGCCAAGAGCACCGGGCTGGTCCTGCTTGTTTGCAAACACAAGTAGAGCCGAGTCCGCGAGCTCGTCCTCGCTGAGCATGGTTGTGAGTTCGTTGGAACAAATTTCCAGCCGGTCGCGATCCGTAGAGTCGACGACAAAAATGACTGCGGCGGTTCCCGAGTAGTAACACCGCCAATAGGGTCGGATAGTTGTTTGGCCGCCGAGGTCCCAAACATTAAATTGTAGGTTCTTGTAGTTGAGCGTTTCAACGTTGAATCCAATGGTAGGTACCGTCGAGACGACCTCGCCTAATTGCATTTTGTACAGAATGGTTGTTTTGCCCGCGCCATCCAGGCCAAGGATTAGAATGCGGTGTTCCTTGTTTGTATTCCACAGTCGCGAAAACAGGCTGCTGAACGCGCTTCCTAAGGTTAGTCCAGTCCTACAATATGCGGCTCTTTATCGGCCCCAGGAATTCCTAGTCTCTTAGTTCCCTGGTGCCGGGCGACGGCAGGTGTGCTAGCTCAGCCAGCCAGCTCTGTGAAACTTACCCATTTTCGAGATGACAAAGTAACGGCTGGTTTGCAAGGGCTTTTGCATGTAACTATGACTTAGTCCCAGCTTTTAGTAACCGGACATCTTGGTACTCATAGCGATGTAGTTGAAAAAAAACAAACTATTTAGCACTAAACTAAAACGAATCTGCTTGGGCTCCAAACTGTACTAGAGTTTGGAATCATACCCCTAAGCAGAGGCGTCCTTCTTGGCAATGGCAACCAAAAGGTCAACAACGCGGGCAGAGTAGCCGTACTCGTTGTCGTACCACGAAATGAGCTTGACAAAGTGGTCGTTGAGCAGGATACCGGCCTTGGCATCGAAGATAGAGGAGTGGGTGTCACCAATGAAGTCAGACGAGACAACATCGTCCTCGGTGTAGCCAAGAACGCCCTTGAGCTCGCCCTCGGAAGCCTTCTTGATGGCGGCCTTGATGGCGTCGTAAGTGACAGGCTTCTCGGTCTTGCAGGTCAGATCGACAACGGAAACGTCGACGGTGGGGACACGCAGAGACATACCAGTGAGCTTGCCATTGAGGTGGGGGATAACCTTGCCGACAGCCTTGGCAGCACCCGTGGAAGAGGGGATAATGTTGCCAGAGGCAGTGCGGCCACCACGCCAGTCCTTCTTGGAGGGACCGTCAACGGTCTTCTGGGTGGCAGTGATAGAGTGCACAGTGGTCATCAGACCCTCAACCAGGCCGAAGTTGTCATCGACAACCTTAGCAAGAGGAGCCAAGCAGTTGGTGGTGCACGAGGCGTTAGAAATGACCTTGTACTCGGGCTTGTAAGCGTCCAAGTTGACACCAACAACGAACATGGGGGCATCAGCAGAAGGAGCAGAGATGACAACCTTCTTGGCACCGCCCTTGAGGTGAGCAGAGGCCTTGTCGGTGGTGGTGAAGACACCGGTGGACTCCACAATGTAGTCGGCGCCGTGCTTGCCCCAGGGGATGTTGGCAGGATCGGACTCGCCGTGGAACTCAATCTTGTTGCCGTTGATGATCAGAGTGTTGCCAGAAGAAGAGACATCGCCCTTGAAGCGGCCGTGAGTAGAGTCATACTTGAACATGTAGGCGGCGTACTCGGCATCAATGAAAGGATCATTGACGGCGAGAACCTTGACCTCAGGGTTCGCGATAGCATTGCGGAGGACGAGACGACCGATACGGCCAAAGCCATTGATACCAACTGTGACAACCATTGTGTGAAAATCTAAAAAAGAGTTGGGTGAAACTGCGGAAGTTGCCAGCAATGCCTTTATAACCAACACTAGTTATTACAACCCTAACCACACATACGCAGAAAACCCCCGAGTTTCCGCAGGCAAACCCAGCAACTTCCGAATCCGCCCGAAATAGCCGTTGAAATATACCAATTTTTTTGTGTGAGCGCACTGGCAATGCCTGTATAATTGACCCAAAACAGTCTCTATTCACCCAGACAAAGTCTTTTCGCCGAATTGAATGAGTTTACAAATTTCAGGGCCCTAATTTCCAAGCAACCTTTTGACGCAAAACCTTTCCCATATTGTCATCAGAGATTTACGAACCGCAGCAAGCTTGGGGGAAACGCGTGATCGACCAACCCGTTGAGCGCGAAGTGAAACTGTTGTTATTGTCTATAAATGATGATATCTGAACAATAGGTACATATTTCGCAAAAATGAAAGGTTTCCAAATGCAAAGGTTATTGAAATAGCATGACACAATACGCGAAATAACGGTGCCGGTAGACGCAGGCCCCTGTCGTTACGGGTTCTCCCGATTTCGTGACCGCAGATTTGGGATTGTAGTATAAAGTTGCTTCAGAAAAAACCAGGTAAGGTTATCCACTATATCGGGGCTCTAATTCGATAGTACAAGCAAAATCCGTGACTATAACCTCCAACCTTTAGAAACCCAACCTGAGGGATTTAGTCGGGCAAGTCAGTTGATCAAGACGGGTCTGTTCACTACCAGTGCGAATTAACATATTGTGACCATGTTTGATAGAACATGAAAATACTGCACAATTCAGTTGGCAATGAGCAGATTGAGCAACCACCTTGTTTCGAATAAGTTTCGCAGAGATCCTCTAGATGTCCTCGGGTGAAATCTGCGTACCATTTCGTCACTGATTCAACCGTAGTTGAAAACTCATTTCGAAGTACACGTATCTTCTTATTCTGCTTTAGTATCATCAATACCTAACTAACGCTTTTGCAGGGTTCCTAATGATAATTAGTGCCTAAGAATTATCTACGTCTCATTGTCTTCACTAGATCATATCAATCGAACCGGCAGGCTTGAATAGTACCCACTAAGATACATTTAGATTTTAGATTCATAGTCTGGTTAGTTGATTTTGCTCATGTTGAAGACTGAAGGTTTTGTGTGTCGTCACGAACTCAGAGTGGTGCATGAAAACGATTGAATCATTGCAAAACGGAAAAAAAACCGCCGTAAAAACTTACCTTGTTAGCGATATTGTTCAGGCATAAAAAAAGTTATTTTCTCTCCATGGTGTTGTCAGAGAGATTCCCATTTAACTAGTTCATCATAATACGCACCTGTTCTTCTGGGTTGTCAAGAAGAAGGAAAAAAAAAGTTGGCCCAGAGTTTAGTCAAGAGGTTCGGAACCACGGTAACGAATCGCACCAAAAAGTAAGCGCTAAAACTTCCTCGGAAAACCTAGCCAAAAACAAGATTGGCAGAATTTGTATGTATATACTCTTTTTACTTAAAAAACAACTCCCTGCATAGACTTAGAAAGGAGTGTCCTCAGGGTCAACGTGGTCGGAGTAGTAGCTGCCAATGACGGGCAACTTGCTGTACACGTCGCGGCGCAACAAAGTGATAGAATCAGCGAAGAAGAAAACCGCAGCAGTAGTGGCACCGCCCCAGAGAGCAAGCGTGGGGGTCCTGTTAAGTTAGTATCCTTGTATTGCACGAAAACATTCGTTGAGGAGGAGAAATCGCACTTCGTTTCTGAGCCAGGGGCTGGCCTTGAACGGTTCACGAAAGCTGTCTCCACAACTCCTAAATTAAAAAACTTACCATCTGAGAAGCTTGGGAAGGGTGTAGTAGCCGCCAAAGACGGCAGGCTTCTTGTACTTGGGAACGAGACGGTAGGTACCAGTGGTCATTGGTGATAGTTTGATTACCCAATCGGCGATGACCTTTTGGCTTCGAGTTTTCGATTAGGTAATTCAACGAGTTCCATCCTAAGTGCTCAACACCCCTTACTTTTTCTCTCACCCCCCTTAGCGCCTACACCCAAGAAAACCATAGGTCCCGCACCCGAATTTGACCTGGATTTGGAGCTACTGCCGCAAATTATTAAGCTAGATGCTAGATCTTGGGTTTCAAAGCCCGCCTGCAGGACATTCACCACATTACCTCGGGACGGAAGCATTTAGATGAAAAAACCAAGGGGGTCACCGATCGCAGAGTTTCGGATTTCTCGGTTATTTTAAGTACATATAGCTATGAGAATGTCTTCTTCTTAAGAATTCATTGCTAGACTACTCCTCTCGACTTTAGCCCGATACTTTAACTGAAGAGAAATATGCTTATCAGTGGCTGAGGCCATTCTGGGTAGAGATGTTAGTCAGAAAACTTTCTGACCCAGGGCGGGTTATCTTATCGAAATTGTAAGGTGGAGCCGGGTGCGATAATAACCTAGGCCATTTTGGTTTAGCACAGTGTAAGGGGAGACATAGCGGGACCAGTTGTAGAAGGATTTCACGTTTTCCAAATAAAATTGGAGGCCCCAATTTTTTTCTCCACAGGTATGCGTCACGCGGGTGGGGCAGGCAGGTTATGCAATGTCATAAGATCACCTTGCATCCCCGCTATCTTTTATCCAACCTACACACCTCCTCGGCTCCAATAGACAAGATGGAAGAGACTGAGTCCACACCTCTGCTGAGCCAGCCTGGCCAGTCTAGGAAGCCTAAGGACACCTCTATCCTTGCAAACACTCGCGGAATCCCTCACGTTGAGTTCTTCTTCCTCCTGTGTGCTATCTACTCAGGTGTCGTCCTGGCCGCTCTGGATGCTACGGTGGTTTCCACTCTGTTGGCACATATCGCCAGTGATCTCAAGGCTCTTGATAATGTCTCGTGGGTTGCTACCAGTTACACGGTGTCGTACTCTGCATTCCAGCCGCTTTATGGTAAACTTTCCGACATCTTCGGCCGGAAGAAAATTCTGGTTTTCTCCTGCGTGACCTTCGGCCTCGGCTGCCAGGTCTGTGGCATGGCCAATGGTCTGGGATTGCTCATCGTCGGTCGCTTCATCTCGGGTATTGGTGCTGGAGGCATGCTATCCGTCTCTACTATTACCGTCAGTGACTATGTGCCTTTGCGTAGCCGTGGTATTTTCCAGGGTATCGGCAACATCGCCTTTGGCACTGGTGCGTCTATGGGCGGTATCTTTGGTAGCTGGGCAACTAAAATTGGTGGATGGCGCTACGCATTCACTTTGCAGGTCCCCTTGACTGCGGCTGCTCTCGCTGTGATCATGTGGAAGGTCGAGGACAAGAAGGCTTCTGACGACGAGGTTGTTACCAACACCCACGCTGACCATGTTGTCAAGCGCAACAGCTTCGAACGCATTGATCTCGTGGGATCGTGGCTGCTTGTTTTAACGCTTATGCTGTTCATGTTTGGCGTCACAATGGGCGGTCAGTTTGGCTGGTCTTCTGGCGTCATTGTTGGAAGCTTTGCTGGCTCGCTTCTAGGTGGTGTTGGTTTCTACTATTGGGAGACAAAGAAAGCCGTCGAACCGGTACTGCCAATTGAGATTTTGATGCATCGCACGGTTATTGCCGCTTGTTTGACCAATTTCTTCTGTTCAGCAATGACCTTCGGCGTGCTCTACTACTCCCCTGTGGTGCTCACTGCACTGTTCGACTATTCCTACACTGTTCTAGGCCACCGTTTGATCAGCAACTTCTTCGGTGTCGCTTTGGGTTCTGTGGGATGCGGATTCTACATGAGGCACACTGGCCGCTACTATAACATCAATCTCCTGTCCATTGTGCTCATGGTCGCCGGTATTGCTATGTTTTACTTCTTGCCATCGTTGCGGGACGGAATTGGTGCCTCGGCTGTCTACCAGAGCATCGCCTACTTCCTCAACGGTACCGGCTACGCTATTATGCTCACCGCTTCGCTTATCGCACTTATTGCTTCGGTACCCCCGGAGTCTCAGGCTATGAGCACCTCGGCCCAGTACACTTTCCGTGGTGCCGGTTCTTCAGTTGGTATTTCGGTTGCTGCGGCTGTATTCCAGCACACCTTGGTTAAATCTCTTAATGAAAACGTGAAGGGAAAGCACGCTGCCGAGATCATTGACGCGGTGTCCCGCTCGGTCGAAGCCATTCGTGAAATGCCCCAAAAGTACCTGCCAGCTATTCTTGAGTCCTACTCTCAAGCGGCTCGAAGCGTGTTTTTGTTTGGCTTGTTTTTGAGTGTGTTTTCTTTCATGGCTGCTGCATCATTCGAGGAGCATTCGCTCGAGCGTAAAGAGCCGGAGCCCGTGGACACTTTCGATGAAAACGAAGTCTAACGCGTCACAGAAAATTCAGAAAATTACATATGACTTATCAGTTAATAAAAGAGACATTTTCAAAACTTATACAATGCCAATTTAGCGAATCGGGGTAGCGTCGATTTGCTGTAAAGAGGGCCCTAAAGAAAGCCGGACTTTATTGCGATAAGTCACTCCAGCCGCTCGCTGGAGCGGATTCTGCTCCAAATAAATGGTGTTGAACGACGGTAGATGCTTCAGCTGCTGTTCAACATTTTCAAAGCTTGTGAGCTGGTTTCCAGATGCCCACAGCTCTTCAAGTTCTTGGAGATGGTCAAGACCAGAAAGCTCAGTAAGGCGGTTATTGGACACATCCAACGTAGTTAATAAAGTATTGTTTTCAAGTCCTTCAATTTTCTCTAGTTGGTTGTGAGAAATATATAGCTCGGTCAATTCAGTGAGCTCCTCAAGGCCCTCAAGTTTCGTAATGCGATTAGACTGAATTGAGAGCAGACGAAGCTTTTTGAGCTTATTGAGACCCTCAATTTTCGAGATCTTGTTCCGAGCCAGCCACAGCTGCTCAAGATTGACCAGCGAGTCGAGATTCTTGATCACCTTGATTCGATTGGCACCAAGCTCTAAGTTAGTCAAATTGGTCAAACAGTCCAAATTGATAATCTTGCCGATGTCATTTTGACACAAATACAAGTCTTGCAACTGTGTCATGTTTTGTAAATGCTTGATATGACGGAAATTGTTAAAACTGAGATCAAGTGACTTGACGGTTGTACCAAATTTTTCTAGTCGGCGATCCATGTGGCTCAATCTGTTGTCGTAAAAATCAATCTCTTCCATATCCTCAGGAAGGTCTTCAATTCCTTGCATTGAGGTCAGCAAATTCTGGCGAAAGCAGATTGACTTTAACTGGGTAAATCTACCCAGGCCTAGTGGCACCAACGAGGTGATCTTCATATGCGAGACATCAATAGACGACGTGTCATCTGGGAAATCGTGTAACAGATCCGAATCAGCCTCAATTTGGCGTTCGTCTTCGACAAAAGTCGTTGGCCGCTCCACATCATCATAAGGTCCGGGGGCGTTCGACTTGCCGTTTGATGCCGAAATCGAATCCGATACAGCACGATCTGGGGATTCAGGTGAGTTAGATGCTTCAGCAGTCGAAATTGCGTCTTGAATATTCGCAGACGAGCTATTTTCTTGTGGCAATTGTTCCGACTCTGCCATGATGAGAGTCACTAAGTTAGTAATCCGGGCGGCCCAGCGAAGGTATGGCTGGAAATAGCAGCTAGGAAAAAAAACCGGGGTGGCTTTGACCGCAAATGGACAAACCAAAGGCCGCGGCTGAATGACAATAATACAAATAAAGCTTCTTGAAGCCAACCCACAAGAGGCAGAATTTTAAATGGGGGTGGCTTATGTCTGACAAGATTTTATTCTAATGACAAACTTATGTACTTAGCGGGCCTCTGACTGGGCAGCGATGTAGTCAACAGCGTCCTTGACAGAGCGGATCTCATCGGACTCCTTCTCAGGAATCTCGATGCCGAACTCCTCCTCAACAGCGACCATAAGCTCAACAGCGTCCAAGCTATCGAGGCCCAGATCCTGGAAAGTGGAAGTGGCAGTCAGCTTGTCCGAGCCCTGGGTGTAGGTCTTGAAAACGGACAAAACACGGTTCTCAATGTCAGAGCGAGGGATGGTGCTCTGGAAACGAGCGCACATGGGCATACGAATGGCCACACGAGGGGTAACAGCCCGGCTAGCACGGAGGAAAGAGGTGCGAATCATAATGACAAATCGGCACAGCGATTGGCAACTAAGTTATGACAGAGGTTGATCGGGTTAAGAAAGGCGGGGAGGGGGGTTTGAACTCACATTGTAGGTATTTATGAATGTACTTTTATTTTTCAAAATTGAGCACTTGCGAAGAGGCCTTTTGAGTCAATACTGAATCTGGAGTGGCTTTGGCCCGAAATGCTATACAAATTGGCTTTTCGGGCTCATACCTAGTAGAAAAAAGATGGAGCGCGGTTTCGGTGAACGGCGGACCATTTCTGTTTCTGTATGAAAAGTAGAGTATAAAAAGCAGAGAATGCTATTTGCCTTGAAGGAGAAGATTTTAGTGGACTTCTGATCGTGAATACATTGTACATTCACCTTCGCCAAACCCAATCTCAGAACTGAAAACCTTACGTCCATAGTAGTGGTATTAGTAGTTTATATTGTTGCAGATTGGAACACTTTGTGGAACTCAGACCTAAACAAGTCAACCTGTTGTTTTCGGTCGTCGTTCACAGCCGAAGAATAAAATTCAATCGCCAGTTTCACAAACTCACCCAACTCCTCACATGCAGATTTCATCTCCGGATTTGATAAGAACTGGTGATATTGAGAAACTCCTCCATTAACTGGTGCTGTGATCACGCCGGCAAGGGCCATCTCCAGCTGGATATCGTAGCCAGAGGTCCTTTCGACCGCCTTATTCAATAAAACCTTAAATTGACGTATTTTGTCTTTGATAGCCCGTAGAGCAGTTTCCAATGGTCCTAATATTCGCTTTTGTATAGTTTCAACTTGTGACATGCCGGAAATTGATGGGAAGCTTTGAAAACATTTGTAGACATTCTCCTCGACTTGAAGGTCAGATACTCCTGTAGCTCCCGGAAGAGGAATCATTTCGAAAAAGGACCCAATTGTAGAATTAGAGGAAACATCATCACTTGGATTGACTGTTTTCACAAGAATACAATCCTTGGATTGCCCGGCCCCTCGGTCTTGAATGTAGCAGGGTATTCCATACTCCGCTTGTAAAGCAGCTCGGATCTCGTCAATGCGGAGACCCGAGCCATCAAGGATATACTGCTTCTTTGAAAGCAGAGGCAATCTATGTTTCGGGAAAGTAACCAAATAGTAGTGTGTCACGAGCTCTGGAGTTGAAACAGCCTTGGAGTAGAGGAAGCTAAGTTTATTGGAGAGCTCACTTAGCATTTTGTAGTCTTTGCACTCATCAGCCGGCTTAATCAAGTGTTTAGTAGCACCAATTGCTAGTCGAAATTCTTTAGCCTTTGTGAAACAGTCAATTGCCATAAGTACCAGCTTTCGCTTGCGTCCGGACGCTCTTTGCTGGGGTAAACAAGGGAAATCCATAGCACTCACAACGTGAAAATCATCCCAGGCGTACAACTTTGACAGCTCCATATAAACTAGCCCATGAACTCGAAAGTTGCTATGAAAAATAGCACAGATCCTCTTGGTATAGAGCTCGAAAAGAGACATCAAGCCGAGACCCCCGCAAAATCCCAGCACACTACCAGCAGTGAAAAGATTCTCATAAAGATAATATCCAATAGACAAATTGATAAAGACCTCAATCTGGGTAGATAGCCTTGCATCCGGCAGGTTCAAAGCATCGAGGAAATTTAACACAGCTTCAGGAGAAGGTAGTTCAGTTTTCGACAAACCAGATAAAACGCGATCTATTGATGCCAGCAACAAGCTCAAAAATCTTGTAGCATCAGACTCTGTTGTAAAAGAGTAACCAGGAACAATTATTGAGTGGAGTACCAGACCAATTGTATCACGCGAGTCACTATCACTATCATTGAACAAGCACTGGACAAGATGTTGTATAATAGCGCGGGAACTGTTGACCATTACAATTTGGTACCCACTTGCACATTCCACGGTATCGTAACTTCCCAAACTGTCCCATATAGTGGCAAAAAAATGTAGACACTTGTTAAAGCTGTCACCAATAATGCCTTTGACCGCCGTGGCTTCAGCTGGATAGAGCAAGTTTGGCATAACCACACGTAAACTGCACAATCGGGCACAGAGCATCAGAAAATTGGCATAAATATCTGTATCCACAAGGTCGGCATCGTTTGGATTCGTAGGTAACGGGGGCAGAATGCTTTTGGTGTAGCCAAGACAAGCAACTGCAATGCGAATTTGAAGAGCATATAATGAAATCCATCGCTTAGGAAAAACAGGTGCCTCGATAAGAAGTGTTACTACCCGAAGTGCATCGAGACAACTTCGGCGCAACTCTAGTTTTTCTTGCTGATTTGAAACCTCTTTACTTTCTAGTAAGAGACCCAGGACTATAGTGAGTTCGCATATTAACAGTCCGCGCAACTCGGCACTTGGCATCTTTGTATCTCGCTTGATCTGAAACAGCTCACCACCAACACAGACTGCTGGTTTGTCGGCCAATCGATTCAGTAAATTGAAAGCGAGTGGCACTAGGTACGAGACTTGGTCGAACCTAGCGTCCTGGACATTAGCGAGGTTTTTCACCAGAATCATAAGATACGAAATTGTTGAAAGATCTTCGCTCACCCAGGCCGACTTGGTCCAGCTAAGTACTCGAAGCCACAAGTCGCCCACAAACAAAATTTTGGTACAAGAAATCTGAGCTAGAAGTAAAAACTTTCGCCCGGAAATGACAGCACTTTCTCTGGTGTCTATAGCACCAACAACTTTCTCGAAGAATTCAGCCAATTGTGAAATAGGGCATGCGGGTTGCAGGCTGGTCAGAAGTGGCACGAAGCTATCAAGAAATGCAAGAACCTGATTTTCCGCACCATCCTGAATAAAGGAGACGCTAGTTTGCATGAGCTCTCGAATCGTGGAGCTAAATACTTCAGAATTCGGGGCAAGCCACTGAACAAAGCTGGGTATTTTTGTATGAACAGCTGGAGGACATTTGGAGAAAAGTTTTGCATAAGTCTCCAACAGGCTTTCAAGTAATTTGGGTATCGGGATCTGCTCGACGACAAAATACAATTCTAATAGGTATCCTGCCTTGTCACTGATTTCACACATAGTAGCAAAGCTGGCAATAGAATCCCAGCTTCCTGGAGTCTGAACAAAGCTGTTGAGGGTACGAGTGAGAAAAGGGCGGTAGAATTGGATTAAGGTGCTGTGCGATAAAAGCGGGATAGCATTAACTTCGGCTTCACCGCTAAGAAGGCGGTCAACTGTTGGCTGGTATGATAATTCAGAATTCAGAATTCGGGCACTAAGCTTGATGTATCCTGAAAAAAGACTCCGTGAAGTCAGAGCAACTGTATTAGCGCCGTCACGCAGAGTCTTGAGACCACAAGTTCCTGAGAACAATTGGGAAGTTTTATTGAACACTTTGAATAGCAGTGCGCCCTCGGCCAAATCCCCAGAGACTTCGATTGTCCGACCTAAACTCTGACCATTTTGCACAGGGAATGACCGCGTCGACATCGGTGGAACCGTGGTTACACCTGTGCTACCGGAAATTTCCACCCAGTACGGTCCACGGTGGTCATCAGAAGTAAGTACAAAGTTTGAACAAGTCACAACAATACGATTCTGAGGGTTGAAAGAATCCAAAATGAAGCTCTGAGCAGTGCCGGGTTCGTAAACACCCGGCAAAACCGCAGGTGAAGTAACAACCGATACTTTGAGACTTTGAATTTGACTAGCATAGCTCAAGGAAGCACCTCCTGAAATCATTGTTTCCAGAACAGGGCCCCAACCCTTTTCGTCGTTAGCGGGCACTTTGTATAGTGTGACATTGGCTGTGAGGGTAGTAGACTCGACCACAGGGGACATATTGAGCACGCCGACGGCCACTGGGACCGAGCCAACTCCCTTTGGCTCGCCAATCATCACTGTTAAAAAAACGGGTTCTTTCAAAATGACATGATGGAAGATTGCAGTCAGACTGGCTATATCATCGTGGGGCATTAACTCGCGAAACACCTGACCAGCAATGAGCCCTGAGGATGATCGCAATGCAAAGCAAAGTTGCCAAAGACCATTTTGAACACGTTTTGTAGCAGAATTGATTTTTATACAGACCATTTGAGGTCGCGGTTCAGAAAACTTCAGAGGTGAAATAGTCGACGACGCAGAGGAGCACACTGAGCGGGTTCTTGAGCTTATGCGCTTAGCCTTGCGGACCTCTACGTCAACTTGACTAGATGCCTCAAACTGTTCTGTGACTACTCCAACAGCTCGCGATAGTAAAGTATCACAAGCAGAAATCCTGCCTTCGCTTGTGAGAGCGATAATCGGAAGCCGTTGAGCGATTTGGAACTTTGTGATTACTGCCCAGGCTTGATCTAAATCGTCAGATTGGGCACATTTTAGGGCAGTGTCAATAACTTGCATCAGATCATCGCGGCTAGTGAAAAACTGCGGGAGCTGCAAAAACAGGTCCCAAACTGCGAGAATGATTGCTTCGGTTTCAGCAGGCATTGAGCCATCCATAGTGACATTGGGAGGGTCATGCTGTTTAAAGTTAGCTAACAGTCCAGAAAATTCATCCACAGACCATTTATGAGGTGGCATAAACACATAGCCAAGAAAATATGTCCCTGTCGTGTCCGTCGCTGCGACCCATATGTTTGAAATGTCTTTGGTTTTACCGTACCACAGTTCCGGCAAAACGTTAAAAATTTTGGTGGAATCCATAGTGATAAGTTGTGGGACTGCCATGTGGATTTATAGATCTGGCAGGAACCACCAAGTTGAGCGGAACCACCGTCCAGATTTTTTGGAAAACCGCAGTAACAAGAATTGCGGGAAGCACAACAAGACGCAGGTGGTGAAAAACGAAAAATAAAAAAGCAAGCAAAAGCTTAATATATACGTATTCTGAAACATATCAGATTGGGGTATTTTATGTCAAGGGCGCTAGGGAAACTCAAACCGGTTGGTTAGGTCTGCTGCTTATTTATTTCTTTGACAGCTGCTCCAACAAATACTCGAGAGCCAATTTAGCGAAAGCTTCCATATTCTGTAGTCGATCTGTCAAGCCCGTGGAGAACTTCTGCGATACGGCCTTTGATGGGCCGGCGATACTCAAGTAGACGTCGCCGACTTGCGAATCGCTGCCGGCCGACGGGCCAGCCCAACCTGTTTCGCCCAAAACATACGTCGCTCCGAGTTCGAGTCTGAGCCTGCGGGCCATTCGCGAGGCAACTTCTTCACAGGGGCCAGTGTAACTGTCAATTTCTTGTTGCGACCACCCGGATAAATGTAGGCGAGATTTCACGGTATAAGCGGTACGGGATCCAACAAAGAACTTCGAGGCGCCGGGTACTGCGACGAGATACGCGCCAATGAGACCGCCACAAGCTGCGTCACTGACGGCAATTGTTTCATTGTTGGCCATCAAAAGATTTGCAACTTTCTCAGCTACTGCCACAACGTCGCGATCCAGCATTTCAAACCCGTTTAAGTTCAAAGCGTGAAGTCAGCTCTGGGTATTTTGTCATCCTACCCAAAATGAGTGAGCTCGTCAAGTTCAAGGCGGGACGGGTGCAGTTCAACGAAGAAACAGGTGAAGCTACGCCATTGCGCGGACAGGGCAATGTTGTTCTCAAGCGGAGCAGTGAGGATGAGTCGCTTTTAGCGATCCAGTGGCAGCCACGGGCTGCTTACGGGCAGTCTCTTACGCCGTCCGAGGAGTTAATGGTTCTGCCTGGCGACGTCACGTTCGAGCACATGGAGGAATGTACGACGGGGCGGGTAATTTCCCTCCGGTTTGAGTCGAGTGGCCACCGCGAGATGTTCTGGCTTCAGGATCCTGTGAGTGGCGACCTGAACCAGCTTTCTGAAGCCGACCGCCACACTCTTCAACGGCTCAACGAGTTAGCAAATCAGGAGTTGGAGGAAGATGAAGACGACGAGGATGATATTGTTGTCGACGAGCCCATGTCTGTTGCGTAAGTTGTTTGTTCTTTTTTATTTGTGAACCCGCTGACCAGTGCCCCTCGCGATGCGTCCAATTCCACTGCCAACCCGGTGAATACGTCTAGCGTAGTCCCTGAATCGCAATATCGGCCAAATACGGCATTTGTTTCTTTGTCGAGCGCTTTGAACAGTGACAGGTTGGCAGCCCACATTGCCAGCGCAACCGAGGCCGAAATCGACGAATTGCTGGCCACTGTCGGATCTTTGGCCTCGTCTCGGGAGGAACTGATGGATTTAGTACGCTCACCGCATTTAGTGAGTGCAATCCAGCAGCTCGATGTCATTCTTCATCAAGGCGGCACGCAGGCGCTGTCGGCAGAGTCTGGCGTCGAATACATTGGCGAAGGCGCCGCAGCATTTCTCAATGCATTCCGCAAGCAGTATAAAAAGTAGTTGTTAGAAGGCTGGCCTAGACTAGTTTAAAAAAGCCCCGGAAAACAGATTGTCTGATGTGTCATGCAAGACCTTCAGGACCAATTGGATTTACAATGGGACTATCTTGAGGCCCGGGATGGGCGGATCAAGCAAGTCAGGCAGGCTATAATTGATATATTTGGTGAGATGGCAATAGAAAAACGTGAGAAAGTCGCACAAACTGGGTTGGAGCTACACGAAGCCCAAAAGCATGCCCGACTCGATGGTCAAACTGCCCAACGGCGAGACGAATTGAAACGCGAATTGGAGTCTGTTGAGACCAGTGCGGAGGCGAAACAGATCAAAGAAGCACAGCGTACACTTTTGCAAGTTGATCAACAAATCGAAGAGCTTAAACTTAAACAAAAGGCCACCCGCCAGCAGATTGCCGAATTGGAGTCAGTACTAGGAGCACGGAAATCGCGAGTCAAAAGCCAGATTCAGGCTTTACCGGCCATCAATGGTGACATGGAGACTCAGGTTGATACATTAGGCCGGCAACTTGCGGCAGAAAATCACGAGTTGACGGCAATCGACCAAGGCCGCGAGCTGTGGCGGACGGTCGTTGAATATTTGGACGAACTCGACACAAAAATGCAGGGCCCGCCTATCCAAATTGAAAGCTCACTAGAAGAAGCAGTCGAGTGGCTAACTACAAAGGGTACTTTTGTTGAATCGCAAAATTGGGGGCCATTAGTTGTAGCGATTGGCCATGAGTTGGAGATAGTCCGGGAGGCGCTTCAGGCCGTAAAAGAATAATTTATAAAAAATTGACGAAGAATAAATAGTGTGTTACTCTAGTTTGATGAGCAAATCCTCAAGAACAGGTGGGCATCCCATGATGTCCCGCGAGGCTCGCCGTTTTTCGCGATTAGGCCGTTTGTAGGGGTGCTGGTAATCAGGCCGCGAAGGACAGGGAACCATAGGCCCGGCAATTAAATGCGGTGGGACATACCCAGCCGTAACAGGTCGGTTCTGTGAGAGGATAGCATTGGACTCACGGAAAAGAGCACTGAGCTGGTCGCCGGCAAGAGCTCGGTGCTGCCCGCCTAGGCTGCCAAGAGTTTGATCATGATGTCTTCCTGCGCTACCTCGCAAAATTCTACGCTCACGACGTTTCAAGTACTCCTCCTCGATCCAGTCTAGTTTCTGTTTTGTATCCATTGGTCCGAAAATGACGGCAGCCCGCCGGGTGATGCGGCCCCGTAAGTCGTTGTCGCGATTACGATCGAGATTTGACACTCGCCAACGTTTTTTACGATTACGATTGTCTTCACGAATCCGCATACGGTCTTCTTCGGTCATAGGACTCGCGTGCCGGGCTCGCCGTCGCGACCGACCGCCGTCCATATCTCCCCAGTGGCCGCCCAAATCTTGAAGTACGGACTGCACAACTTGTAGCGTGGCTGCATCAGCTTCACCTTCAAGCTGAAAGTTGCCCGTTCGGTATGCATCGTACTGATATGACGCGGGCTGTCCAGTTCCCTCGAGCTGTCGCGTCGCCATTAAAAGTGCTTCCTGCATTGCTTGTTCGTCCTGCGTAAGTGAGGTTTGGTGTGGCACGCTAGCCTGCTTATTGGCGTCACTGTCACCAGAAACAATGGATTTAATACTGTCCAAAAGCAGCTGCCGATCTACGTCAAGACCCAGCGAATCTGCTGCTTGAGAGCTTGGAGCGGCCTGGTTTAGTTGCGGTGGTTGTTGACCACCAGATTGTGTCTGCTCACCAATTGCAGCTGCTAATTGATTGAAAATTGCTTCGTTAAGCTCGCCCACTCCGTCCGCCGGGGCTGATTGGGAGCCCGATTGGCCGCCCGTCTGGGAGTCCGTCTGAGGCTCCGCCGATTGCGCGTTTTCAGCAACTGCTGCGCCCAAAGCAGCTGCAAAATTCGTAGTCTCAGCGTCATTCGTTGTCGTATCTTTGATGCCCCCCACAGCTTTCTTCAAAGCCTCAATAGTCGCTTCGTCAACCGACATAGTCGATGGAAAAAAATATCAACTGACTAAGATTAACAAGATTCATATAAGTTTCTAATAAGGCCGCATAGGTAGTAAACGAGGCTCGTTATACTTTTCAGTTTTTAAAATTGTAAACAAATCCTCAATCCGCTCTTTGTAGTTTCCTGCGAAGGGATACCACTTCTCAATGGTTGCGACAACAGGAGTCTTCTCGAGCTCACTAAACACTGGTCGGAATTGCTGCACTGAGACTAATGCGGTCACCAGCGAAACCAGCCGCTGTTGCTTTTTATCCATTTTCTCACCCACAATTTCCTCGTGCTCCATAATGTATGTGAGCACCGTCCAGCCGTCGCTAGAAGCAAACTGTTCGTAGGCCGCAGGGCAGTGACCTAAAGCGCAAGACAGTGCATATAGAGCTTTAGCAGCAACATCACGGTCCGCCTCACCAATGTGTTCCATGATTGTCGCAATTCCGGTCTTTGTGGCAACAAGATCATTCTGGGATTTCTCGTTGTTCTGAGTAGCAGCTGCGATAGCACTGAACGCTAAACTGCGAATTTGAGACTCTTTGTCGTTCACCAAATACAACAGTGGCTCCCATAGATTGCCGATTTCGTTGGCATTGTTCATATCCTCCACGAGGTCTGTAAATTCGAGCAGCGAATTCGTGCGCACTGCCAAATCTGGGCTCTGGACTGCCTCCTGGAGCAGATCCCTCATCGTTGTCCGTGGATTATCGAACCCAAAAAGCTGGGCAAGCAATTTGGGGTCGGGATTGCCTGCGTTGGCGGGATTTTGGGCCGCGTCAATTGACCATTTCAATAACTTGTCCATCACGTTGAAAAGTTCAGATGTTAGGGCGTGCTTTGCCGTTTTTTAGTCACCAAGCCATTTCGCTTCGAAGTATCTCGAAGGTCCTGTTCATTCAATTGAGAGTATTTATAAGGGGGACATTAACTATGACAGAATCGATGATGAGAGATCGAGCACTACTCAGCTGCTGAAAAGGAGCAACTCTAGAATCCGAGAAATGTTGACATATGACATACAAAGCGTCTCATGTAATTCCCGCATCGCCGCTCGAAATTGCGAGGTGGGCTGCTCGTAGCAAGCTTGTAGCAAGATGGTTTTAAGAAGAAGAATACCGTTTTTCGTTCCAACAAACTAGCTCATAACAACGGAACCTACTATCTATTCAACAAATACTCTATACCAGTCAAGAATTGAAAATCGTACCTTTACCGATTGCTACAGCGAGTACACTGGCGGGCCGGGAATTGCTTACTGATTGCATTTTCGGGAGGGGGGCAATAATATATAGTCATCCCCCAGGTTTGTTTTCTTCCACGTCTTTGTTTCCTTTACCATGTCTAAAAACTCCCTTGATTATCTGAAAGAGTCGGGCACCGTCGTTGTCACCGATACCGGTGAATTCGAGATGATTGCCAAGTACAAGCCCCAGGATGCCACCACTAACCCCTCGCTTATTTTGGCTGCCGCCAAGAAGGCTGAGTACTCCAAGCTGATTGATGACGCTGTAGCTAGCGTTGCCAATGCTAAAGGTGACGCTCGCGCCAAGGCTGAGGAGGCGTTGGACGTTCTGCTTGTCGAGTTTGGCTCCAAGATTCTAGACATTGTGCCCGGTCGTGTCTCCACTGAGGTCGATGCCCGTTTGTCTTTTGACAAGGATGCCACTATCAAGAAGGCCCTCAAGATCATTGACCTGTACAAGCAGAAGGGTATTTCCAAGGAGCGTGTTCTCATCAAGATTGCTTCCACTTGGGAGGGTATTCAGGCCGCCCGCGAGCTGGAGGCCAAGCATGGCATCCACGTCAACCTGACTCTGCTCTTCTCGCAGGTTCAGGCTATTGCTGCCGCCGAGGCTCAGGTCACCCTTATCTCGCCTTTCGTTGGCCGTATTCTTGATTGGTTCAAGAAGTCCACGGGCAAGGACTACAAGGGCGCTGAGGATCCTGGTGTCGAGTCGGTCAAGGCCATCTACACTTACTACAAGAAGTTCGGTTACAAGACCATCGTTATGGGTGCTTCTTTCCGCAACACTGGTGAGATTAAGGAGCTTGCTGGAGTTGATTTCCTGACCATCTCGCCTGGTCTGCTTGAGGAGCTTTACACCTCTAGCGAGCCTGTTCCCGTCAAGTTGGAGGCTTCCGCTGCCCAAAATGCTGATATTACTAAACAGACTTTCGTTGACGACCAGGCCAAGTTCTTGTTCAACCTTAACAACGACCAAATGGCTGTTGAGAAGCTTAGCGAGGGTATTCGCAACTTTGCTAAGGACACCGAGACTTTGCTTGACAACCTCGCTGGCCGTTTCTAAACCGTACGTATCCATTTGAACTACTCATGGTTTTCTATTCTTCACTATATACACAATTCCTTTGGAACATTTTTTGGAATGTTCAATACTTTGTTGAGCTTTTCTTGTAGATTTTTGTCGAGCTTTGACTTCATTCATTTTCAGTCACTTATCTTCCCTGCTTGCCCCAGGGTTAAAAATCCGGGGTCCTGAAAAATATTTGTCATGTCGATAGAGCTAGGCAAACCCGGTGACTTCCATGTCCATTTGCGCGATGGCGCTATGAAAGATTTGGTTACTCCAACTCTTCGTGAAGGCGGTGTTTCTGTGTGTTTTGTTATGCCCAATCTCGTACCTCCTCTCACAGACCCCGTGCGGGTCCTTGAATATCAGAAAAGCCTCCAGGCTTTGTCTCCGCGGACAAAGTTCCTCATGTCGCTTTATTTGTGCAACGAGATTACTCCTGAAGTAATTGTCGCTGCTAAAAAGGCTGGTGTAACCGGTGTCAAGTGCTACCCGGCTGGTGTTACCACTAATAGTGACCACGGCGTCTCGAGCTATGAGCCGTTTTATCCCACTTTTGCCGAAATGGAGCGGCAGGATATGGTTTTGAACATCCATGGCGAGTGCCCCAGTGGCAAGGACATTCACGTGCTAAACGCTGAAGAAAAGTTCCTGCCAACTCTTGAGCTTATCGCTTCTAAGTTCCCAAAACTGCGCATCGTTTTGGAGCACTGCACTTCAGCGGCTGCAGTTGAAGCAGTCAAGCGGTGTGGTCCTAACGTTGTTGCCACTATTACAGCCCACCATTTGTACCTCACGGTTGATTCATGGGGCGGTAACTCACATAACTTCTGCAAGCCGGTTGCCAAGTTCCCACAAGATCGTGAAGCACTTATCGAGGCAGTCACTTCGGGCAACCCCAAGTTTTTCTTTGGTTCTGACTCCGCTCCCCATCCGGTTGAGGCTAAAACCAAAGGCAAAGGCGCTGCTGCCGGTGTGTTCACTCAGCAGCACGCTATTTCTTACGTCGCTGAAGTTTTCGACCGCGCTGGCAAGCTTGACAAATTGCGTGGCTTTGTTAGCGATTTTGGCAAGCAGTTCTACAAGGTTTCTGATGCTGATTTGGATCCCAGCACGGTGACTCTTGTCGAGAAGCCGTTCAAGGTTGCCGAGACTCTGAGCGCGGGTGACCTTACGGTTATTCCTTTCCAGGCCGGCGAGACTCTTAAATGGTCTGTAGAGTGGTCTGATTAACCGAGTTCCACAAATTTTCAGTCCACACATTCTACATAGTCCTAAGTTCGTGTTTGTTCTTGTTCTTGTGCGCAGGACTCAGCTTTGTTTGTCCATGGACCCAGACATTAACATTAAAAACTCCAAACACAACAACCTTCTCCCATGGATCCTAGCTTGCAGCGGGTCCTTATCTATATTGGCATTGCAATTGCTATAGTTATTGGAATATACCTGATCTATATGGCCTCGACATGCACTACTGCTATTCATTGGAAAATGCGCCGGAAACCTCGCGCAAATGCGTCTCCTCGGTTCAGATCAATGTCAGAAACACCCCGTTCTGTGCGCCCTAGTTCTGAATCTCCTCCGCCAGCCTATTCCTCAATCATCCACGAAGGATGTATTATCCATACTGTGTAGTCTCTATTTTTCATTGCCTTCTTAAGCCCCTTCGCCAAAGCCTGCATATGTTTATTCGGCACCACTGATTCTTTTCTTCACCACAACCATGCCCTTGCTATTTACATTTGATGATCTTTTTACAACCGCTGTTTATTTCCTGAGCAACTGCGCGGTGGTAATTCTGGCAGCTATTGTTGCCTGCTCGTTTGTTTACACGCTGTATACAATTATCGATGTGACAATTGCTACCGTCTGGTACCTGTGCGAGCATTATAAGGAAATTTACCAGTCAATCAGATTTGCCTTTTCGCGCGCAGATCGCAGAAAATCAAACTTCCGTGATCTAGATGCATTCGAGCTCGAGGTCATTGACGAGGAAGATGACTATAAATTGACTCGCTATTGCGCCTAGATCACTATTTTCACCTCATACGGGCTGATATCAATTGATATCAATTGATATTGAATCCATTAAGTTTTTCAATGGCTCGGGCAGCAGTACTATAAAGTCCTCAAGTTCCAGTGTTCCGCTTACATGCTCGTTCGCGAGTACCAGTACGAAGTGCTTTGGAGCATACAGCAGCGAAAGCACAAAACTTGGAAAGATGGCAAACTCAAGTACAATGCATTCAACAAAAAGGTTCTTCTATTTGACGAAAGTTCGAATGTAATTGTGAGTGGGTGGGCCGCAAAACCGCCCGAGGAAGGCGCCGATCTTGAAATTGAGAACGCGCATGTCCAAGTCGGTTCTCTGCTCAGCCATAAACAAAGCGAGCACCATGCCAGAAAAGTTCCTATATATGTTCCAGAGGTGAGTAAACGGCAGCTTCCAATCAGCAGCATCTCGCTGGACGAGATCATTTTGCTCTCGAAAACGAGAAAGCGGATACCAGCCCCAAGTGAGAGCGAATTGTCACTAGAATCTACACCAATGCCTGCCCTATCTTTGCAAGACAGTGACCGGGATTTCGAGACACCCGATACAAGTCTAGATATGCTCCTCTCTGAAGATGAGGTCGAGATTCTAAAAGTGGCCCCCGCCCCCGATCCTCCAAAGGGAGGACCAATTCATTTCCCAGATGGACTCGCAACCGAAGGACCCTGGACAAAAGAAGCATATTTATTGATGAGCTGGCATCCGCCTATCGTGAAGGAAGAAACATAGTTTAGCTATAGTAAGAGTTCCGTATAATGTCCTAAATACGAGCTGGCTCGGGGGTATCTGTTTCGTCACGCTCGGTCATCCGCTCCTCATCGCGGGCTTTCTCCAGCAGATACTTGATTCCGCGGTACCAAACAAGATGGCGGCGACGAGTAGGACAGGTGATTTTCACGCTCTTGCCTGTGGTTGTTACAATAAGGGATTTGTAGTACAATCCGGCCGGTAGTGGGTTGCGATCAGTAACTTCGGTAATGTCCAAAATAGCCGCGGACTTCGGACCTGTATACCGCCGGTGGGCACCAACGGCAGGATTCTCTTTGTCCCAGTAAAGCGTTAAACTGTAGGGGTGGACCCAGAAGTACCGCTCGTGGCGGCCACCCGTGAGAGAGTGAAGACTGAATCCAGCAACGTACTTGTAAAGCAGCTCACCAATCACCAATTGAGTCACAAAAGACATGGTAGTCGGGTGGTCGAGTTCAGCGACTGACATTCCACTGGTCAGCGACTGAGTCAATGAATTCTTGCGTTGGGCTGCCAAATTCGAGTGCAGCGATCGATGCGATGAAGACCGTGAGACCGTTGAGGAACCTTGACTGAATCCGCGATTGAACGCATCACGCACACCGTCACTCTCGACTCCATTCGAGGCCAGTTGCTCGCGCGAACCCCGGTGCGCTAAAGTAGGAGTAGTGGCAGACCGTGGTGGGGGATTCCGAGACGACGGACGTGACGCTGTGGCGACAGATGGGGAACGCACGATCTCAAACCGGCGACTTACAGGCAGCTGGCGAGTAGCACCCATGTGTGTAGGCAATCCCAGCTCGTCGATAGACTGAGCAGAGTCAGTGCGGCGGTGAGACGAGAACGTAGCTGCTGTGGGGGTAGGTGGCGAGGGTGTGACTGTCGCTTCAGAGCTAACAGTCGGCGTAGATGGGGTACTAAGACCCCGACGACGAACCAAGGCTAGCAGTTCCTGGTTAGAAAGAGGCGGAGTCCATCCTTGACGTTTAGCACGAGCCAAAACCTCAGCATCAGACACAGGGTCTACTAGACCAACTGCCCGTGCGCGAGCTTTGATTTGCTCGACTGTGAGTGGCTCACTGAGACCCGCCGCCCGCGCCCGAGCCAGGAGCTGCTCCTGAGACATTGGCTCGACAAGTCCTACAGCTTTAGCACGCTCAACAATTTCAGCATCCGACATGGGTTCAACCAATCCGGCCGACTTAGCTTGCTGCTTGATAGCAATTATGTCCAGAGGAAGGGTCATGCCAAACGCTGAAGCCCGCTCCTTAATGACGTCTTCAGTCGGTTCAACAAGGCCAGCAGCTTTAGCCTGACGTTTGATCTCGTCTTGGGACAAGGGCTCAACAAGACCAATTGCGAACGCATGCTGTTTAATGGCTGCAACATCGCTAGGATCCACAAGGCCAGTCGCTGTTGCTTTAGCCCTGATTTCACCTTCAGTCAATGGCTCGACTAATCCAGCAGCCTTGGCTTGGTCTTTGATCTCGTCAATAGTCAACGGCTCAACAAGACCAAGAGACTTTGCTTGGTTCTTGATCTCAGCCTCGCCAAGTGGCTCAATAAGGCCAGCAGAGAGCGCAAGCTCCTTGACTTGTTCAGGTTCAATAAAGCCTGCAGTCAAAGCCCGCTCTCTGATTTCTTCCTCAGTGGGCTCAATAAGACCAGCAGCCAAAGCCCGTTCCTTAATCTGCTCATCGCTCAAAGGTTCAACCAGTCCAGCCTCGAGGGCCTTTTCCTTGAGATTCTCCGGTTCAATCATGCCAACTGCAACCGCAGCTGCCTTGATCTGCTCAGGCTCGCCACGAACAACAACATCCTCGGGGGAATAGAGCTCGAGACCAAGCTTTTTGGCCATAGCATCAACATCCTCGCGAGAAGGTGCCTCGGCAATACGTCGCAGCGTCTCCAAGTATTCGACAGGAACCGCCTTGAATCCCTCATCTTCAGCCGGTGTAGCCAGGAGGCTCTCGTCACCCTCGGCCCGCACCCGTCGCTGAGGAGTGCGCGGGGTTTCGGGACCCTGAACAACTGCAGCATCGTCGCGGCTTACTGGCCGTCCACCCGATCTATCCAAAAGTGCTCTGTACTCATCCGTCGGTACCGCAGTCATGCCGAACGTGCGAGCACCCCGAATAATATCACCCTTGGTCGGTTCGTAGACCGTTTGAGAGGCAAGGAGCCGGCGGTATTCCTCCTGAGGCAAGGGCACATAACCTAGCGACTTCAGAGTTTCCGTCATGCGCTCACCCTTCTGCGGAGATGATGTGCTCTTTGTAGGAGTGCCACGTGAGTCTTTGATGAGCGACTCAAAGTGTTGACGGCGCTCAGCAACACTAAGATTGGCTAGATCGGTCTGCTTGCGCTGACTTTCGGCCTTGCGCACAAGTTTCTCGTACTCCTCACTAGGTAAGGTGACATAGTCATTATCCCGCGCCCACGCGTCGACATCCTCACGAGACGGATGAGATGCCCGTGCCTTGATAGCCTCCAACTCACTCGCCGGTAGTGCCTCAAGACCACGCTGTTGAGCGTACCTTACAATTGTAGCCTCGTCAGGGTTTTTGGTGGTTTCCTCCATTCGTTCGTAAACATCGCGCGGCAGTGCAACAAAGTTAAGCTTTGCAGCCATCTCTTCGACATCGAGCTCGCTGGGCACGCTCAATGTGTGGCGCAACTTAGCCAGCTCCTCAATTTCAGCTGGCTGAGCAATGGCAAGACCTAAAGTTTGCGCGCGTGCCTTCACCTCTTCGATGGACGGCGATTCGACCCGCTGTTTGAGTGTCTCAAACTCCTCTAGCGGCAAACCAGCGTAGCCCAGCCGTTTCAAACTTTGGAGTGCACGTGCCAGTGGCGGATTTTGCAGCTCCTCGAGGCTTTCCGACGTCAAAACCACAAGTCCTCGCTGAGCGGCAAGAGAACGCGCGCCATCGTCGTCGTCAACTACAAGAACGCGGTTGTGGTGCTTGGCCAGCCCACGCACCACTTCGAGGCTGGGCTTTTCACGCTCCAAATGCTTTTCAACCATCTCACGGCTCGGCGAAACCAATTCCTCATGCTCAGAGTTGGTCAGAACCACTAGTTCATGGTGCGCAGCCGCCTCTCGTACTTTATCAGCTGATGGACTGCGCAACTGTTCAAGCTCCTGAGTGGGTAACACTGCCAGCTCAAGCTCAGCAGCATGCGACACCAACTCAGCCTCGGTAGGATTATGAGCTTCGCGGCGCAGCTTGGCCAGCTCATCGTCACCAAGTACAGACATGCCAATAGCGCTAGCCAGAGCCGGCAGCTCTTCGCGCGATGGATGTTGAAGCTTTTGGAACTCTTCGTTGGAAACAGTGACATGCTGCAAAGACATTGCATGTCGTTTGACGTTCTCAAGATCGGGGTTGAGCAAACGCTGATATTGTTCATTTGGAATAGCAATGTGCTGGAAGTGGCCTGCCCGCTCCTTGACTTGATCAAGACCAGGGTTGCAGAGAGCGTCATACTCGTCCTGGGAAAGCAAAACGTGGTGGTGAGCTTTAGCGTGATCCGCCACAGAGTCGATACTGGGAGTTTTCAAAGCTTGGTACTCCTCTTCGCTGAGCAAAATATGCTCAAGCTTGCGGGCGTGGGATTGAAGACTGGTGACATCTGGGTCAGTCAACGTATCGTACTCATCAATACCCACCAAAACATGATTGTGTTTCTTAGCCTCTTCAGAAACTGAAAGGAAGCTTGGGGACTTCAGACGATCGTACTCATCCTCGGGGACAACGACATGGTGCTTGGCGACAGCAAATTCAGCAACTTTCTCGATTGTTGGGTCAATCAGGCTATCGTGCTCTTCACGTGGGACCATAACGTGGTTGTGCACATCAAGCTGAGCCCGAATCGTGTCGAGCGAGGGTCTCCTCAGTGATTCATGATCCTCAGTGGACAACAAAACGTGGTTGTGAGAATTGGCGTGTTCGCGAAGTTTTTCAACATTAGGCTTGAGTAGGGCCGCATGATCATCTTTGGAAACCAAAACATGGTTGTGCGAGTCGGCATGCTGCTGGATGGTTTCGAAAGCGGGTTTAAGAAGTGCACCATGCTCATCTTTAGAAACGAGAACATGATTGTGCTTATCAGCGTGCTGCTGAATGGTCTCAAACGCAGGGTTCACAAGAGAAGCATGCTCGTCTTTGGCGACCAGAACATGATTGTGGGAATCTGCATGTTGCTGAATAGTCTCAAAGGCGGGCTTCACCAAACCAGCATGCTCATCCTTAGAAACCAGAACGTGATTATGTTTGTCGGCAAGCTGCTGAATCTTCTCGAAAGCAGGCTCCACCAAAGCGCCGTGCTCATCTTTGGAAACCATAACATGGTTGTGCTTATCGGCGTGCTGCTGAAGAGTCTCAAAAGCAGGGTTAACAAGAGCTGCATGCTCATCTTTGGCGACCAGAACATGATTGTGGGAATCTGCATGTTGCTGAATAGTCTCAAAGGCGGGTTTTACCAAACCAGCATGCTCATCCTTAGAAACCAAGACATGACTATGCTTGTCAGCTTGCTGCTTGATGGATTCAAACGATGGGTCTACAAGCGCACGATGGGAATCCAAAGGTAGCAGTACATGGTTGGCACTCTCGGCATGCGCCTTCAGCAGTTCCAAATCGGGGCTGACCAAAGCCTGATGCTCCTCTTTACTGAGCACAACCACATCGTCGCCCTTAACAGCCGGACGAGACGTGAGTTCGGAGTACTCATCAGATGAGACTGCCACAAACCCAACCGGTAACACACGATCAGACTTAACCAGTTCAAAGCCGCGCTTCGTTGCAATTGTAGCTAGGTCATCATCCGTCAAGGCCTCAGAAAGCTCCTCAGGTGACATAACCTCACGAGACAGTGGAGCCATGTTGGTGATGGTATCATTCATACTCGCGTCTTCCGAAGCCACGCTGGTGTTGGCCTTGGAAGAAGGTGATTTTGTAAAAATACGACGGAAGAACGAGCTGCTACGCGGAATTTCCGACGGAGTCTCACCAGTAGGCGTCTCCTCGCCGCTATCTGTTGAAGTTTCCAAGTGCTCGTTCACGCTGAAAAAGTCCGTTGTGGACTCGCCATGGCTCGGCACACCAAGCCCGACATGAGCCACGCCAGCAATCGCACTGTCCGCCGTTTCATACAGACTTTCCGCAGCCGACTCAAAGTCAAACTCGTCGTCGCCGTCTTCATCTTCGGTTGAAACCGCTGTGGATGGCCGCTTAGGGTACGCCAACGGGCGCGATGACGGGCGATTCACAGAACGCGGCTGCTTCTTTTTGCGATTAGGACCAGAAGATTTCTCCATATCAAGCAATTGTCTTTTAAGCTCGAGTTTTTCGGTTTTTTCCCGCTGCAAGGCTGTGCGTAGCGTCTGGAGCTGGCGTTGGACATGCGAAAGAGCCGCCCTTTGGGTATCATTCTCCAGTGCCGTTGATCCACGTGGAGTGGCCTTAATTGGCGACACTGGTGGCGAATTAGTTGGGGTTGTTAGCGAGTCCTCGCTAACCTCGGGGCCACGCTCGACAGGTCGGGGAACACCCAAAACCGGGGCGTTCATAACCGACTGGCGTTTGAGTGTACTTTCGAGTGTAGCAACACGAGTTTTTTCCATAGCCAGATCATCCTCAAGCTCTTCAACCAGCTTGCGGAGTGTTTGCGCGTCAGCATCGTGTTTCGCGGCAGCGGCCCGGGCCGCTTCTGTAAGTTCAGCTTTGGCACTAGTAAGCTGGTCAATTGTGTCTAAGTGTGAAGACTCTGCAGTCTTTAGTTTAGAAGCCTCAGATGTCCATTTTGTTGCAGCATCGCCCTGCTTGGATAACAAGGCCTGGGTTTCCTGAAGCTGCAGCTCGAGAGACCAGTTTGCTTCGCGCAGTTGCTCCTGCTGCGAACTAGAAGCGTCAATTTTCTGCTCAGCTTGACTCAATTTCTGCCGAAGTAGCTCAAGCTCGGCCGACACACTGCCCTTGTCCTGCTCGAGTTGCTTGATTTGGATTTGCTGCCGCCGGCACTCGAGGAGCAGATTCTCAGACACCTCCGCAGCAAACTGGACATCGTCGGCACGGCTCGATCTCTGGGCGACTGTACCAGAATTTGCGGAATTAACTGAACCAAATAAGGCAGAAATACGGCGGTTCGCCTGAGGACTGCCTGGAGTGGCTGCCGAATGACTTGTTGATGGGTTGCTGGCTCGCAGTGCCATAGCTTTTTCGAGTTCAGCTTGCTGCAACGCGAATTCTTGATCCTCCACATCGTCATCTTTTATCATTTCATACACCTTTTGCAAGGTTTGCGAAACCTCGTGCTGGTCTTCGGGCATCCTGAATTACCAGATTTTCAAGCTCCACAAAATTCACCCAGTCTTCTAGGTGGTATGATGACCTGATACGACAAATGGGTCTATATGGGCTATCAAGAATTTAACATGCAGCCTTGTTGAAAAAGTCATTCCGAGCCCTTAAAAAACCATGTGGTTATGGACGAATTTGTTGATCTTGATTATAGGTTTAATTTAATTCTCACTATTGTTTGTTATCTAGACCCCGACCTCGGGTTCACGTAGCCGTGCGCGGTTTGTTTACATGATGAGTCGTGCAGCTTCTCAGTTAAGTTTGCAGCAGACTAGTTTAGTAAAACAGAGACTCGACTCTGAAACCTAAGAAGAATGATATTTGCAAAAATATACTGTACTGTATAGATGAGAGCTTCTCATAAAAATAAAAAGGACAGCGGGCCGTGTGAAATGAAATTAAGCGGGCCAATGTCAACTAGAGATTTTGGAAGGCAAATTAGACAGTGCCCTCAGGAGGAACAGAGCCGGTATGAGCAGTCTGGGAGTCCGAGAACTCAGCAGTGCTAGGTGCCCGCTTTTCATTGCTGTCAAGAGTAGACTCCAAGTCGCTATCAGGGTCCAGATGCAAGCCAAGACGGTGAGCCTCCTCATGAACCTCTTCAGGAGTCATCTTGGGCATAGAAGCCGCGACACGCCAGGGCTGGCGATGCTCATCGTGTGCCTTGGCGAAGATGATATCGATCTCCTCAAGCGAGCGGCCAGCAGTCTCGGGATAGTACATGAAGATGATGGGCACCCAAATGAAGTTGATGAGAGCAAAGAACAAGTAGGCACCCCAGCCAGCATTACCAACAAACACAGGAGTGAACATAACAACTGCGAAGTTAGAAAGCCAGTTCGTGCAGGTGGAAACAGCGGTAGCAGCTGTACGGGTTCTGAGGGGGTTAATCTCAGGAGGATACACCCAGGGCAAACCCAAGATGGACATAGCGAAGAACGAAATGAACAGATAAAGACCGACAGCTGCACCCTTGGTGATTTGTTTCTCTTTGTGAGTCAAAGTAGGGTGAGCCTTCTTAATCCGAGAGGTGCTCACAGCAGCCAAACAGCCCATGGTGATGAGGAACGAGCAGCCCTGGCCAATTGCACCAAACATGAAAAGAGGGCGACGACCCCATTTCTCAATAAGATAAAAGGCAGGCAGGGTCATACCGGCGTAGATGGAGGCGAAAATGCCACCCATGGTCAGTGACATAACCTCACCCAAGTCCATCTTCTTGAACAAAATAGTCGAGTAGTAAATGGCGGCATTGCAACCAGTGAACTGCTGGAAGAACTGAGTTGAAGCACCAATCATCATACGCGAGAAATGAGCAGTCTTACCGTTGCGGAAAAGCTCACCAAACCGCATCTTATTACCACCAGCGCGTCTGGCGTCATTGATAGCGTGAGCCAACCGGGACTCGACAATTTCATCACTAATACTAGTGCCCTCAAGAGCAGCATAAATTGGACGAGCCTCGTGAGCACGGTCGTGGTTCACCAGCCAGCGAGGAGACTCGGGCAAACCGATCATTAGCAAGCACACAATAAGGGCAAACAAGATCTGCATTGCAACGGGCAGACGCCACTGGATCGACGAGTCGACAAAAGACAGACCATAGTCAAGCCAGTAGGCAACCATTGTACCAAAAGCAACAACGGCACCCTCAAGCTGGACGAGACGACCACGGAGTTCAGGGCGAGCGATCTCAGATTGCCAAACCGGAATAGTTGCAGTATTCATACCATTACCGATACCAGTGATGACTCGACCGACAACAAACTGGCCAAGACCCCAGCGGTCACCAAAGGCGGTGACAGAAATAGCAGTACCAATAATGATAACAAACGAACCAGCCATGATTAGAGGTTTACGGCCCATGCGCTCACCAGTAGCAAGCACGAAGAGAGCACCAAAGAAACAACCAATCTCATAACAAGCAGTGACGGCACCCTGGCGAACATCGTCCATGTGCAAGCTGTCGTCGTTGTTCAACAAGTTCTGGCATAAGATCTTGAACTCGACCTGGCAGAACTGCTTACCGGAAACGATACCAGACATAAGACCCTGGTCATAACCGAACAGAGAGAAACCAACGGTGGCAGTGAAGGTAATAAGCCAACGAAGAGGCCGTCCTGAAAGGCCCATAGTCGATGAGCGCTTCATGTCTGTCGGCATAACAACAGACATCTTTTCGCTTACACGCGACATCATAGTACCTGATCTCTCACGAGCCATCTTTAGAAAACTGTGAGAATGTGGGGTAGATGTTACAGATGCCCTGTCAAGGTTTGCGGGACTTATATACATTCTCAAATCTAATTTTCAAAAACCTAGCCTACCTGCATTTGCATCCGTAAGAGCTCAGATCGCTGAAGTCATCGTGCAGGAACCCGCATCCCATTAGGTAAAAGTCAAGTAAAAGTCTGCAACGTGCCCCACCAGAGCCCATTCACGTCGCCTAGCATACGCCATGTCGCGCTTCAATGCCCACTTACTGCAGGGGTCGTAAAGGGACTAAGCATGGCGGGAATAAAACTTTACACACGGCACTATATTCTCCAATACGGGAAATGACAATATCAATGTCACAAATGTATCCTGACTCGTCCTTTTGAATCGTAAAGCTTCTAGATTCAAAGACCTCCTCCATGATTTTGAACATGCTAATACAGATCGCTTGTACCCACTTTGTGTACTGTTTCCTGCCACTCACCAGAGTTTTGCCGGTCTCTAAGCATGTAAAAAAAAACCGTGCATTCAGATGTAAGGGTAATATAAACCACATCGATCGGCTCTAATAGGCCAGAACTGGATGATACGTGAGCACGGTAGTAGCATACATGAGCACCTCAAAGAGCTTAGCCGGTTTTCAGCTGGAGCTACACTCATGGAGTTACGTTTTGTGTACCTTGCACACGCTACCTCAGACCTCAGACGACCAGGTAAAGCCAAAAAAATGCACATGTTCCTGACTAAGATGTGCGACCCTTCCGGATGGTCTGAGCTTAGCTAATCCACATTGCAGAACCCACCTTGTCCGGGTTTAGCGAAATCACAGGTAGTTTTGATGGGCGCGTGACTGCCGAGGGACACTTTGAACATGCCGAGGAACGGTTAAACCCGACTTTATGGCCAAATTAGCATGATTATAGAGTCAAGTAACTCCAACACATTGTACGGAAAAGTTTTCACGCACCTGAAACGACTGGTATGCTTCGTAACAAAAGAACACTGTGCGTCCGGAGCGGGGTGCTCTGGAGCTATCGTGAGTCGCCCAAACAAGCAGTCGAGAGCCAAGCCTGGTGGGACCATCTGGCATAAACCGATCCAACGGTTATTAAAACGGTTAAGAAGCTGATCGAGAAGGCCGAATCTATTCCTAATTGTGTTCTCTCTCCAGGTTTACTGTGAGTTGCACTATTAGCGCGGGGAAGCTCAAGCAGTAAGGGGGTCATGTAAACGCTACTGTGGGGACGGATCAAGGGTTTCTAGGGTTTAAACCCACGGCGGCGTGCTCCAGATGGATTTTGCATTGCGCGGCGCGAATTTAGCTTGCGAAGAATTTGGAACTTCATTGCTATGTGCTTGGCACTGTGAAGAGCACCAATGATATGCAAATCGTCACCCCTGAAAATCTCTTGACCTCTGTCGAATGTGTATGCCACAACCCTACAAATCGATGGTGGCTCAAATTTTTTCCGGTTGTGGAAGACGTGCAGGACAACCTCGTTGCGCGGGCAGCGACATGCTCACTGAGGTCGCTGACAAAGTTGTACGCTTTGTGGACGTGTTCGCTTCAGTTACAAAAATACTGTTCCGATAAACTACGCTCTTAAAATTCACCACTTGGCCACTTTTATACTTTACAGATCTAGACAACAATCCCTGGAAGGCAAACCCTTTACGTTGGGTGCATTATGACGTGGTAAGCTGCAGAAGCCGTTTTGTTAGCATCCGAAAGAAATGGTTTAGGTAAGCTCTCGAAATTACCCGCTGCATGATGGGGAGAGAGCTCGCTCACCCTGTTCCAAGAGTCTGCTCAACTTTATTACAATTTATGGACTTTCAGGGAGGAACAGTCTACTTTTGAGCCCTTGGTTGTATTTATAATGTGCAAATAATTGATAGCGGACGCGCTCACAGTTGGGACACTGCCCAAGATTAAGGAAATTCCTGAAACCACTAGTCCCCGCACACAACGTCGCATCCAGACTCACAGTTCGTTAGTAGTAGTTACCTAGGCCGGTCATGTTAATGGGTGATAGATTTACCGCCAAAGTCATCAGAGATCTTAGAACTCATGCCTCTTTGCTAAATTTTTTTGGAATTGGTAGCCCGATCGATATCTTATTTACGTAGGCTAATCAGTTGTCACACATTGGGTATGGCCAATAGACCTGATGAAAAGGGATGACCCTGCACTAATACACTTTATACTGCAAAAGAACTTAACAGTCTATAATTGAAATATAACGGAAAAAGGAATTACTTGCGCTTTTTGGTTGGCTGATTTGACTTTTCCCAGCGTTTCTGCTTTTGAGCACGTTGCTTCTGAATGGTTTGGCTCGAATTAATGCCCGAACTGAGCGAAGTAGGGTGGCCCTTGACCCGCAGACCCTTTTCAACAGCCTTTGTGACTTTGTCCTTACGCTTTGCATAGTCGTCCCGGGCTTTGTCGGCTGGTTTGGGCGCTTTGAGCTTACGGTGTTGGAATTTGTTGTATTCTGTGTTGGCACCATCGGTGATACCCGAGACCTTGTGAGCCCGCTTCCACTCGTCGAACTTGCCTGTACGCAATGAGGCAGGAATCTTGTGTCCATTCTCGCCTTTGATATACTTGACTGTGTTCTCACCAGTTGTGTTGATGTACTTGCCGCGCTTCTTGTCCCAGCGGGTGATTTGTTTAGAGTGGAAGTCTTTGCCCTCGTCGTTGACACCAAATGTGACTTCTCTCGCTGCATCGCTGAACCCTGCTGAGCCGTGCAAGTTATATCCACGCTCCTGCAAACTCGCAATAGGTTCATAGTGGCTCATGAAGAAATTCTTATCGGCGAAGCGTCCAGCATGTGCAGCACTGCGAGCAGCTTCCTCTTCGGCAGCCTTATTGAGTGCATCTGCCTCCGCCTGAGCGACTCGCTTGCGTTTAGCAAGACGTTCTTGCACAGGAGCGATTTGAACCCGGCGACGTGCCATAAGCTGCGCAGCATCCCCAGCACCGTTCTTTTTGAACTCAAAAACTGTTTCCTTCGTCTTGCGATTTGCAAACTTGGCCAGCAGATCTTCCTTGGCCGACTCGTCATCATGGACAGCCAAAGGATGCGGTTTATCCCAAGTGGTGTTAGCCAATTCGCGGGCACGGCGAACGCCCTCTTTAGAAGCGGCCTCTCGAGTTTTGTTGTAGAGTTTTTCACCACGAAGTGCAACCTTACCAAGTTCACTCAGGTCGTACTCACGTTTCAGCAAATGCTCCGTCTGTTCCATATGAAACTCGACTCCCGAGCGAGGCAAGCTTCCCAAGACCAGAGACTGAGAGTAGTCACCCTTGGCGTTGACGATTTTACGACCCAAAAAAACTTCGAGGTCCGCCAAGTACGGCAGGTCGCTCTGGCGTACTAGCGTATAAGCCCAACCCTGGTGGCCAGCACGAGCAGTACGACCCACTCGATGGACGAAAACACGAGCACTGGTGGGCATGTTGAAATTGATAACGTTGGCAAGCATTGGGATATCGACACCACGGGCAGCAACGTCTGTAACCACAAGAATGCTGGTTTTTCCGGCTCTAAATAAATAGAGTTGCTCTCGGCGAGCCGACTGGTCGAGAGAACCGTAGATTGCCGATACGGCATAGCCGTTAAGTTTGAGAAGCTGCGCAACGTATTCCACATGATGCTTTGTGGGCACAAATACAATAGTAGACTGCGGTGTGGGCAATTCTGATGCATGCGGCAACCGCTCCCGGCGCTCCAATTTTCCATCTTCGTCATAAACAACGTTTTCACGCTTTTTGAGATACTCAGCCTGCTCTTCGCTCATGAGGGGCATCTTCACGAGTTCTTGCAGTACATACAATAATGCAGAATCTCGTTCTGCGTCCTTGGTGGTGAAAAAGCCCATTTGAAGCTGCTCAGATATTTTCTGATCAGCATCAAGACGCACGAGCTGGGGATTTTTCAAACCGGCTTTTGCAAAATCGACAAGTGAGGGGGGTAGAGTAGCACTAAACAGCAAAGTCTGGCGGAGTTCAGGCAGCGAACCCAAAATCTCATTAAGCTGCTCAGCAAAACCCATTTCGAAAAGACGATCGGCTTCGTCAAATACAACGTACTCCATACTGGACAGATCGAGACGCATTTCGACCTGCAAATGCCAAAAACGACCTGGGGTAGCAATAATAATGTCTGGATTGTTCATCATGAATCCGAACTGGTCCTCCAAAGAGTCACCACCGACGAGTAAAACGCTGCGAAGGTCTGTCTTCTTGGAGAAGTCTTTCACGACTTTCAAAGTCTGGATAGCCAGTTCACGACTAGGCGACAGAATTAGAGCACGAGCTCCAACTTTGGCACTATGAACCTTGAGCCTTTGCAGCATAGGTAGCACAAATGCCGCCGTTTTTCCTGAACCAGTTCGAGCCATGCCAACAACGTCAAAGCCTTCGAGAATTGGTGGGATGGCTTTACGTTGAATTGGCGTCGGTGTTCTGAATCCTTTGCGCTGAATGTTGGTTAAGATCAGTTTTGAGAACCCCATTGCCGAGAAAGAGGACCCTGAGATCTTTTTAGGAGCGAGATCTTTGAATATCGCTTCGTCGCCGTCCTCGTCACTATCGAGATCAGGGAATTCTTCGTCGCCTACAGGAGCGTCTGATCCGCTGGACTCGGTTTCGGATCCAGAATCAATCTCCTCGTCGGAGTCCATAATGATATCCTGGACTTCTTCGTCGTCGGATTCCGGAGCCAGCAGATTCGAAATGTCAGGCATGGCGGTGGGAATTTTTTTTCTGCAAAATGTAATATATCCCAACATTCTCAGTTACTAGAATAAAGAACTCTCTACTGCCATAGGCAGTGAAAGTAAAACTGAGGTGATATATAGGCCATGTTGTAAAACTGAAGTTGAGATATTTACTATTAATTCTGTAAAATATTGAATTGGAGATAATTTGTCGAATGAAAATTGAACGTGAAATTTTTCACCACGCCTATCAAGTTAGGCAGCTTAGTTATCTCATTTTGGCTAGTGGGGTAAATTGTTTACGACTTGACCGAATACTACATGACTGCTCTTACTGTTTTTTCTGGTGTCATTGTGGGCACTATTGTGTTTGCGGCGTCATTATATAGTTTCGCTCCGTTTTTCGATTCTGTGTGTGTGGCCCAGGGTTCGAAAACTTGTGCGCCTTTTGGTAATTTCAGCTTGGCGAGTACGCTTGGCACGTTTACCGGTATGGTTGTGCACTACTCTCAAGTTGGATTCAAGTTCCAGTCGAAAAAGGACGAGCCACCGGCTTTAATGTGGCTTGTTTTACTTCTTATGACTATAAGCCGAACCCAGGTTTTCTGGTGGTATCATTAGATCTGGATAACCCAAACTGCTTTTTAAAGCACCAATGGACTCTTATTTGCACTTTACTTGCAATTGTTAAGCCATCTCTATAAAAACGTTCACTATGCAAAAGTTAATGTATTTACAAACCTAGTGGGGTGTATGGCCCCCTTTACAAAGCGGAAGGCCCGATCGTGTTTCTAAGCAACATGCTGAGCGCGGTGGACAGTGGCTTCCTCGTCGCGAACGAGTGCATGGCAATGATGTCTGCCATGCGCAAAAGTTCGCGCCAGGCACATTCAGGAATTGCGGCAATTCTAGGTACTCAGAATGAAGACAGCGACGAGACGTTGAGCGAGCGACTTGGACTGAGAACGCCGAGCAAGGCCAACGTGGCTTTGGCGGAGCATCCGCTCATTTGGAGGTTTGCCAAGCTGCGATCCGAGATTGAGGCAAACGGACTACAAAATTTGGGTGTGATAGAGCTCACAGCGCCATTTATTGCCGTTATAAAGGCTCCAAACACTACGGGTGTGATCACATCGCTGGCCCTAACGGCGCTGGAAAAGATGATTGTTTTGCATATCATTAACAGTGATATGCCAGATATTGGAGATGGTCTCTATAAAATCGCTATGGCTATAACGAACTGTCGTTTCAAAGCTAGCGACCAATACGAAGACGATGCCGTTTTGGTTCAGCTGATGGGTGTTTTAGACAAAATCATTGCATCTGACTTGGGGCTTCTTTTGTGTAATGAGGCGGTATGTGAAGTTGTGGAAACCTGTTTGAGCATGGCCTGCCAAATGCGGCGTGGAGATGCGCTGCGGCGCTCGGTTGTCTCGACGGTTACGGGGCTTATACGGCTTGTATTTAGCCAGCTGCCGATGGACGATGAGGGCACTGGCGAATTTGGAGACGACGAGCTCAATATTGAGTCACCGCTTCCCCAGACCGATATCAGCAATGGTAGCACAGTGGGAACTTCGTTCATCGGGACCGAAACAGCTACCGACAGTGACGGACAGAACACCGAGCTGGGCGATGCGCAGTCTAGCCGGGCTCAGGCGGAGAAAAAAGCCGAAGCTGAGGCAGCTGCCGAAGCTAAGATTGATACTGTACCATTTTCGACTCCTGCAATCTTGGAGACGTTTCGCGTCTTGGTTAGTATCACAAACCCACAGAGCCAGCACGACTATACGGATTCTACACGAGTAATGGTTTTGCGAATTTTGAGGGTGTGCTTTGAGGTTGCTGGTCGCGCAATTGCAAAGCATCCTTCGTTTGTGAGCTTGATTTCGGCCCATTTATTCAAGTATTTGGCTCAGCTCATTCGCCGTGAGCACCCAGCCTTGGTTTACGAATCGCTCCAGCTTGTGGGGCTTCTGATGGAAACGGGTGGGCGTCACTATAAGCTTCAGCAGGAGTTCATCTTGGTGTATATTCTCACCGCCCTTACGCCCCTAACCGATCTACCTCGGGACACAACTATGGATGACGTATTTTACGATGGTATTGTACCTCGTCCCGCCTGTGTGAAGGCACCGGGACCCAATGCAGTTCTGCGGGCTCCGGAGATTCGTGAGATCATGGTTGAGACTCTGACGCGCTTTTCGCATGGTCCGGCGTTTTTCCCGCTGCTCTTTGCGAACTACGATTGTGACACTTCCCAAACTGACCTATGCCAGGACCTTGTCGGGTTTCTTTGTCGCAGTGCATACCCAGACACCGCTACATGGTCAACGGCTGCTGTGCCTCCGTTGTGCTTAGAAGCGGTTTTAGCTCTTTTGCAGCGTATGGCGGCGAGAGCGTTACACGCTACGGGCGAGGAACCAGAGGCGGTTAGCGAGGCAGTAGCCCGCAAGCAGCGTAAAGATGTGGAAATTCTAGTAACAAACACTTTCAACGAGTCGCCGGCTCGTGGAATCAAGCTCATGCTAGAGCACGATGTCATTCCCGATAAAACGCCCGAGGCAATTGCAGCTTTTCTACGGTCGTCTCGCCGGCTTCACAAAGGCGAATTAGGCCGATTTTTAGCCAAGCCTGCAAACAAGGATGTACTTAAGGCATTCATTGATGGGTTTGACTTCTCTGACAAACGCATAGATGAAGCACTGCGTGAGTTTTTATGCTGTTTCCGTCTTCCCGGAGAGTCTGGGGAGATTGAGCCTATTTTCGAGCGGTTCAGTGAACACTATGTGGCCGGCGGCCATCATGATGCCGAAGTGAGCAATGCTGATGCTGCATTTGTGCTTTCCTACGCGGTAATCATGCTCAACACCGACCAACATTCTCCGCAAGTCAGGCGGCGCATGGAGTTTGATGCGTTTAAGAATAATCTGCGAGGTGCCAACGGTGGCAAGGACTTTGACGAGAGCTTTTTGCGAGAGATTTACACCACTATCAAGCATCGCGAGATTGTACTGCCTGACGAACATGACACTGACGAAACATTTGAGTATGCGTGGCGCGAGCTGCAGCTAGCTTTGCCCCAGGCGTCGGAGTACCAAACTGAAGTCTCTCCATTTATGGACCGCCATGTGTTTACCACATCATGGCGGCCTATTGTGTCAACCCTGTCATTTATTTTTGCTACAGCCACTGACGACGTTGTGTTTAGCCGCGTTATCACCGGATTCCGCCAGGCCGCTGACCTTGCAGCCAAGTTTTCACTGGGCCCAGCACTTGATCACATTGTGCGGTGCCTTGCGAAGATCTCTACCCTGGCTTCGGGTGATTTGACTGTTCCCAAGTCCAATTTGTGCGTGGCTATTTATCGGGACGATGGCTCGACTTACGACGTAATCGTTAGCGATCTGTCCAGTGCATTTGGTTCCGACCTCAAGGCTCAGATGGCCTCAATTACCATGTTCCGCATTCTCAGCGATGTTGCTGAAGCGGGTGCCTTGCAGACGTTGTCCGAAGAAGGATGGAAGATCTTTGTGCGAGTGATTGCCAACCTGTACATTTACGACCTGTTTGTTCCGCCTGGGCTGAAGCGTGTGAGCTCTGCCTACCGCTTTGAACGAGGCAAGGCTGGTCGCAATGTTGGCATTTTCAGCGCCTTGAGCTCCTACCTCACTTCGAACCCAGATATTCCCAGTGAGCCCAGCGATGAAGAGGTAGACGCTGCGTTAGGAGCCCAGGACTGCATTGCTGCTTGCGACGTGATGAAAGTTGTCGAGTCAATTATACAAAGTGCAGGAAACAATCAAAAGACTGCGGAGACTGCTGTTGAAGGCATTATGGCTGTGTTGCCGGGCCCAGAGCCCCAGTACGCAGCCAGCCGGCGTATGCTTCTTGAGTTGGCTTTACTGATGGCCAAAGGCAAGCCGGCACTTGCGGCATCTATTGCCTCGGCATGCTGCGAAGCCGGAATCAGCTCTGATGATGGTCTTGTTCCCTTACAGGCGGCGCTAATTGCCAACGAGACAAGTTATATTGATCAGGTCCTTGGCGGTCTCGAGACTGCTGATGGGTTGTTTGAGCTTGAGGAGCTGCCAGTACAGTCATCGCGATTATGGGAATTAGTGGGTGTTTCCGAGCTGGAACCTGCTGTTGAGTTTGCTGTCAACAACTGCGCAGAAGTTGGGCCGGCCCAACCTGCTGCATTGCAAACTCTATCTCAATTAGCGACTCGTGGCTCGCCAGAGGCGCTTACAGCCTTGCATGATTCGTTTGCTAAAGTTTCTGAGAAGCAATTTGAACAACTTGACACCATCCTGCAACCGTGCTACCTAGCGCCATCTGGGAAGATTCGTGAGCAGGCCATTGTCCATGTACAAAGCCAATTACTTCAGGACGATGTTGTGGCCAAGTTGGGAAGCTGGCAGCAAGTGTTTGGTGAGTTGCTAGTGAACCTGCTTGAGAATCTACTCAAGCCAGATGTTTTCAGTCTGGATCCTAAAGGGATGGAGCGGACTCGGCAGCAAGCGGCTGTTGCTGCGGGCAAAGTGTTTTTGCATAACGCAATGGCTAGTGATACCGAACTAGACAAACCCTGGAAGGATTTGCTTCGGGTGTTGGATCGGTTATTATCGTCGCGGCGGCAACCCGGACTGGAAGAGACAGTTCCTGAGATGCTCAAGAATATTGTGTTGGTCATGCGGATGGCTGGCCAGGGTAGCGACGAATTCTGGTCTGATTCAGAGCGTCAACTGAGAGGGTTTGTGCCTGAAGTTGCCGTTTTAATCTACAAACAACCCGAGAGCACTCCAATTCCTCATGAGGAGCCTCAGGCACCTCCGGCCGTGACACCCGAGCTTGAAAAGTCGGCTGAGCCAGAAACAGCCAAGCCAGAAACGGACGAATCGGTCAATCCAAAACCAGATGAACCAAATTCAGGTGAACCAAATTCAGGCGAACCAAATTCAGCCGAATCCGAATCGACAAAAGAATCTACATAAACTAGCACATCTTGAATTGGCTTAGTAACCTGAAAAATTATGTCCTACGAAGTCCGGGCTAAATCGCACCAAAGCGCGTTTGCACGTCGCCTTTTTGAGGTCATGCTCGCAAAGTCGAGTAACCTTTGTGCCTCGCTTGATGTGCGGACAACCTCTGAGCTTTTAGAGCTTGCCGATAAGGTTGGCCCGCACGTGTGCATGATCAAGACCCATATTGACATTGTGGACGATTTCGAGTTCGAGAAAACTGTTGGTGGGCTCAAGACATTGGCTAAGAAGCACAATTTCCTCATTTTTGAGGACCGCAAGTTTGCCGATATTGGTTCTACTGTCAAAGCCCAGTATGTTGGCGGTGTGTTCAAAATCGCTCAATGGGCAGATCTCACAAATGCTCATGGTGTTCCGGGCCCGGGTATTGTCACTGGTCTTTATGAAGGTGCGCGAGAAACTACATCTGAGCCCCGGGGCCTTATTATGCTTTCTGAGCTCTCTTCTAAGGGGTCTCTAGCCAAGGGCGAATACTCTCGCGAAACTGTTGAGATCGCCCGCAACCACCAGGAGTTTGTGTTTGGATTTATTGCTCAGAACCGTATGCCTGAACAGGAAGGCGAAGACTGGGTTATCCTAACTCCCGGCGTCGGTTTAGATGACAAGGGCGATAATCTGGGCCAGCAATATCGTCCTGTTGATGAGGTGGTTGCCAATGGCTCGGATGTTATTATTGTTGGTCGAGGATTGTACGGCAAGGGTCGCGATCCAATTGCAGAAGCCCAGCGCTACCAAAAGGCTGGCTGGGATGCTTATCTGGCTCGTCTTGGCTAGCTTATTTATCTAGACTTAGATGTAACTTTGAATTAAATAGACAGAGCTTACTCTGCCGGTCTATATATATGCATTTAGTTGGCTTCGTACGCACTTCCGGTGGGCTCGGGACTATAGCGAATGCGCATAATTTCGAAAACCAGCAGTCCGATACTTGTGCTGGGCATGCTGGCTAAAGTGTATCTGAACACCCCACCGTAGAGCCAACGAACCCAAGAGCCATTGCCGACGGTAGCGACCTGCTTCTTGATCGTCTTGAATGTCTTGTGGTACGAATGGAAATAGTCATAGAATCCGCGATTGTGGTTTGGCGTTTGGTCAATGGCCTGTAATCGAAGGGTGTGCATTTTGTGAATTTTGCTCAGCGGATAGCTAAAAATTTGGATGGCCGCCGCAGCTACACATCCACCTAGTAAAACAAAGGTTGGATACAATACACGACTCTTTTTTCGGCCCTCTGGATGGAAATAGCTTGGCGAATACCACCACTGGGCATATCTGCGGTACATCGGCCCCTTTACAAGCTCGAAGGAAGCGAAAAACACAGCAAATGCAGAGCACTCCCGAAATAGATTAAGAGTCAGTCCACCGTAGGCGGCCCGTGGGCCAAGAGTTTTTAACTGTTCAGCACCATACTTCCACAAGTTTGTAGATGTGCGCATAAGATCGTGATCGAATCGGGTCGTAATAGCATCAAGGGGAGTTGCTACTAGCGCCTGGGCGGCGCCTGCCAAAGCACCAGCAATTGCCGTTTGCTTGACGGTTGGATATTTCTCGTTTCCGTTGCTGGTTTGAAGGACGTAGAGTGCGGAGAGATAGGTCGAGTAAAGTACAGCCCCAATGACGGAATTCGCAAGGATAGGAGGGAGCAATTTATCGGGAATGAATTCCCAGCCATGACGACGAATTGCTCGAACAAGCAAAGCTGGATTAGAATGTTTCCAGAACGACCACGGCTCGTTTGTTGCCGTGGGCAGCGATCGTTTTAAAAGTAAGGTATAGTCGATTCGGGCGGGCCGAAATAGCTTTACAGGTACCCGGATGTAGAATGAAAAAAACTGGGTGGTCAGGGCGCGAGTACCACCGGAAACCACGGCAATAACCGGGTTCGGTCGTTCTTCTGCCTTCATCCCAAAAGCCGGCTGAGGTATTCTGCCAGACTACTTGGGCGTTAATCTCGGGGGTGTAAATTCACGGCTTTGTCAGGTGAAAAATTACCGCCGGCCTTGTGGCCAAAAGTCTGAATTACTAACCAGAAAAGTTTTGTTTCACGACACTAAAGATGGATCAACTTAACCCCCGGGAACAGCAGGAATTCCAGCAGCTGGTCGAGAAGAAGCAGATGAAGGACTTCATGCGTCTCTACTCTTCGCTTGTTGAGCGCTGCTTCGCCGATTGCGTCAACGATTTCACCTCTGCCCAGATCTCATCCAAAGAGGAGGCCTGCGTTAACAAGTGTGCCGAGAAGTTCCTTAAACACTCTGAGCGGGTTGGCCAGCGTTTCCAGGAGCAGAACGCCAAGCTCATGCAACAACAGGGTCTGCGTTAAACTGTTTCCCCGCAGTTTTACCCAAATATGCTCCAATTTTAACTATAGTACATACAGTGGTCGCAATATACGCACACCCCGTTTAATAAGTTGCTTTACAAGCACTTTAGCGGTCTTTATCGAACTCGCGGAATACAGCCAACCGTAGCTCAGCTTCCTCTTGCATTTCCCGTGTCCAAAGCGACATAGAAGAGTTCCAGGGGTTGTACATTATCGAATTGGCAAACATACGCTGGATCTCCCGTTCAAGCTCAGCACCCGTAGTAATAGTACCGTCCTTAACTTGTGCCTTTATTGTTTTCAAATCGCTCGGTTCCTTAACCACTTCATAGTACTCAGACTCGGTAACTGGCTGGGCGAAAAAGGACGACGATCGCCAGGACATGAAATCATCCAATAGAGGGAATGCACGGTTCTGAAAGCGTTTTATAGCATCCTGATTAGCCTTCCGATTCTTTTGCGGGCCCGCAGAATCGACTCGGGTACGCACCGCCTTGTTTATACGAGCCAGTCGTTTGGCTAGCGGGCCAGGTTCGCCGTGAAGGTCCAGCTCCAATTTCGGCACTTCCGATTTGATGTATTCCTTGACCAATTCTGCTGTTGTCGCTTCTAGCGTCGCTACAGATGATCTCCGAGGAAAGATCTTGCTGTAGAGCTGGTTGGCTTCTTGGGAAGTAACTACTAGCCCTGCATTCAAAGGGTGACTTTCAAGTCGTTTCATTACTTGTTTGAGGTCTGGGCGGCCGCCTTGTTTATGTTTTTGAGCCTCTCGTGTCACGCACTGTGCAAATAGCACAGTTTTGAGCTCGACTTCACCCATAGACAACGAGGGTTCAGCTTTACTAAGACAGGGCACTAAAACGGAAAGTCTTGGGATTTTTGCAGCATAAAAGTGAAATTCAGATTCAAAATGCCCAAGGTCGCCTCGAAATGCTTTACCGTTGCCTACCAGAATTCATGCAACCTGAGTAGCCGGGTCTCGAAAGAAATTGAAACGAAAGCCAAGTCAACGATATAAACTTAAGATTAGCTAACTATCGCGTTATGCCTTCTGCCCGTATAGTGGTTGGAAATGAACCTGTAGACTGCATTTCCGGATCCGAGCCATTTCCTGAGCTCTTGCACACACCTAACGGAACACTACTTGTTGAGATTCAGGGCAAAATCAATGTCGGGGAACTGCCGTTGACCGGAGACGACGAGGGAACCGAACGGGCCCAACCCATCACGTCCCTGATTGATGTTGGTGAGATTGAGTTTTCTCAAATAGATTCTCCCACGCCAGTTGCAACATTGGTGGTTGGCCAGCGCCAAAAACTAGTCGGCAAAGTCGTAAAGCTGCCTACACCATTGGCGATTCTGAAAATGCCTGCCAGTCCAGAAGCAAGTGAGATTCCCGTGACCCAAATTTTGACTCACAAAGTCATTTTTAGCGATCGCCCCGAACCGTATATGGCTCAATAATTTATTTTCTGTATAATTCTTGCCTTAGAGTACCCGTCACTTACTAACTCATGCGATAGTGCGATGTCTGGATCGCCAAATGAACTAGAACGAACTTTCGCACTACCTCGGACAGCTGCCTCGGACGTTGAGCAGTTTCAAGCACAATACCACGCAGCTGAAAATTTGATCCGCAAATGTTTAGCGGCCCACGAGGCTACGGCACAGTTACTACAGGACGTCACACAGGCCGTCAAGGATGTGGAGGGTGGTGACGCGATTGCTGTCGATAATGAAGAGCATTTCGAAACAATAAATGCCGGGTTTGTCACGTCACTAAAGGCGAATAAGTTGCTGAGTTTAGATCTTCAGGCACTTAAATCTACCGCACGCTACGCGACTTCTCATATTTATGCTCCTGGTCAAGACGCCAAAGAAATTGTCGACGCTGGCGAAACTGTATTATCACTTGACGAGAAATTCAAAGAAACGTGTCCCAACGCCGACGAATTTTGGTCGCAGGCACTCGCAGCCTCGGACTATTCGAATCAAGAAACGGCTGCCTATGTCAAGTTTCGAAATGCTGCGGCATTTGGTAGTGCTGCACCAGACACGACGCTAACGCTGGTTGAAGTACAGAATGGTCTAGCAGCGGCTGGAGACGAATTCGACGATATAATGGTTGGTCGAACCGTTCGCAGCTATAAATGCCCACTCACTGGCGAGTATTTGGAAAACCCTGTGCGGGCGCCCTGTGGACATCATTTCACCAGATCTGCACTTGTTGATTATATCAATCTCAAGCAAGCTGAAACGCGAGTACCCTTTGCTCCATGCCCTGTGGCTGGGTGTTTAAAAGAGTTTGGTTTGAACGATGTCGTCGCTGACCATCGTATTGAAGCCAAAGTGAAGGCTGCAAAAGAGCACGAGCGCTCCCAGACGCAATCATTTAGGTCAAACGTTGCTTCTATCTAAAGCTTGAAACACATTATTTATTCTTTACCTTGACAGTATAGCTTTTGATTATTATAGCTAGAACTCAAACACTCTACTGCTGCTGCAAAAAAAAGCCGCATTGGGACAGCACCGGCGCCATAGCGCTCTTATCGTACACTAGGAGCTCCTGGGTCCTTAACAATAATAAAATATAGTATTTTCCAAAATAGCTGACCTTTTTCCCACCTTTTTATGGTGGGTTTTTTTCTGCCAGTTTATTTTGGGAACAAGTCTCAATTGGGAAGGAGACTGACCCGTGCGCGATCTCGCATATTAAATATCGGAGCCAGCGAGGTGACTTGTCCGGCCCTGAGATCCTCCGATCGGCACCAATACCGTTGCACGGTTTCTTACAGGAATATAGGTAGAGTATCAGAATGCCGGAAATAGATTTAGGATTTTCTTTTCATTGAAATCAATCCTCATGTACGCCTAGACATGTCACATTTCTAGGCGCCCTGCTATGCATCGCATAAATTGCAGGTCTTAGGTTTTGCAGGGTTCTCCTTAGAGGCGGCCGACGTGTTCAGCACAACTACACTAGTAACCTGTGGGCTTGTTTAAATCAGCAAATGTTTAGAGGCGGATTAATGGTGGATTCTAAAGCTCACTATCCTTCTAGGCCGCTAAATTTACAAAAAGGTCGTGACGTAGCCAAGGCTCAAGTGCGTAATACGTAACCCTTGTATGTGAAAATTGTGAGTTACTTGCAGGGCCGTGACTCCTATTCTTGTACACACCACATCAGTACCGCAATGATCACAAGCAAAAACCGTCAAAGAACTGTGATTGCAGTAATTGCTCTTACACTGTGCGTGTCTACCCTCTATCTGTTGGGCGCAGCCGACCATGTAAAGACCCGTTTTGGCGCAAGTGTACCTCCTTGGGCTTCTCGTCCTGGTGGTGATACCAAAGCACATAGCGAGGCAGAGTGGCTGGACCTTCAGCGAAAGATACCTACCCCCGATATGAGGCACCGCTATGAGACTCCCGAGATTTGGAGGTCGGATAATATATTCACGGGGCACAAGGAGGGCGAACGGCCAAAGGCACCACCCCACCGTCCCGTCCAACCACATCCTTTTGAATACGAGACACCTGCAGAGTATCTGGAGCAAACTTTGGTAGCGGACTACCCCAATGACAAGATTGACGATATTTTCCTCATGCTCAAAACAGGTGCTACTGTGATGTGGCAGCGGCTGCCCATCCATATGTTCACGACGCTGACCAGAGTCAAGAACTTTGCTCTATATTCGGATATGGCAGGCTCCATTGGCGGCTACGAGATCATTGATATCCTTAAGGATCTACCTGAAAATGTTCTCCTCGATGACCAGCTCACGTCGTACAGGTTAATGAGCAAAGTCCACAAGGAGGGTTACCGCTGGGACGTTTCCGACATAGATTTCCACCAACGCAAAGACGGTTGGGGGAACGACAAATTCAAAAATCTACCTATGCTTGCTGATGCCTACCAAAAGTCTCCGGACTCTAAGTGGTTTGTGTTCATGGACGATGACACTTACTTGCTCTGGGACAACCTTGTCGAGTACCTTTCGTCGATGAACCACACCGAACGAATTTATCTAGGCTCCCGCGCGTGGATGACCGGGAAGAAACATCATGGTGAGACATTGGGCATTTTTGCTCATGGTGGCTCGGGCGTCGTGATCTCTAAAGGAGCCATGGATGCCCTCTGGGGACCTGACGCAGCTCAGCCGACTAAAGATATTCTGGATCACTGGGCCCATACTACACTCTCTATGTGCTGTGGCGATATGATGGTTGCATGGGTACTTTTTGAATTGGCCAACTGTACGTTGGACGAATTCAGTAAAACTCGACCTATTACCCGCTTTCAAGGCGAGCCCTTAAATACTGTGCACTATGGCCCCAGTACAATGTGTGAGCCTCTCATGTCTTTTCACCACATGCACGGCCATGACATCGAGATTATTTGGGAATACGAGCGATTGTATCCGAGAGGGAAGCCCATTCTGTATAAGGATTTGTATCGCGATTTTGTCCTTCCTTGGGTAGTCCCAGAGCGCGAAGACTGGTATATGCGTCACTGGTCTGACGAAATTACCACTCAGAAGGGATTGCCCTTCATCGATAAGGATAAAAACGAGATTTATCCCAATGCAACCAAAGAAGAATGCCGTATGGCCTGTGAGACATATGATAATTGCTATGTCTGGACTTGGTGGGAGGGAACCTGTCGTCTGAAGCGTGACTACATTGTCGCAGGCCATCGCGCTGACAAGGATTATATTAGTTACGAAAGCACCTTTGGCGCGTCGCCCAAAGTGTGGAGCGGCTGGATGGTTGATCGTATTCGACAGCTTCGGGCTCGTATGGAGTGTGATCCGCTCGAGTATAATGAGGAGACTGGAGAGTACAACGATTCAGATGATGAGGCAGAGGGCTGGGCCCTTCGCGTTCGCTCTAAGGATCGTGGTATGGTCCGAGCCCCTCCACCTCACGACGGCTCCAAAGATTCCGAACCTGGCCACTCTCCGCCCCCGGCCCAATAATTCTATAAATCCTACTTAATTATTATCAAAAGTCATTGTAAAGTAGAAAGTTTGATTAGCATCGGTCTTAAACTTACTTCAACTAATACGTGATGTCGTGCTTTGGAAAACAGTATGAAGGCCACTGACTTTGTCTTTGAAGAAACTGGCATATTATTTGATCTACAATAGCTCATACTCTATTCTTGATGTGTGTATTCTTCGTGATTTGTTCACGATGTGACTCCAGACGGCCATTTAAGGCAGGGAGATAACCCTCTGGAAATACATCATTGACTTACATAAAAGAAGTAAGTAGAAGAAATCGAGTTATATAATTATATTATGTAGTATTTGATGTTGTTATCCAACCTGGAAGTGTCCAAAAAGTGGTTCAAAAAATTTAATAAGCTGTTAGGAATAGGTAGGCAGCAACTCTCCTCTTTCCAGAAGACGCCGTGATAGTATAGTGGTCAGTACGCAACGTTGTGGTTTTACCAGCTCCGTTGAGACCCAAGTTCGATTCTTGGTCACGGCACATTTTCTATTTACTGATCTCAGATTAGTAAGACACCTCTAGCCGTGATAGTATAGTGGTCAGTACGCAACGTTGTGGTTATACCAGCTCCGTTGAGACCCAAGTTCGATTCTTGGTCACGGCACATTCTTTTTGCTCTTTTATTATTATTTTAATTCTCTATTTTATTCGCATTGCACTTTTTATTACTGTGCTTGTTCAATTTCCTGTTGACGAAAGTCGCATAATGGTCTTTATGGTCTAGAAGTTCGTACTGAATACGGAGCTCAAACCTGGAACTAGTTCGCAAATATAGCATTGTCATAACAAATGCTGCATGTCTAAGGTGACTTTACTTTAAGAAATGCTGCATGTCTAAGGTGTTTTTTTGGTTCAGCCTACCGTGTGAAAAACCTTATGTCCAAAAAGAGACGACCAACTTTGATGGGGCTGAACCGGTTGGCTTGGAGGCTTGGCACCAATTGAGATGGTTAATGAATAAATCATACTTAAACAGTTTCTAGCTAGAACTGGCGTCTTCTGAATTAGCCTGCAGCTTTTCGTCTGAATCTTCGGCGTGGTTCACATCTACTCGTGGTCTTTTGTCAGTGTTCAGAAGCCCACCTGCTTTACTCTCAGCCGAATTGCCGTCGATGACTTTGAGCTTAAGTGGCGAGCCTCGGCGCAGGAGGTGGTCCGCCGTGTGAGGTTTTCTAGGTATCTGAACAGAGGCAAAATCAACCTCACGACCGGGAAATTCGTGTGTAGATATATTGGAATTCGAATTGTCGGAATTGGTGCTCAGTGTCATTGAAAACAGCGAGTAAATCAGTATAGAAATCAGGGTCAAGGATGGGAAGTCTGTGCCTAGTTTCGAAGCTGACAAAAGGTCTTTGTGGAGCGCGCTACTGCTTGACAGAAAATGGCGGCCAAAACTACAAATTGCAACTCCGGCTCGAAATAAGTAGACTTTTATGTAAATGGGCACAATTAATTGTGCTCTGGATTCTCTATGAATTTTGCGGGGTTACTCTATGTCACGCGGTTCGGGAAAGTTACTTTCCAGAATCACATGGCAATCAGGTGCACCAAGAGCTCCGACATCTAGAACTTGCAAACGTTGATACTAATCCTGATGCAGGTCACTGTGCCTAACGTACCAGGGCTTGACCAGCTGCCCAAACCCCTCAATGAGCTTTAATCTGCGGACGTCACGCAGCTCAGGTGTCAATTGGTAGTGGCTTTACCTTTGGGCTTTGCGCTGAACCGCCAACGATATATTTTGTATGAATGTCAACCACATGTATTCAGCAACACTCACCGTAGCTGGTATCAGAGCGGCTCACCGAGCCTTGACCCTGGGCCCGGTAAACCTTATCAACTGATAGAAGATGAAACTTTGTCGGTGCCTGGGCAGACAGTAACTTAACTCGAGAAGAAGGATAAAAAGTAACACTAGTACCGCATTAGTTGTGTAGCATCACCCATATTGCTTCATTGCAGAACATCAGAGCCCACAATGTCAGTTCGTATACTTGATAGGGAGCTCGAAGAGACTATGACCGAGCAGCAGCGGAATAATCGTCGGCGGAGAGCAACCGGACCAAAGCTCAAATACCTTCTCGAAGAGTTTGCTCGAAATCCTCGGCCTGACAAGGATAAGCAGTTTGAAATTGGCCGCACCATCGACATGACCCGACGGAGTGTCCAAATTTGGTTTCAAAACCACCGGGCAAAACACCGCAATGAAACAAAGTCCAAGGGCCGCAACCTTGACTTTGGCATGTACCGCTATCCTTATGGATATGGATATAACGGATCGCGTTTCCAGCCGCGAATCACTGAAAACCCGCGCTGGGCGTCCAATGACTTTTACTACCAATCCAGCCGCTCGACAACTGAGCTGGGGGCTAGCGGCTCCGATTTATACGAACTCAGCTGTGACAGTATTACTCTGGGCAACTGGCACCGCACCAAGCCCACTCAGCCTGGCGGGCTCAACTTAACTGTACAATGTGATCTGAGGAACCGCAAGATCACTTATGATGTGCTTTACAATGGGGTGTGCTTTCGAATTGCGTATATGCTCGAAAACATTGTTCAGGCATCTATTTTCCACGACCCTCACGACCATATGCGGGGTTACATTGCCATTGAAGTTTGTGACCCGCCAGTGTTTTGGAAACGTCGGGCTTGTTCAGGCTCGGATTGGGAAGACTGTGACGATTTTACTCGAGGCGAGGCTATCATCGCTAAAGAGCACTGGCTGAACGGTCGCGTTGATCTACTTACTCGCGACCTCAAGTTTATCCAGTCGCTGCGATGCCAGCACCACGACATGCTCACTACCGCTGATTGTAACACGAACTATGCTGAAGAGCACTCTGATTCGGATACCATGTGGTGGCTTGACGAGCCTAGTACTGAGCCACCGCGACCATCACTTGATCGATCACTTAGCACTCGCGTTCCTGTTGATATTGAGCAAGATTTTGAGCCGCCGCGGAACTCTGAGCTGAGGCTGTCTCGACAAATGAGTATGCCTAATTTGACTCACGATCATACCAGCGAATTCGACGAGCCCCAGAGTGCCCAATCGCAGAAATGGACCAGTCCCATTGATGCAACTGTCCCTGATTCCCTCCCATCGGGCTTTAAATTGTCGTTGCCACCCTCCAAGGATCTTGGTTCGGTGCCATCACTGTTTGACTACGAGATGAGGCCACCCCCTCCATTGCAAACTAAAGACTACGACCTGTTACTCCCCCTTTCACTGCAGAGTAGTCGCACAGACAGCCCTATTCAAGCAACACACGACAGAAAGGGTTCTCCTGATATTTTCGCTCGTTCCAATTCAATGTCTTCCAGCGTTCCTCGAACACCTTTGGTCGACTCCGTGATGGATCGCGCGCCAGCTTTTAACTTTGCCGAGCTCACTAAAGTTTCCCTCTGGGATGAGCATCCCTTTGACGAGTACTGATCAAAAATTACAAATGTCATAGATCTGCTGAACAAAATAGTTAAAAAATATATGTGAAACGGTGCATAGTCGACGACGTAGCGGCGGCTTATAACCACAACCCTTGCCTCTCCGCAGATTGTCATCATGACAGAACTCCTAGTTCCAGAAAATCTCAACACCCAGCAGCTGGCAGCTGCCGCCAAGGCCGTTGTTGCAGCCGGAGCGTTTAGCGTGCCTCTTAAGTTCACTGTGGGCGGTGTTGACTATGTAACTTTGGTCCTGGATGACGGCGTGCGCCTTGTGGAGCCGAATGCCATGGTGCGGTTTTTGTCTAAATCCACTTCCGAGGCGGATTCTCTAATTGATTTCGAGGAACAGGAGATTTATCCTTTTGTTAAAGATATTAAGCGCCTTGACGCAGAAGTTGCCGCAAAGCTGTGCCCTCTTTTGCCCGAAGGCCTTACTCCGGCCGCCGTGATTCTTTTCGGTTCGTTGCATGCGTTGGTTAGTGCCAGAACGAAAACAGCTTTGGCAGTTGAAGCACCCGTTCTTATGTGGTATCAGCAGATCTTCAATACTCCTCGCGTTAAGAACGCCCTCATCCCACTGTTCAGGGTTCCATACGAGAAGCCGGCAAATAATCGTGTGCCGTCTGCTTCCGTCAAGGCTACTTCACCCGCCGCTGCTAACACCACCAAACCTGTTGCTAAAGCTAGCGAGCCTGCTGTAAAGTCGGAGGCCACCAAGCCTGTGGCCGCCGCGACCGCTGAAAAACCTGAACGCACTGGCGAACATAAGGTGGACCCCGCAGTCGCACTTCCCAAGCTGGAGGGCAAAATCTTGCCTAAACAAGGCGAGGACAACTACCTTATCACATCTGCCCTTCCCTATGTGAACAACGTGCCGCATTTGGGTAATATTATTGGCAGTGTTTTGAGTGCTGATTTCTTCGCCCGCTATTGCAAGGGCCGCGGCTACAACACTCTTTTCATCTGTGGTACTGATGAATACGGTACGGCCACGGAGACCAAGGCTATTGAAGAGAAAATGTCTCCGTTAGACCTGTGCACGAAATACCACAAGATTCACAAAGAAGTCTATGATTGGTTTGATATTGGCTTTGACCACTTCGGCCGCACCTCAACGCCTGAGCAGACTCAGATTGCACAGGACATTTTCACCAAGTGCTACAAGAACGGCTACTTTGAGGAACACCAACAGGAGCAGCTGTACTGTACTGAGCATAATGGCTTCTTAGCCGACCGCTTTGTTGAAGGCACCTGCCCTATTTGCAAGTATGACGATGCTCGAGGCGACCAGTGTGATTCGTGTGGCCAGCTTTTGGACCCTATGCAGCTCATTAACCCGCGATGCAAACTCGATGGAAAGGCCCCCGAATCTCGAGTCACCACTCATATGTACCTCTCTTTGCAAAAGCTCCAGCCTAAGCTTGAAGAATGGATTGCCGAAGGTGACACCGACAAGAATTGGTCCAAGAATTCCCGCGTGATCACCCAGTCCTGGCTCCGTGATGGTCTTCTGCCGCGTGCCATCACCCGGGATCTTAAATGGGGCGTGCCAGTCCCTCTGGAGGGCTACGAAGACAAGGTCTTGTACGTGTGGTTTGACGCACCGATTGGGTACCCTTCTATTACGGCCACCTATACTCCAGAGTGGGAGAAATGGTGGAAGAATCCCGAAAATGTGCGACTGTACCAATTTATGGGTAAAGACAATGTGCCATTCCACACTGTCATTTTCCCATCCTGTGAGATCGCTACTGGCGAGAAATGGACTATGCTGAACAACTTGTCTACAACCGAGTATTTGCAGTATGAGGGCGGCAAGTTCTCCAAGTCGCGCAATTTGGGCGTGTTTGGCAATAATGCGAAGGACATTGGCATTCCGTCGTCCGTCTGGCGGTACTATTTGGCGTCTGCTCGCCCTGAGACTTCAGACTCGCAGTTCTCGTGGGCAGACTTTGTCGCCCGCAACAACTCCGAGCTGCTTGCAAATCTGGGCAACTTGGTAAACCGCGTTATCAAGTTCTCGAATGCTAAGTACAATGGTGTCGTGGCTCCGTTTGATCCTAAAGACCTGAGCGACTTTGCTACCTTTGAGTCCGACGTCAACGAGTTGCTTTCGAAGTACAATAAAGCCATGGCCAGTCAACAGCTTCGCGAAGGTCTAGAGCTCGGCATGCGTATTTCGTCCAGAGGTAATCAGTTCTTGCAAGAGAATAAGCTGGACAATACTTTGTTTGCTGAGCACCCCGCACAGTGCGCAGCAGTTATTGGTGTTGCCCTGAACTTAATTTACGTGCTATCGGCTGTTATGGCGCCGTTTATTCCTGCTGCATGTGAGTCCATTGCAGAGCAGCTCGAGGCGCCCCTTCGTCGTATTCCGGACACCTTTGATATTGCTATCACTGGCGGGCACAACATTGGCAAGGCTGCCTATCTGTTCTCTCGCATTGACGACAAGAAGATTGATGAGTGGAAGAGCAAGTATGGCGGAGGTGCCGATGGCAATGCCCCCGAAAAGGACAAGAAGAAAAAGAAGAAGTCCAAGTCTGCCAAATAATCGGCAGCTTCAAAAATGGTGTCTCGAGTGCACCTAAAGTCGGTTTCGCAAAATAAATAGCTATGAGATATCAACACAGTTTAACCGTCAATTATGGCATCCAAATAAATACTCGAGGCTAATAAGGCTCGTCAACATCGCTTTCGTCGGGATTGTAGTCAACCGGTGCCAGGCCTGGGGTGAGTCCAGGGAAAGAGTGCTCGTGTCTCTGGCGAGTACGCTTAACATACACGGTTTTCTTGTTAAGTGACCTCAAAATCTCACTTTTTAGCTCCTCAATGGGCTCTGTATCTTCGAGAGCAGCCAAGTTTTGCTCGCGACGGCGATCCGCCAAAGCTATTTCGTTTCGCGGGTCTGCAGCAGCCTTTTCAGCAATAACTTTAGCGGCATGCTTCTTCTTGGCTTTCCTTTGACCACGACTTTGCTTTTTGGGGCCGTCGTTCTTCAGTGTGCGGGAGATCAGCCGGTCCAGTGCCTTCCCCATTGTCAAAATTTTTTTTTTCTCCTCTTGGGTTTTTTCTGTCTGACTATTACGTCAGTTTAGACTCGCCAGCTTCAAAGTCTAGTTTAGAGCCAGTACCCATACCCCTAATTACTACCCCTAATTACTACCCCTAATTTGGGGCAAGGGCAAAGTACCAGCCCCAGCTTAATTTTGTCTAGCCATCCCGGCGGGGCTATTCTTTACTTTTTCTTTTCAGGTCCAGTACTGGATGCCAAGAGATCTTGGCCAATTCAAATCTGCAACTTAGGTGGAAAATTTAATTGTCTAAAGCGCCATAGCGCATGTCACGAATGAGCCGGCCGCGCCACCGCGCTCACAATCTATCTATTACCATCCCATCAAATGAGCGGGCCTGTGTTGTTTCAGACTCTGTGCGGGATTCAACATCCATTGTCCATGTTGCAAGACCTGTGAGAATTGCACCGCATGTTTATCTGAGTGGCGAAATGCCTGCACAGGACCTCTATCCTTACGACGTTGTGATTAACGTCGCTCGCGAGGTGCTATGCCCACTGCCTCCTGCGTCTCCAGCCCCTCCCAGCTCCTGTTTTGGGCCATCTTCATGGGGTCCTGAGCTTGCAATGCTTGGAATTAGTTCCAGCATTCGCAAAATCAACGGTAAACGTATCGCCTACTATACCGCCTGCTGGGACCACGACCCGCAGCTCGCAGCCGCCTTAGGCCCCTTGACCCGTGTAGTACACAATGCGGTTCAAGAGAACAAGCGGGTGCTTGTTCATTGCAAGTGTGGCATTTCGCGGTCGGCGACGCTGGTCCTTGCATACGTGATGCTTGCGTTCCGGTTGGACTATTCGGCGGCTTATGCCTATGTGAAAGAGCGACACCCAGAGTTGTCCCCGAATTTAGGTTTAATTGCCCAACTCCTCGAATGGCAGTCCCAATTAGAGCAGATGCGAAGCTGCTAGCACGTAGCACTATATTTATTACTTGTCCTTACAACTAGCGAGAAGCTGGATAGACAAGTCATTCAGTGTTTGCAACGACTTGCCTAAAATCAGCTGAATTTGATTAGCTACGCTTTTATATATTTAATACTCATTTTCACGCCTGCATTGCCTGGCCGCCTGCAACCAGCTCGTTGATTTGGGCGAGTGCATCGCTCACATAGAACCGAACGTCAACGTCAACGTCTTCAACATGTTTTTCCAGCACCGGCTGTACCGTCTCCTGTACAATAGTGGTAGCAGAGGGGGCGGATTTGGCGACCAGTGTTTGGGCAACCAACAGCAGCGCTTTGGCGACATTGAACCGGATGTTGGGTACATTGTCCTCGCTGAAAGACAGCAAAAACGGGAGCGCGGGGTCCTGGAGTGCCGCGGGGGTCAGCGATGGCACAAGCGTCTTGACAGCCATCAGAGACGTAAAGCGATACAAATAGTTCGCCGTCGGATTAGGTACCACGAGCTTGGGTAGAATAACCGTCTCTAGCCATTCAACACCAAACACTTCGGACAGTTTGACGAGATTCGTGGCGGCAGCGTCGCGGATTGCCCATACGGGGTCCCACAGCCATTGCATGACCAAAGGCACGAGCTCCTTGTTGAAGAACTCGACACCGAGCTGTTCGGCAAGTAGCGGTGAATAATTGATGATGGCAAGGAGTACACGCCATTGCTTGTCTTTGGCAAGCTCTGTGATAGCGGGCAGGAGCGACTGTGACAGCAGGTCGATGCCAATTACTTCGTTGATAACCTGGAGGTTCGAAATGATCTGCAGACGCACCTCAGAGTGCTCGTCCTTGAGCATTTGCAAAAAGAGCGGTAGAAGGTGCTTGATAGTATTTTCATTGCCCAAGAGTACCGACAGATACGAAATTTGCGACGCCAACGACTCGCGAACGTGCTCGCTGGGGTCATTGACCAGTGGCTCGATTGCGGGCACAATATCGTCCAAAACAACTGCTGGATCAACGCTTTGAGCCAGTCCAACAACATGCTTGGCGGCGGCACTGCGCACCTCGCTTTCGCCATCCCGGCACAGAGCCACAAACTGAGCGACCAGCCGCGGACGCGTGTCATCTGCGTTCAGTGCCTTGGCAAGCTGCTCAAGTCTGTCAGCCGCCATATATCGCACTCTCCAGGACTTATCGCTCAGCAAAGCAAGTGTCTGAGCCACCAACTCCTCAGGGGGTGAGGCCGACGGGGACTGAGCTCGCAACGACTCGGCAAGAGCCACGACGACATCAACAGACAACAGGCGGACTGAGTCCTGGTCGTCGTATACAAGAGATTCAAACATGTCATGAATGGTGCCCGAGAGTTCAACTGGGCCCAGAGCCTCCACGACTTTGGGCAAAGCTGTCGCTGCCGCACGGCGGACCATAGGCGCGTCGTCAGTCACAAGATCTTTATAGAGAGCTAGCAGGTCATCCGAAGCCCCCAGTTTCGCAAAAACGGCTGCATAGAGCCCAGCAGCAGACATGCGGCTACTGAACCAGTCGGCAGTCGAAATACGGCGAAGCAACGGGACAAAGTGCTCGCTGACCTGGGCGGGACTCATCTCGCCAGCAATATCATTGAGGGATGCGACGGCAGCCTGACGAACGGTGGGCTCTTCGCAGCCGGCAAGAAGCGCCAGTACGTCAATGAGTGAGTGGGCGTGGTCTGGGCCACCTACAAGGGGCACAAACTTGGCCAGCTCATCCGCCAGCACAACGAGGAGCTCATCTTCGTCTTCCTGAGCCGCCTCCTCAAGAAACGGGATCAGTTCGTTCCGGGTTCGAGCCTCTCCCATGGCCAGGGCAATAGTTGAAATGCGGCCCATGGCGTTGACTCGCACCGTCACGTCGTCGTGCCGCAGCTCGTCAATCAGGACCGCGAGGGGGTATACTTCCTCGCTCATGGTTAGTCAGAAGCAAACAGGGCGACACAAACATTGGGACAAAATGTGACACCAAAGCCGCACAACTGGCATTCAACTACAACTAGCGTTGAATCATTAGCACCACAATTGTAACATATAGAAAATTCACACCACAGCAACCTAATATTAAAACTACTCTATCATAGAAATCACAAGAATTTATTTTTACAGTTGCCAATCCCTCTCCAGCCCCAACTTGATGCAACCAGTCATGACACATTCTCCCAACTTCCAATGTCCGAGTTAGAGAATCAAACTGCGAAATTGTCTATCAATGAGCCTGTAGGCGAGGTCGCCGCCGAGAACGCCGTCCCGGCTGTTACTGGAGCTAGCGAGGGCGCAGCGAATGACGCCGAAGTTGTGCTGGGTCCCGACGGCCAGCCGCTGTCCAAAAAGGCCCTGAAGAAGCTTCAAAAGGAAAAAGAGAAGGAAGCTAAAAAGGCAGCTATCGCCGCTCGCTTGGAGGCTGAGAAACAGGCCCGCGAGGCTGCCGATGTCGACTGTTCCGAGTCAAAGTACGGTAAGCTTCCTCTTGTCCAGTCCCGCGACGAGGACCGTACAGGGATCAAGCGTATTGCTATCGCTGACCTCAACGCCGACTGGGCTGGCAAAGAAGTCGTCTTCCGTGCTCGTATCCACACCTCGCGCTTGCAGGGCAACAAAATGTGCTTTTTGTCACTCCGCCAGCAGTCAGCCAATGTCCAGGGCTTGCTTGTCGTCGACAACAAATCTGTTTCCAAACAAATGGTAAAATGGGCCGGCTCTATTTCCCTCGAGAGCATCGTCATTGTAAAGGGTACCGTTGCCAAAACACCTGAGCCCGTCACTTCTGCTACCGTTCAGGACGTTGAGATTCAGATTTCGGAGCTTCACACCCTTGTCGAGACCCCGGCTCAGCTGCCGATCCTCATCGAGGATGCTAGCCGTAGCGAGGAAATGGCTGAAAAAGCCGGTCTGCCAGTTGTTAACCTGGATACTCGTCTTGATAACCGCGTGATTGATCTGCGCACTCCGGCCAACCAGGCTATTTTCAAGATTCAGGCCGCTGTTGGTCTTTTGTTCCGTGAGTTCTTGCTCAAGAAGAACTTTACAGAAATCCACACTCCGAAGCTCATTGGCTCACCTTCTGAAGGCGGTGCCAATGTGTTCAAGGTCACCTATTTCAAGGGCGACGCATACCTGGCCCAGTCACCGCAGCTTTACAAACAGATGTTGATCGCCGGCGACTTTGAGCGGGTCTTTGAAGTGGCTCCTGTGTTCCGTGCTGAAAACTCTAATACTCACCGTCATATGACTGAGTTTATGGGCTTGGATCTCGAGATGTCGTTTGAAGAGCACTACCATGAGGTCATGGATGTACTCGAGGAGATGTTTGTTTTCATCTTCTCGGAACTCGCCAAGCGTTACGCCGACGAAATCGCCGTTGTTCGCAAGCAGTACCCTGTCGACGAGTTCAAGCTGCCTAAGGACGGTAAAATGGTTCGCCTGCACTACAAGGACGGTATTGCTATGCTTCGCCAGGCCGGCTACGAGCTGGGTGACACTGATGATTTGTCCACCGAGCAGGAGAAGGCTTTGGGCCGACTTGTTCGCGACAAGTACGATACGGACTTTTACATTCTGGACAAATTCCCGCTTGCAGTGCGCCCGTTCTACACGATGCCCTGCCCTGAGGACCCCAAGTACTCCAACTCGTACGACTTCTTCATGCGCGGTGAGGAGATCATGTCCGGTGCCCAGCGTATTCACGACCCTGAGCTGTTGGTTGAGCGTATGAAGGCACACGAGGTTGACCCCACGGCTCCTGGTATCAGCGACTATGTTGATGCTTTCAAGTATGGTGCTCCACCCCACGCTGGTGGTGGTATTGGTCTCGAGCGCGTGGTCATGTTCTACCTCGGTCTCGGCAACATCCGTCGGGCGACTCTGTTCCCCCGCGACCCGCGCCGCCTGCGCCCTTAATTTCTTCCCCACTTGCAAGTCTGGAGTTTACCCAGTCTACGGTTTGTAGCTGCAACTTGTAGCACCAACCCCTCATCACATGGCTGCAGAGTGTAGGAAACGCTTCACTTTCCCGTCTTAGTTTCCCCTCAAGTTTAATTTGGGAGGCCAGAGATTTTTCGTCGGAACGCCGTTTGACCTGCCAGCCGATCCTCACATTAACTCTAATTATTCAGTCTATAGTTCAACAGGTTGGAAAAGATTTCCCCTTTTTAGAATTAGGATTATGTGCAGTCAAGCGATAAGGCAGAAAATGGCACCGGCGAGTGCTAACTAAGCAGAGAAACCTGGGCAGCTTGAGTCATGCGCCCTGTGTTCTACTGCGGCTTTGCGGCTTCTGCAAGAATTGAGAATGCGGCCACTCGGGGAGTTTGTAGCTAGGAAAAGAGATAAAAAGTAAGGATATATAACAATGGTACACCAATGCCTCTTTTTTTAACTATATACCGAGGCTGATTTCACATAATACCCACATCACCATTAAGAAACTTCAGTCACGCACAACTGCCACGGCTCCCTTCTGCATTGGACAGTGCAAATCGCTGCGGGAAGTGTTTTTTGGTGGGCTTACCTTAGCAAAGACACCTTCATAAATCAGCACTGTTTGCTTCAGATGGGCCATCGACGCAAAAAAAAAAGTAGGTAGCCTAAATCTACATCATCGCCAGAACTATTCCAGTTGAGTATAACCAAGAAAACCAGCACACCTGTCTCGAGTACTCTCTGGTTGTGAAACTCACAGTTCTAAAGTCTAAATTTCGCCGGTGTTCCGCTACGCTGGTATCTTACCTAAATTGAGTTTGATAGCCACTGCGGCCGCCTATCGTGTAAAACTCTATAGAAAACAGAATTGAATTTTTTCAAACAAATATGAAGCCTAAGAATGGGGGAGAATTGTTCGAATTGGTCTAGTATATGGTATCTACTCACATATCACTCCGCCAAATGCAAACCTGGCCTGATTGCTATGAAACTGAGCGAATCAGTTCCCTAACCCCACCCTTACTTTCAATTTTGCCTCTGTCCCCTGCACCTCTTTGCAGCTGAAGCTGCTGACAAGCAGTGCTGGCCCTTAGCGCACCGGAAAGTAGGATACCACGCGCAGCCAAGGTGCGGTAGTAAGAAAACTAAGTCGGACGGAAAATCCACGCGTTAGCACAGGCTGAAGAAGGACTTTTGTCTTTTTTTTGCTTTGATTGTGGGCGATTTAGTTTATCTTAGATCCATTTAATTTCTGTCGTCTGCGTTGATCTGTTAAAATATTTTTTCCTCAATATCATTTTAAGTTCGAATCAAAGTTTGACAATTAGCTCTTGATTTTTATTTCAGTAGCCCAACCGCTCAATGTGTGGGGCTGCTCTGTCTGCACGATTCGAGCATCGATACGAAGCTTGTCAAAGGGCAAAAATTCCCGTTGTCTGTAAGCATGCATGCAAGCTCTGCATCTAGGGAGCTGAACCGGGAGGGACTTGGATTGTTTGCACGCCCAAAGTGGCGACTATTTTGATATTCTTTGTGTGAACACATGACATACATTGACAGGTCAAGACTGAATGCCATTTGATTTTTTCCCCGCCTCAACACGGCTTGGCTGTTGAAATCATGGTTGTACTTTGGCAAAAAAAACTATCATTAGAGTGCAAAGATGGAGAAGCCCATGCAGGAAGCCTGACTTGGTCTGCAGGAGTCGAATTAGGCGTCCGTCGCAGTAAACCAGCATTTCGCAGTCAAAAATGCATTTTAAACATCCTATTCAGAAATTTTTCTTTTGTTTACCTATATATATAGCCCTTGCTCTCACCCAACTTATCAACGAACCTGTCGATTGTGATTAAGAGCTGGCACCCGAACCCATGCCTGGGCGATGTGGACTTAGACGTGCATTTGATGGGGAGGTGGGACTTGGGGGGACCTGACTAAAGAAAAAAAGGACTAAAGATATATTATCCCCCAAGGAGGCGTCTTCTTTGCAAATCCATTCAACCACGCGCCGTGCTTTTCATCTGGCCCACTTCTTGGAATTTCCCTTCGCCCTGTTGACTGATCTATTGGTATAGAATATACAGGAGCACCTAGCCTTTACATCAATAAATTTCTGGACAGTGCTCTAGAAATCTCTTTGAGGCTTTGTAAAGGATAAATCACTCTGTCGTTTCAAGACCTGCGCACAGGCTAATTTCTTCTGAAATAACCACCTCAGTGCGCACTCTTACGAGTATACTAAACCGGTTGTTATTCACAGAACATCCAACCGCCTATCAAGAGTTTGCGACGAGGCTTTATCTCTGAACAGCACAAGCGTTCAGCCGCACATCATACTAGCCCCACCCCGAGTGAAAAACAGATTTCTTGTTTTCTATTCTCGTGGGCAACCACTTTTACAACTAGTATTCACGGCTAAACTACAAAATGGGTACCTCGGACTTTGTTTCTTCCATGGCCGCTATGACGCTGAACGTCTGCAAGAGTGCCATCGCGACGAGGAACTACGACAGTGCCAAGGATGGCGTTTGCCCTATAACCAATGCCATTTTAAAGTTTAAGCGGGGTGACACCTTTCTTATTTCCAAAGAAGCTAAAGGATGGGTTTATGGCTCAGCAGGAGTCAAATCCGGCTGGGTCCCAGAAGACTGTGTGCACATTTTCCCCCAACACGAAGTGGATCGATCTGATTCACCTTCACTCGAAAGCGACTTGCCCTCTTTGTCTCTGGGCTCTCGCAAGCCATCTGACGGCTCGCAGTCGACGACGACTGACCTTAATGAGCCACTTGAGATGCAAGGAGAACTTTTAGAGGAAGTCAGCTCATATACGATGGTTGACACTGCTACTCACAAGGCAATGTGGGTTCCGTACTACCATGAAGGTAGCGTGGTGTATTTGGATACCCGCAGTAAGATTATCTCACGGTATCTGCCATTTTTGCCACTAGAAGACGACGAGGAGGAGCTCGACGCAGTTATTCCCGCACCTCTCGACATTCCGAGCCAGCCTCTGGCCTTATTTGAGAATGAGCTGCAGAGCTTAAGCTCAGTAGCCAAAGCTCAACCGTGCTTGTATAAGAACAGCGATTTTTATCGCATGCTTCGCCATGTCAAGCGTCCTGAGGAGATGGATCTCAACACGTTGTGGACACAACTCTGCAAAGACTCGCCCAACGTGAGCTACCCCACGTGGCCTGAGCTAATGGATGGTTTCATGGTCGCTATTGACGATTGTCGCCGCGTGCAAGACCTTGTCCCGCAGAACGACGAAGACAAAGCAACAGTCAAAGAGGCAGTCCTCAAAGTGATCACCCACCTGAAGGCTATTTGCTGGGCTGCACAGGTCCCTCCAGGTACTGCACCGAGCTTGGGTCTTGGCGCTATTTCCGCAGCTTACAGGCTCATGCTCCACTCAGTATTTGAGATTCACGTGAACTACCTGCGCGGTCTTCGGATTGGCTCGCCGGACGACTTAACCCACTCTACTATTGACTTTGTCGCTTTGTTTCACGTGGTTACTGGTTATCCCACAATCGAAGTTGTTCCTATGCCGCGAATCGTTCAGGTGGCTATGCTTAATAGCGACTGGGCTGACTACCATTTCGAGGTCGATGCTACCAACAACCACCTTACCCTCTTCAAGGGCCCTAATGAGCCTCTCAATACTAGTCAAGCTATGGCACTAGAAGCTGCAGTTCCTCAGGTGGGAATCTGCCACATGGTATGCCAGGATGTACAGGAGAAGAGCGACCAGCTAGAGACCGCTGTCAACAACTGCATCAATCTCTGGAACGAAATCTGCCAGGATACTTTGCAGCATGGCGACGGTCTTCAGGAATCTAGTGTATCGCTGTTTTCATCTCTTCACGCCGTTATGGCCATCTACAAGAGCTGCGTTCTAACTATTGATTGTGTTGACCTTTGTCAGTTTGCCGACTCGGAGAGACCCCGCCTAGAGGACCTCAGTGTCATGTTGCGGGTCCGCAAAACAGTGTACAAGACTTTGCTGACCATGGAGCACTCCTGGGTCCGGCCACAACGCTCGCTGTGCCTAACCGACGAGTATGCCAGCGCAGTAAAGATTGTGCCGCTGCTCTACAATGTGATCGACCAGTTTCCCAAGCTTTTAAATGGCATCGTGCCGACTGTAAAGATCATGCGATGGGATCCGGATACTGAGGATATGGACGAAGCAATATTCGATTCGGTTGGCCATCTTCGTGGTGCCACTAAAGAGAAGCTTGTTGAGCATCTGACCCAGCACGTCCAGCCACGACCACACGAGGTGTCGGCATTTTTGACAACTTTCCCTGCGTTTATGAAACACATTGAGCTTGTTGACATGCTCCAGGACCGCTTCTCTATCCAGCCAGCTACTGGCCTGTCTCGGCGGGATTTCCGAGACTGGGAAGTTCATGTCCAGCGACCTACTCGGCTGCGCGTTGTCAACATGCTGCGGATGTGGATCGAAACCTACTGGTCACACCCAGACACTGAGGAAGAAGAGGCCCAGCTATTTACACGACTGGAGCTTCTACTCAAAATTTTGGAAGTTCAAGAATTCCCTGGAAGCCAGCGGCTTCACGAAATGCTCATGCGACGACGGGCGTCTTCGGGTGACCCGTTCATTCGTAAGTCGTCATCCACTCAGCCTCTCCTCGATCCGATTCTGCCGGCTTGCCCGGTGTCTGAGTTGACCTCACCTACTCAGCTCTCACCTGTTGAGCTGGCTCGCCAGCTGACACTGCTGGGTTGGTCTTACTACATGGATATTACTGCTGAGGACTGTTTGCGTCGGGCTCTTGAGCGGCCTTCGCGGTCTACGGCTATTTCTGAGTTTGTGAATTACTGGAATCAGTCTACATGCTGGGTGTCTCAGGAAGTTCTGAACGCAGAGACTCCGGCAGATCGTGCCCTGCGTATTACCTACTTTGTGGAAACCGCCCAGCACTGCCGTGACATTAAGAACTTCAGCACCATGATGTCCATTCTGTCGGCATTGTCAAGTGCGGGAATTCATCGGCTGCGGCAAACTTGGGCACTGGTCTCTCCAGCAACTAAGCGTGCGCTCGAGGATATGAATCGGTTGATGAACTCTAGCCGTAACTTCCAAGAGTACCGTGACATTCTGTCTCTTGTATCGGAGCCGGCCCTGCCATTCTTTGGTGTCTGCCTTATGGATCTCCGGTTTGCCCAGGATGGCAACTCGGACCATATCCGGGGCGACGAGCGACTGATCAACTTTGCAAAGTGGACGATGGTCGCCAACATTATTGAGTCGACATTGCGGTTCCAGCGCATGGTCTACCGCCTGACACCGATTCCTAGAGTTGCCGATCTCATTAATGAACGGTTTCAGAACGTCCCCAGTCTCAATGACCAGTACCCGCTTTCGCTTGAACGCGAAGCCCGAACTTCCAAAACCCGCCCTCATATGTTGACCCGCGTGAGCAGTCACACTGCGTGAAAAGCCCCAACCTTAGTGTTATTTTTATTTATATATACAGAGAACAATGTTTCAAAGTACTATTTTGTGTTGAATGCTATAATCAGTTCGTTTCGGCGAGTTTCCGCTCATCCCACAGTGTCATACCCGAGCATGAGCAAACGACTTTGTCGTTTTCCCAAACTCCGGCACTCCGTGCAATGATTCCCGCCAGTGACGACTCAGTAGGCCCCGAAGATGGGCCAACAACTACAGACCGACCGATGATGTCCATGAGAGAGAGCGGGACCCGTGTGATCAAACTACTAGTTTCTCCGCTCTTCGTGGACGAGAGAACACCCAATGTATGCAGCATCGGTCCTGTTGACAAGGCTCCTTGCGAAAGATCGCCTGAGGCGTGAACCGAAACTTGTAAATCGTCCTTGTGTGGCAACGCCGCCGTGCAGTCGACAATAAGTTGGTTCTCATCGTCCTGAATGAGCCTGCACAATCCACGAGTTTTGCCTGCTTTCGTCTCTAAAATGCACACTGCCGCAGAGTTAGGACGGCCGCTGCCACGAACAATCGCATCGCGGCCAATGGACTGCATAGCGCCGACAACTTGAGAGGGTGCGGCTTCACCCTGCACTGTGACTAGCTTCTTGTCCAGATCGACGTCTACATTATCAAGACCTGGAACACCTTTGAGGGCTTCTGTGATTGAAGAAACACAACCCTCGCAGGTCATAGGTACCGCATACTGAACAGTGATCGTCATCTGGAGTGGTAGAGTGTCAGGAGACTGCTTATATATATATGCGGGGAGGGCGACCCAAGTTAATTATAATAAAGTATAGATTGTATGAATATTAATGTACTTTTAAAGAATAGCTTGATTATTCCTATTGATTTACATTGGCCATTCTTCATGTGACATGAAGTCTACGCATATAATGCCTTCTAAGTAACTCGGACCTTCACTGCTTACTGTGCCAGCCAAACCAAATGCTTCAGCGTCTAAAACAGAGTCTCACTGAGGAGCTAGACCAGGTTGTTAACGGCCAGAGACAGTCGAACGACCCAGTAAAAGTCATTGAACGCAATGCGGATGTACTCAAAATGACAACGCCCGAAATCTCCAATATGGACCTTATCGAAGATGGCTCGGCAGGAGCCTCCGCTTCGCCAAATCCGCCTCACAACGATGATACAACTGAAAACGGGTCTGAACAAGCAGAAACCTCACTATTAGATGGATTGTCTCCTTCTGAATTGGAGGGAAAGCTCCGTAAGTTTGCCAAATATGAGGAGAAGTACCCTCAGCTGCTTAAGGCGTACCGCATCGAAAAGAAGAAGGGCGAGCTAGTTAAACTGTTTGAAAAGGTGCTCTCCGAAAACACTCCGTGCCAAACAATTGCTGAACCGCAGCAAATGCTTGAGTTTTTGGATGGACTCAACAGCAAAGCCGCGCTACTCAAGCAAGAGCTGGAGCGTGTTTCCGACGCCCATTCCCGACTCCGCAAGCGAGCTGCCGATACTGAGCAGGATCTGAAGAGTAAACTTGATGAGGCTGAGCGTGAAATTGAGTCATTGGTTTCTAAAGACTGCGATAAGAGTGACGAAGATATTGAAGCGCTTCGTAAACTGCTCAAATCGCGTGAGGACGAGCTTACCGAGGCCCGTGCTGCTCATTCAGACGGGGAATCAGACGAAAAAATTCAAAAGCTAGAAGCTGAGCTCGCAGAAAGTCAACAGAAACTTAAAGAACTGGATGACGCAAAGGCTCAGCTCAAGGAACTTGAATCAGTGAAGAAAGAACTCGCCGAAGCATTAGAAGCTAAGTCCAAGGCACAAACGCTTGAAACTCAGCTCAAAAGTGCTACTGCTGCGAAAGAAACACTTGAGACCGAACTGGCGAATTCCAAATTGACCAAAGAAAAGCTTGAAGTTAAGCTAGCGGATCTTCAATCGAAACTTGACGGTGCAGCAACAACTAAGGACAAAATCGTTGAGCTTGAGACCAAAATTAAAGGTCTCGAAGCCACAGCTGCAGAAACAAAGAAAGCTGAGGAGACTATTGCCAAACTAGAAGGTGATCTCAAGTCTGAAACAGCTGCTGCCGCTAAATTGAAGTCTGTCAAAGGTGATCTCACTTCTGAGCTGGAGTCAGTAAAGCAGGAGCTCACCAAAGCTATAGAAGCCAAAACCAAGTTGGAATCCGAGGCTAAGAATGCAGCTACGATGGCTAAAGAGCTTGAGTCTACAAAAGCTAACCTTGAGAAAGCGAATGTCCAAACTACAGAGCTCCAGGCTACTATCAAAAAGCTCGAATCAGTATCTGTCACATCTTCTACCCCTGCGGCTCCTGTCTCAAGCGGCAAGAAGAAAAAGAAAGGAGGTGCTTCCCAGCAGGCTCAGCAGGCTAAACAACCTGAGATAACTGAGCCTGCCGCCACTCAAGAACTGACTGAGAAGGTCAAGTCACTTGAGTCTGAACTCACAATTGCAACTGAGCGCGAAGCCACTTACAAAAAGCAGCTGGCGAATCTAGAAACAACGCTCTCCGAGCTTAAAGCAGGTGATAAGAGCACTGAGATTATTGCCGAACGTGATGCAGCTAGAAAGGCCCTGGACGAGCTCGAAAAGAAATCAGCGCAACAGCTTACAGAGTTGAAGGAAGCTGTTACTGCTAGAGATGCTGCGGAGAAGGCCAAAAGTGTCGCTGAAGCTGCCGCTAAGCAAGCTGAAGAGGCAGCGAAGGATTTAAAGACGACTGTAAAGGCCGCACAAGAGGCAGCCAAGAAGGCTGAAGGCGAAGCAGTTAGGACACGTGAAGAGTTAGCAGAAGCCCAAAAAGCAGCAGAAGAGGCCCAAATGGCCCTGGAAACTGCCAAGAAAGAGTCTAAAGCCGAAATTGAAAAGATTAAAGCCGAGGCGGCGGATTCAGAGGCCCTGGGCGAGCGGGCTCAGATTGAGATCAATGCTGCTAAGGACGCTGCCGCGGCTGCTGAAGCTAAAGCAGAAGCTCAAGTGAAATCTGCCAAAGATGCCGCTGCAGAAGCCGAATCACGGGCAAAAACAGCTGTTGCCGAACATAAATCGGCGACGGCCAAAATTGTTGAGCTGGAGGCTGCAAATAAGGAGCTTTCCCAGAAGCGGGTTGAGCTTGATAAAACAGTTGCCAAACTGAATCTGCAGCTCACAAAACACAAAGATGACTTAGTATCTGTGCAAGCAAAAGTCAAAGATTTTGATGCGCAAAAGCGAGCCTTGGAGGACCTGGAAAAGAAGGTCAAGGCTCAGGCAGATATTGATCGTCGCATGAAAGTTATGGAAGGCGAAAAATCCCGACTCGAGCGCCAGATCGCTACGGGTGACAGGAATCGCAGCCTGCTGGAGCAGGAGCGTGCTGATCTGCTGGCCCAGGTCCGAGGTATGCAGAGCAAGGTAAATGATGCTGAAGCGACCGCCAAGGCGGCTACGGTGGCCCAAGACGGTTTACGGCGACAGGTTGACGAGCTCGGGATGCGGGTTTCTGAATCTGTGGCTAAAATTGACGTTTTGCGCGACGAGCTCGCTGACGCACAACGTTTGGCCCACGAACGGCTGCTTGAAACCACAAGTATGCGACAGATGCTTGCCGAGCGGGCAGATGGCCATGATGCTGTACTTAAAGACGCACGCGACTTATCTAAATCGTTGTCTCAAGAGCGAGATCAGCTCGAGCAGGAAGTCGCAGCCTTGGGCCAGCGGTTGGTCCGCGAGACTGAGCAGCTGCGTGCCCGCGTAGGCGATTTGAGCACCCAACTCGAGTCTGCAGAGCGTGAACGTAGCCGTTACCAAGATGAAGCTCGGGAACTGCGCGGAAAATGCGACAACATGCAGCGGCAGCTCGAGGAAGGGCAAGGCTCGTCACAGGCAGTTCAAAACGAAGTTGCAACGCTACGACGGCAACTTGAGACCACTGAGGCCAGCTCGCGGGAACTTTCGCGAGCCCATGCCTTGCTGAAAAAGGTCAGCGAGGACACTCAGACACGGTTAGAGCGGCTGCAAAAGGCTCACCGGTCGCTGAATGACGATCTGGATGCACTTCGACAGGAGAACTCACAGCTACGTGGGCAGCGATCGTCGTCAGTGTCCAAAGAAGCGGGTCCCACAAAGTCGTCCGAGCAGGAAGAGTACATCAAAAACGTTATTCTCGGCTTTTTGGAGCACAAGGAGCAGAGGAAACAACTTTTACCAGTACTTTCAATGCTACTCCATTTTGATGGCGACGATGAACAGCGATTTTGGGCTGCTTTCAGTTAACCCGGCGAGTCACATATAGCTGCAGCTAGTTTCTATGTATATTTACAATTTTGGCTGCATTGCGTGCTTTCGTCATCATGATCGCCATAGAAGATATTGGACCTATTGTCTACGGTGCTGGTGCGTTTAATACCCAGTACCACGACCCGGAAATCCCCAATCCGAGCGAGGTCATTCGATATGCGTTCCGCAAAGGATTCAAAGCCATTGACACCGCAGCGTTCTATGGTCCGAGCGAGGATATTGTTGGCAAGGCTCTTGCAGACATTAAAGACGAGTTCCCGCGCGAATCGTACTTTGTTTGCACAAAAGCCGGTCGCTGGGAGACCGACACATTTGACTATTCTGCTTCGTCCATTCGTAAATCTGTGGAGCGGTCACTGTCTCGTCTTGGCACGAAATACGTAGACCTACTCTACATCCATGACGTGGAGTTCCAAAACGACGAACAAGCCCTGGAAGCTCTAGGTGAGGCCACAGCTCTCAAGAAGGAAGGTCTGGTCCGATATATTGGCTTTTCAGGCTACCCGGTGAAGTATTTGGTTCATACTGCCGAGCTGGCCAAGAAGCACGGATTGCAGATTGATGCGGTGTTGAGCTATGCCAATTTGACGCTGCAGTCAACTTTGCTGCTCAATTATGTCGACCAGTTGCGAGCAGCTGGGGTTAAAGTGGTTTTGAATGCGTCGCCACTTAGCATGTCTTTGCTCCGCTCAGGCCGGACTCACGAGTTCCATCCAGCTGACGCCGACCTGCGGGCAGCTGCGGATAAGCTGGCGGCTGAGTTCAGTGCTCAGGGTGTCGAACTCGCGGATGTGGCGACTCAATTTTCGTTCAGCAAGTGGAACGGACCTACAGTGATTGGTCTTCGGTCTGAGAAAGAAATTGATGCTGTTCTTGCTAATTCTAAGACCAAGCCTGACGAAAAGCTGGTTAAAGAAGCCCAGACTGCCTTGGCCAAATTTCAAAACTACAATTGGCCTTCAGGCCACTACGAGGGTGGTTTCCCTGAGTGATTGTTAAATAAATTTTAAATATACTTTAAATAAGTTTTGAACAAAGTTTTGAGCAATTGCAGACCAATTCTGGAACTATCCATGAACAATTTTCAAAAACAACTTTTCAGCCCTTGGTGGCATTTTGGTAGTTTTGGAGCTCGGCTTCGCGCTCAGCTAAGAGAGCACTAAGTTTAGCGAGCTGTTTTCGCAGAGCTTCGTTTTCGCGTCTGAGATGATGGACAGCTTCTAGTTCACTGGCGCGCCGGTCGCCAATTGTGCGAGTCGTCGAAGTGGACCTGGTCGAAGCGTTGGAGCTAACCGATGATGAGCGCGAGCGGCCGCTACCACCAGTCTCTTTGAGCACTGTGATCTCTCGCTGCAGCTTGTTCACTACAGCCTCGTGCTCCCTTTCCATGGCGTCGAACGCATTGGCAGGCTTATGCGGAACATTGGTCGGCATTGGAGCTGGAGAACGACTTGGGACACCAAGCTGGTCAGGGGAGGGGCGCATTCCTTGTACCGGCTGGCGGCCACGGCAGGGGGGGGCGTGCATTCTTCTGATTTTGGTGTAATGAGAAGTCGAAATAAAAGGGAAAAAAAGAAAATTAATCCAAAGTGAATTAGAAAAATCAAATAAATTGCAGCAAACGGGTAATTTAGAGAGACTTCCCGTGTGAAGCAAAGTGTCAATTTAGGTGAAGTTTAAGGCTGCGGAGATTCCTTCATCAACCTTTTTTGGGAAGTGGGACAAGAATATTTATTTACTTCGAGCCGGCCGCAACCCAGTACAGGTGCATAGGGTTACATGTATCTGTGCCGATCAGGAGTGTGACAAGAGTGGGACAGAGTGGGCACTTTCCTGGGCTTCTTATCTTGAAATCTTTGGGCTCTGCGCTGGTTCAAAGACTACTGTGCGTACTGTTACTCGCAAGATTAGAAAAGATTTTCCGGACCTCATCTATTTAAGCACTATAAAGGAGGTATCAAGTGGGTCCATGGAGGGAATAAATATTCAGTGTATAGACTACTGGGTCCTCTGGATTCGATCACGTTCTCGATTTCGGCGCCAGAGATCCATTTGTGGGTCGTCGAAGCTGCTATCCGCAACCATGCTACGACGAGTTTGGTCTCTGGTGGTTTGAATAACCTTGCTAGGTTGACTAGGTTGGTTAACTTGACCACCTTGGATTCCTTGGCTTCCTTTGTCTCCTTGGCTTCCCCGGTTTCCTCGGCTTCCTTGGTTTCCCTGGTTGACCGGAAGACCCGCTGGTTTGGAATCTGCCCTGCTTGCTTGACCTGTTCTCTGATTTCTAGCTTGGACCACCGGCCGTCTGGTCGAGTTAACCACCCGCTGATAAGTTTTGGCACTGGCTGCACTAGGGCTAGGGCGATTCTGAAGCGCATTGATTTCCCGAAGAGCTGCGGCTGGAGCCCGATACCTTTTGCCGGCAGGTGGTTTGGCAATCCCACCAGCAGCTATCCGAGTCTTTGGAGCTCGAGAAGCAGGTGCTGCAGGTGCTGGTGTTGATGCTGCTGTAGCCGAAGCCCGTGGCCGTCGGTAAAGTAGTTTACTTTCCTCTTGTAAAACCTCTTCAAGTATAGGTTTTCCGTAAACCAAAAATGGCGAATGGGTTTCTTGCCATTTCTCCAAACACGTCTTTAGTTCGAGTACTAGCTGCGGCTTTTTCGCAACACTTGATCGCATTCGCTGCTCTTCAAGCCGTTCTTTGCCTCGTCGATTAAACCGTGACGGGTCCTGCTCTAGTCTTTCAAGTTCAACTTCCCGAGATTGTAACAATTTAAGCCTGTGAATCAACGCATATAAATGTAGCCGTTCTGGGTCTCGTACCAAGTCCTCGATCCGGGCAATCTCGTCGTGGCAGGCCTGTAAGACTTCTTCGCTCGCATCGGTTGAATGGAACGGGGCAAAGGTAGCAATCTCATCCGGCGAGAAATACATCTTGTCCCACAACTCCTGCAGCCTGGCTTTTGCCCGGTCAATAAATTTGGACATATGGGCAGATTTGGCCTGCTGTAATCGAGCAACCTCGCTTTTCAGGGCCTCGATCCGCTCTAAACTCAGAGTAGATTGGTCCAGCGCGTCATCTTGTTGGGAAATCTCAAGCATCTCATACAAAAATTGAAGCTCTTTCGTTAATGCAGCCACCTGGCGTTGGCGGCGTTCTTGTTCAGTGCGTAGTATCTCAACGGCATCCCAGAGTTGGATGGTTCCGTCAGTACCCAACCACGGATCCGGATTATTTTCGTAGTTTGCTACCATTTCTGCCAGTTTGGAATCTTTGGCATCATCAGCCATTTCTAGGTTGTGCCACAAATCCTGCGCTTGGGTCGCACATTTGTGCAACTCTGCAACTCGCGCGTCTTTGAGTCGCACAAGCTCGGCGACACGGGCCTCCATTTTACATATCGAATTTTGCGACAAATCTGTTGGCATTTCAGTCGACGGTTGGTTCAACGCGGCTTCCAAATGAATTATGCGCTCCGACGCGGCTTTGGCGCGCTTTGACCGCTGCGCATGCCATCCCAGCAGCTTGGTTTTAGTTTGTTCGAGTTTAAGAGAAAGTGGCTTGTATGGTGGTTTGATCTCGCCAAGCTGCGCATCGAAATCAACATCAGTAAGTTCGCTTTGCATAGTTTGGATTTCGCTGCAAAGAAGTGTGCACTGATCCCGCAGGCCGTCGATTTCCTCAAGCACCACACCAACGTATAGACTGAGGGCATTGTCCACAGCGTACTCTAGCTCACGGAACCTTCCTTCTACTTCAGTTTCATTTAGCCCAATTTCGCCACAAAGCGCTCTCAGTCGCGTTTTTGCATCCTCAATTGCCAGATCCATAGTGAACCGCGGAGCCCAAAGTGTAGGTAAACAAAGCAATGACAAAGCGGAGCCGGGGGAGGTTTTTCACCACTAAGAAGCCAAAATGAAAATCACATTAATACGGCATGGCGAGACTGATTATAATCGCGAACGGCGGATTCAGGGTCATGTTGATGCTCCATTGAACGACACAGGTCGTGCACAAGCTAGGGACTTATCTAAACTAATCGACGTTGACTTTGATATGGGCTACGCCAGCGACTTGAAGCGAGCATCTGAAACAGCAGAAATTCTATTGAACGGCAAAGTTCCACTTGAGACACGGCCAGGGTTCCGTGAACGTTTTATGGGGCCTGTACAAAACATGTTGTTGGTAGATGCAAAGGCCATGGCGGCCGGGGAGGGTAAAACTATGATGGACTACGGTGAGACGGCAGCCGAATTTCGCCAAAGGCTACTTGCAGCATGGGATCAGCTTATGGCGGACGCTGAGCTTGCAGGACACAAAAGCATTCTCATTGTTTCCCATGGCGGTGCGCTGCTGACCCTGCTCGGGGCCCTGGTCTCGACTAAACGAGTTGATGCTGGTAACTGTGCTTCTGATATTGGCACTTCCTGTCGCAACTGTTCTGTGACGGTTATCGAGAATGGGGTGATGATTCAATATGCCCGCCGGTTGGTGGAGAGTATTGTGTCGAATCGCGAGCTACTGTGATTACTTGCGAGTCAAGCACTTTGCAAACTCGGCAAATTCCTTTGCACATGCGTTGTGTGAGATGTTTTCTGAATTTGCAATCACGCATTTAGCGTAGTTGGCACTTTGAACAGTACAGGTTGCCGCCTGTTTCCTGAGCTGCTCCAAGACCTTCATGACTAAGTTAGAAAAAGACAATAGATAGAGCCTTGATAACGTGAAAAGGTACACAATGGAAACGAAATTGACTATAAATAATAACTAAAAAATGAAATGATTCAGAGGAAAACAAAATTGAGCAAGCAATAAAAGAATAAAGCAGTGGACAGGCACTAAACGAATCGACAAAGACCAAAAGTGTCAACACGAACCTAATCGAGTATTTTGATACCACATCTCCACAGTGTCCCAAAAGTGTGAGAGTTCAGCATCAGGTAGACAAGCAACCGCTTTGCCCATAAACGAACAATTGCGTTCAGGGATTAGTTTTGGCAAGTAAAAGATGAATGCCAAAATAATGGCTCGTACAAGTGCCATTATGAGATGGAGTGGCGAAAGGCATGTCAGTATGCAAGTAAATTTAGGGTTGCAGGCACGTGGATTGAAACTTACAAAATGTCGAAAAATTAGTCACTATGAATTTACATTCTAAGTAAACGCAGTTTGAAAGTAGTTTCGCCAATAGTCTGTTCTTCTTCGCCAATGACCTTCGCAGCATCACAGTCTGCCCATTCCTCAGGCAGGCACCGCAGAGTCTTTTGCAAAAGGTCTGAGTTCATGCTCAAGCACTGGCCCAGGTTGAGCTCATCGTCCTTAACAACGTCATACTGGACCTTAACCTCGTCAGTAGTCTTGAGGCCAAGCTTCTTGCGATAACGCTGGACACGGTTTACAAATTCACGAGTAGTACCGTGGGTGGCCAAGTCCTCGTAAATAGTAGTATCCAGAATCAGCAAGACGTCATTGTCAGAGTTGACAGCATTGCCGGCACCCGTCGAAGACTCAGAGAGACCACGGACAACCTGCAGATCGCCTTCCACAAGCTCGATACCGTCGACCGAAACCTTGCCGGTACGGAGGTAGTTTTCAACTTCCTGTGAAGACAGCTGCGGCAGAGCCTTCTTGACCCGGCCAACGTCCTTCTTGAGCTTCTTGCCCAAAACAGGCCACTCAGCCTGGGCCCGATACTCGACGCCATACTTCTTCTCGTCGCTAGTCAGGACAAGGTCAACAACGTTGAGCTCTTCGACAACAAACGACTGCAGGGCCTCAATGTCCTTCAAATAAGAAGTGTCAGGGTGCAAGACGACAAGCGTCTTGAGCGGAACCTTGAAAGAAATAGTCTTCTGCAGACGGATAGCGCGGCCAAGATCAATAACGGCCCGCATGCGATCAACAGCCCGCTTAGTGGACTCATCAACCAGTTCCGGGCGGGGATGTGGGTAGTCCAAGAAGTGCACTGACTCGACGTTTGCATCTTTGCCAAACGAACTGGGGAGATTGACCCGCAGCTTCTGGTAGATAGTTTCCGACAAGAAAGGTGTGAAGGGGGCCATGGCTCGCACAAACACAAACTGGGCCTCAAACAGCGTGTTGAGAGCGTCCAGGGTGTCTTCGGCACCATTCTCACCCTTGAGCCGCTGACGATTCAAACGAATGTACCAGTTGGTCAGGTTGTCAATAAAGCTGAGCAGACCGGGCACAACACCATACAAACGGTAGTGCTTCATCTCCGTGTGGACATGCTCGAGCAAATCCTGGAGGGTAGCCATAAGCCACTTATCCATGACGTTCGACGAAATGCGGCTCTCCGAATACTCGAACTTGATGCCCGACGTCTTGGCCAGCAGCGAGACCTGCTCCTCGAGGAACTTGTACGAATTCCACCAAGGCAGCAGCACTTTGCTGACGACTTCGCGAACGCCTTCCTCCTTGAAGCGCAGAGCCTCAGCACGCAACACAGGCGAGTTGATGAGGTACAAACGCACAGCATCGGCACCGTAATTGTCAAAGACAGCGGTAGGATCCGGGTAGTTTTTGAGTCGCTTGGACATCTTCTTGCCGTCGCCAGCAAGAATGATACCTGTAACCACACAGTTCTTGAATGGCGAAGTGCCAAACAGATGGTTGCCCAAAACACTCAAAGTGTAGAACCAGCCACGGGTCTGGTCCAAACCTTCGGAAATGAAATCAGCTGGGAAGCAGTTGCCGAAGTTTTCTTTGTTTTCGAACGGATAATGCTGAGATGCGAAAGGCATGGATCCACTCTCGAACCAGCAGTCAAACACCTCCTCAATGCGGTGGAGTGTGCCCTTGCCTTTCTTAGAGGGAATGGTGATCTTGTCAATGGACTCACGGTGCAAATCGGTGATGCCCTTGACGCCAGACAGCTCCTCGAGCTCGGCGATTGAGCCTACGCAGACCATCTCCTCGTAGTCGTCAGAAACCCAGACAGGCAAAGGAGTGCCCCAGTAGCGGTTGCGGGAAACGTTCCAGTCGCGAGCGTTGCGAATCCAGTTGCCGAAGCGGCCCTCGCGAATTGTGCCCGGGACCCAGTGAGTCTTCTCCAGGTTACCAAGAATCTGGGGCACAATGTCAGTAACACGGACAAACCATGCAGGAACAGTGCGATAAAGCAGTGGGGTGTCAGAGCGCCAACAGAAGGGGTAGGAGTGCATAACCTGAGCATCGTTAACCAAGCGGTCATTGGCCTTGATGGTCTTGATGATCTGACGGTCAGCATCCTTCACGTAGACGCCGGCCCAAGGCACGACCTCGGCAGTGAAGCGACCAGCATCGTCAATCGGCGAAGGGCCAGGATCCTCAGTGGTCACGACGCCGGCATTCACCATGGTGTCGTAATCGGCTTCACCAAAGCATGGGGCCTGGTGAACAACGCCGGTACCGCTGTCGTCAGTAACGTAGTCTGCACAGAGTACCCGGAATGCCTTGGGGTACTTTTCGACAAAGAAGTCAAATAGAGGCACGTACTTTGTGCCCTCGAGCTCGGCACCTTTGAATTTCGACAGCACAGTGAGCTGCTCCTTCTTGGGGTTCTTGTAGATGGTACCGAGCAGCTTCTCGAGCAGAATATACTGCTTGCCGGTTTTCTCATCCCGGATTTTGACGTACTCAAGCTTGGGGTTCACGGCCAGACCCAAATTGGAAGGCAGGGTCCAGGGAGTAGTGGTCCAAGCCACAAACGATGTCTCAGGCTCGTCCACCAAGGGGAAAGCGATAGACACAGCAGGATCGAGAACATCTTTGTAGTTCTGCTGGGCCTCAAAGTTCGAAAGTGGCGTCGTGCAGCCTGTCGAATACGGCATCACGCGGTAGCCGCGGTACACCATGCCCTTCTCAAAGAGCGTCTTGAAAGCCCACCATTCCGACTCCATAAACGTTGGGTACATAGTCTTGTAATCGCGGTCAAAGTCGATCCAGCGGCCCAAGCGCCCTACAACCCGACGCCAGTCCTCAGCGTAGCGCATAACAATAGCCCGGCACTCATTGTTGTAGGCCTCAATACCCATCTTCATCACGTCCTCTTTAGAGGAAATTCCCAGTTTTTTGTCAATCTCGTGCTCTACAGGCAGGCCGTGAGTATCCCAGCCAAAGCGGCGCTCCACAAAGTAGCCGTTCATCGTGGCATAGCGGGGAACAATGTCCTTGATAGTCGACGCCAAAAGATGGCCATAGTGCGGTGTGCCCGTGGCAAAGGGGGGTCCATCATAGAAAACAAAATGCGGTCGGTCTTTAGAGATTTTCAGCGAAGTCTGGAACGCATCAGTCTTGTTCCAGAACTCTAGAATCTTCTCCTCTTCTTTGGGGAAGTTCATGTGGTTGAAATTTACCTCCCAAGAGATGATATATATTTTCCACTGAATGACTAATTAGCACATTGCCGCCCCGATTTTGAGTCACCTAAACAAAGTTGGTCAATTGGACAATGATCCTCACTGTTTCGGGGCTTAAACCGGGCGGAATTGCTGGTATAGATTTGGGGTTTTTCAACTGTACTGCGAATTTTTGCGGGATCAAGAATATCCCCGAAGGGCCGCATATTTTCCACTATGGTGAATCACTGGAGAGTTTACGGCACGCGGTTTTGTTTAAAAAATCGAGTCATTTAGAATTTAAAGACAGTGAATTCTTATGGGGCGATGCGAGAGAGCCCAATCCACAGTTTATGTTGGAATACCCCGTAGTACCCGATTGGCAGATACTAGCGTCTGACATTGATTTCGAGCCATCAATTCTGAATACACTAACAGCATTACCAGAGTTCAAGACTGCGAAGCAAACATGGCCCGATGGCGTAGTGGGCAGCGAGCGCACCGAATACTATTTAGACAAATCATGGTACGTTATGCAACAGGGAGCTCACAAGCTCACGGGCCAGTTCCAGCTGGCGTTTATTCTATTTATTATTTGTCGCAATCCGCAGGCGGAGATGAACTGGCATGTATTGGTCGAGCTTTTGTTCAGTTGCAAACGCGGGCTCGAAGAGAAAGATTGGGGGTTGTATCTTGTCAAGATCTTACGGGCTCAGCTCAAAATTATGCCTGAAGATTATCGGCACGAAGAGATTCAATTTTTGGAACGGGCTCTCCAGAATCTGTACATTAATGTCAATGGACTGGGTACACGGGAGCTGCAGCTCGACCCAGAGGTAGAGATCCAGGCTCAGCACGTTTTAAACACTTTGCAAAATTGGGGGGCCGATTGGTCCAGTGACCATGTAGATGAGCAATTCACAGCACCACCGTGGTAGGCCTCCACTCCATATGGAGTCCTCGGCAGAAACCTAAAGTAGGATAGCCAATAATTAGATCACTGCGGAGAGTGTAAGGATCTTCAGGATCGTCAAACATAAATAGCGGATGAGTTTGTCGTTGGTAAGGGGTTCCAATGCGGTTACCAAAGATTTCTGTTAATGTTTTCTTGAAATTAGGCATGGAATAGAGTAGTCGGGCATTGATATTTTTGGTCGTAACCTCAGATCCTTCAGGTAATCTCCAGCGAATCCAAAAGCGATTGTCGATCAATTTCCACTCGGACCACTCTTGGGTTGCTTTGAAAACTGTGTATTCAAGGCTTTGAGTAGAGCGAATACGAGACCGTTCGAATTTGAGCTCGTTTTGGCTGATTGGGTTGATGTTAACGTCCAGAAAAGTGCGTTTGTCGAAGGAGCCTTCAACCACGTAATTGTGTACAGTCTGCCGGCGATATAACAGCTGGCTGACAGGCATTGGTGTGACCAATGCGATGATCATTATCATTAATTCGTCCTTGACATAGACAGGTAGCTGGTCAAACGCTGATAGTGAGCGCAATGTAACCGAGCCCTGTTTGTATATCAAGTCTTTAGAGTTTTGCATTTGTGTAAAGGCAAGCTTGGCGTGTCTGAGCACTTTATCTCGGGCAGTTTGTAAGTCACGTATTAACGGGATCAAAGACTCTGGCGAAAATGCCGAGGGCAGAGCACTTGGGTCAGCGAGTAAAGCGCGAATAGCGTTGCGTTTGGTTAGTAGAACATCCATATTTGAAGGATCCTCGACCCAGCTCACATTTTGCTTGATACACCAGTCTTGCAGCTGAGATTTTCGGATGTTGAGTAGAGGTTTGATCAGGCGGATTGGGAACTGATCCGGGGGTGGCTTTATGGATAAATAAGAGGACGCATGCATACCAGCAAGTCCATACCAAGTACTTCTCAAGATAAGCCGCATAATGAAAAGTTCTAGTTGGTCGTCCAGGGTATGGCCATGGAGAATGTGATGGATATCATTTGCAACACATTCAGCTTGAAGTAGATCTCGACGGCCGTGGCGAGCGAATTTCTCCATAACCGAGGGTTCTACAAGATTTGCCTGTAAATCAAGAATCTTCGGCTCTATTTCCAATTTTTCAAGCCGCCTGGCCACTAATTGGGCCTCAGAAGTGGAGTTAGGACGCAGGTGATGGTCGATAATGTATCCATACAGTTTGACGTCGCGAGTTTTAGCCCACTGAGAGGTTAGACTGGCCAAAGCCATCGAGTCCACGCCGCCCGAGACAGAAAGTGCCAATTTGGGTGGCGTACGAAGCCCCAGCAGCCGCCTTAGCGACGCTTCAAACGTCGAGAGCATTTGTCAGGAGGCTTTTCAAGCTGAGTTCTTTCAACATCCCAAACTTTTCTTTTTGCAATGAGCGAAGTCTCGTGGGAAGACCAAAAGAAAATCAACGAGTTCTCTAAACTGAACACCCAGCTATCGCAGCATGAGGCAGCCCTGAAAAATCTGGCCCAGGACAAGGAGATTATCGACGACGTGAGTTTAGAGCTCGAGCTGGTTGACGAGGACGAGCTCATTCCCTATAAAATTGGCGACGCTATGGTTAGTTTACCGCAAAGCCAGGTCATGGAACGTCTCGAAAAGGAGCAGGAAGAGCTTGACGAGAAAGTCGCAAAGCGCCAAGCCGATGCCGACAAATGTAGAGAACGGATGAGCGAGCTGAAAAGTCAACTATACGCCAAGTTTGGCAAGGCAATTAACCTTGAGCGAGACTAGGCAACGCATGAAGAAATAATGGATTATGGCGAATAAAACGAATGTCGATATAAATATAGCAAGTGGTCATTAGTGGCCACATTAATCAAGCAGAAAAACGAGAATGGTTTTCTTTTGGGACAAACCGCAGCTTAGGGACACGACAGCGCGGTCGGCATTGTTGAAAACGTTTTGTCGTTCTGCTGTTTAGAGCATAGTATGAGCCTGTTTGTCCTCCTCGAGAACAAATGGATACTCTTGGTTGTTCAGGCCACGCACCGTGTCGACCAAGTCCTTGGGTAGAGTCACGGCAAAGCCCTTGATGACGGTGTGATATTCAAAGTTGATCTGAGCGCCAATCTTTTTGAGGTTATTGGCCACATCGCGGACCAAACGATCGGGTGTGTCGAATCCTTTCTCGAAAATAATCAAGTAGTCCTGAGTACTGCGGGCAGCAAGACCCTGGTCAGCGCTCCGAGCCTGCAGAGGCGCTGCTGCCGAAAGTGAAAGAGTTAAAAGCACAAATAATTTTTGGAGCATCATTTTGAGAGTTGGGGAAAGTAGTTTGTTGGGCTTGAGGTGGGGGGGATCAAACGCGCAAACTGGGAGGGCGCTCAAGTCATTATATAGGGGCTTGGGTCTCAGGCTTTTGGGAGCTGTCAGCATAATTCTCTCGCCACTCTGACTTCCCTACACCGCCGCGCAGCCCTTTCCCCACATTTTGGGCGGGTAGCGGCGCGACATCGGAACACGTACATGGGCATAAACTAGCCATAAACTATACGATTGACGTGTTTACAGGCCCATTAGGTGTAGTTCACGTAAATTTGCAGGTTCCAGCTCTGGGGAAGCATCCAAACCTCAAGGGAAATTCGCGCTTCCGTTGCAACTTCTAGAGCTGACCGATCCGACAATGCATGAGGAACGGGGGCCATCTGCGCTCCTGCACCTAGATTGGCAACAGTAGAAAACGAGGATCGAAAACGAAACCCCATTTGTTACGGGATAGGTTAGTACGCCGAGAATGAAAAATATATACTGTTTCTAAAGCGTTATCTGTGCTAGTTGCCTGGTTCGATATCAAAAGCAATCACTTTTAGGCCCCCCACCGGCCCCACCGTGCTTGGTACTTGTCTTGGTACTTTGACTCATCTTGGTAAGCAGGAGAAAACCGCTTGTCAGAATGGAATGGATTCCCCGCATGCATACCCGTTTTTTTAGGCTAATAGAGGTACTAGCGGCAGTCTTGGGAAATAACTGGACACATGTATAGACATGACTGGGACGCAGTATTTTATATAGACTATTCAAGTAAATGTCGTGCAGTTACAAGTTCCAGCTAGAAATATTCCTAAAGTGTCATCTGCAAGACAGTTCGAGGCTTCGCGTGAATCGAGGGATGATGTCCCAAAAGAAATAGAGGTATGAAAAGATTAGATTAAGGTTAAGAATTCGGACTGATACCCAGATACGGATTGACAGGCAGGAGTACAAGGAGCCCAAAGGAAAAAAAAAAGGGTTTGAAGAAATCTAACAAGAATCTAAATGGAATCTAAAACCGTCCATAGCAGAGCCAGAAATGAAACACACAAGGAACACTGTACAAATGTAAATTAAGAATCAGGGGTAAGATATCCGAGATCGTTGAGACCGAAGTGTGGCCTGGTCAACTTTCTCTTGCAATAACTTGTTCTGCAAAGACTCCATGTATGTCAACTCATACTCGTTCAGCTCGAGACCTGGTGGAAAATTAATTTTGTCGGCGAAAATCTCGATTTTGAAAACAGTTTTTGGATCTGCCACATCCTCATCGCTGGCTATGAGATTCTTAGGCTTGGGCTTCCACCAGTAGGCGGGCCAACGAGTCACGATGTTGTCGCACAGCATAGCGACGCCGGAAAACAGCATAATAGTAAACGCAACGGCTGCTAGGTACTTCCAGCCTAAAAAGCGCACCTGGTCATCCAGACAGGGCAACAGTGCAGCTGCACCGGCCGGGGGATGAACGGTATTGGTTATATCCATGACGGCAGACGATACTGCAACCGCGAGTGCTCCGCCGATCCAGAGATGATCCTCCTGATTATGGTGAACCATGAACAGTTTGCAAATTCCGACGCCAATCACTGAACTGATCATAGTTCCCAAAAAAAAGTTTCTAGGCTGTGCTAGCGGTACCGTGGTAGCATTAAACAACAGAATGGCAACGGCAGCAAAACTGGGAAGAACATGAGGAGCATGCCAGTTCTTGAGCACAGGTCCGTAGATGAACATAGCCTCGTGGCACATCATACCTACAAACGTTGATAACAGCACAGACAACGTGTGTTGCCATTTAGGAGGCTCTGTCCACGGCTCTTTCCGGTAGCCTAAAAACCGGCTCAAGAGTGGAGGCAGCCGCTCAAGATAATAATCCGGCTTGTCATTGCGCTCTAACCGGTTTTTGGTCCTGAGGAAATTATCATACAGCTTCTTTATACGAGCCGCGCACATCCACTCTGTAGTAGTGTCTGAAAAATGGAAGAATTGAGGAAAAGAGGAAATGCCGCACTCTACCTGCTTTCAGCGATTTTTTCCTTGTCTGATCGCGACTTGCAGGACGCTATGTAATCGCTGCACCGAGCTCCCATTGGCGCCGATCCGACGATCGGTATGTCGGTTTGGCCGACTTCGGGACGATTGATCGTATAATCAATTGGAATGATCTACTATATATAAGTGAACTAGCAATTGAGTTATTGAAATAATCCCTTCGCACTTAGTTTGACCTGTTCACTGTGACTCTCTATGTTGGACCTCTTAGTTAATTTGTACTAGTTGCGCATCGTTGGATTATAGCTATCACCCAGAGTAGAAACCCACGAAGTCGAACCTGAATCCCATCCCTGGCTTGAGTCTTTATTTACTTCATGATTCAGGGCTTCGCTGGGAGTGTTCAGAATTGAGTGTTGGTTCGAGTGGTTGCTGCTAGCTTGGTTGCTGCTAGCTTCAACCGCCAGCTCAGCGGCGTTTTTCAGATCATTTTTGAGACGATATTTAGTGCGGTGCCCAATTTCACCATCGCAGAGAGTGCTCGATGCCGAACTGTCGCTTGGCTCTTCTTTGGATGGCGTCATGGGAGTAACTCGCAAATTCATCAACATAAACCAACTTTTCCAGCGCAAGAAACGGTCATGGCGTCGCTTTGCGCGCGCAGCTCTCCGGGCCGCGCGTTGCGCCGTCCACACCTTCTTGCGCTCTTCTTTGGACAGTCCTGAATCCTCGTGAGTTTTGGTCCACATGTAACTTCTTATGGGAACGAGATTGGATGAAGTCAAGTAGACCTGTAGCTTGTTGTGTGAGTTTGTTGTATAATTTGCTGCAATTCAAACCAGTCTCTTCACTGTTGCACCAATTTCTTCATAGTTCGCTCCCAACAATCTCTTGGGCAGTAAGAATCCCATACCAAAATCAGGCATCTTGACGATGGACCAGCCGTTTTTTACCTCGATTTCGGCATGAGGACAAGACGATAAACCTGTGATCACAAGTCGGTCCCTAAATTGGGCTGCAAGCTCGTTTATAGCCCGTGCTTCAAGAGGGCTCTGACGTCCCTTACCGGCCCACGCATCTGAACAAGGCGGTAGCGATTCAATATCGGCATCAAATAACGCATTAGCAATATCGTGACCCATACAAAGCGGAACACCTGTGGGCTGGCGGTTTTTAACCCAAAGCCTATCTGTCTCCCAAGAATAAATATACCCGTCTGGGTTGGCGACAGGAATAACCGACAAATCTGGGTGCTCTTCCATCAATTGCTCGCAAAAGGCAACTGAAGCCCACTCACGGCCCTGTAATCCGCAAACCACGAGTGTATCCCTGTTTTCGGTGAGCCGAGCGCCAATTGGAAGGCCATCCCACGACAAACCGATAGTATGATTTGTGCGGTCCTGGGTGTCCTTAAAGGCCAAGAACTCACGATAAATGTTCTTTGAACGGGTCTTTAGGGGATATGAGGTCACCACTGCTCGCGGAATGTCGTCAATAATCGTTGTGACCGGAAGTGGTTCCGGAAGGAGGCGTTCAAAATCAGCTAACTGACCTGCTGGCAAACGAATGACCGCCTTTTCTGCAGAAAGGTGCCATACGTCGCTAAGTAGTGTTGAACTCAGTTCTGAAATGGCGCTCAAATCGCTCGCAGACTTCAGGCCAAACTCAACTACAACCTCGCCGCTGAACCGGTCAAAGTAGGTCGACTCTAACCGGTCATCACTGAACTGGACAGAATCCTGTAGCGAATACTCATTTGCCGACCATAGCCATGACAACGGGGACAATAGCCAGGACACAACGAGCATTGGCACGGATTCGAAGCGGGTTGATATCAAGTGGTGGGTGAATTAGATAAGGTCGGGATAGGTACGAACCGAAACCTTAACTAGGGTAAAAACTTAGCAATTGTATACTATTTTTAGGCAAAGTAGCGAGGTTCGTCGAACACGTGGTAGCGGTGACCTCGGACACCCTCGCCGCGGAACATTTGCGGGAACTGGCGGCCAATGGGAACCTCAGACTCGTCAATGCGAACGTTGTCATAAGAGGGCTCCTCGCCGACGACAAACTTACCAACTTGCAGTTCAGTGTCAGTGATTGTAGACCGGGAAATCCGGGCATAGCCGGTACGCTTGATGCCCTTGTACAAAATGTACTCGCACCAGCGATCCCAGTCATCGCTCGGGTCGATGTCGTGCATGCCGCTGTACTCGGAAACATAGGTATTATAGTTGCCTTCGTGCGGTTTGGTGACAAGGTACGAGAGCAAAACTGTCGGGTTCGCAGCGTTGCGCATAATCGTCGAAACACCGGCAGTCTGAAGCCGGCGGTCCTCGACATCTTCCTCCTGGCCAGAATGGAAAACAACAACATCAATAGGCGTGCCGTAAACGTCAAGCGTAGCATGAATAGCCGGAGCCAATTCACCAACTGGCGACGGAAGCAGATGGTGTGTCGAATTCAAAATCGGGAATCGCGACAAAAGTGCGCAGCCCCATGTGTGCTTATTCGGTCCAGGGCCGTAATCTGCGTAGAAACCAAGCTCCTCGGCAATGCGCTGAGTGATATCGCGGTGGCCACCAATGGCTCGCTGGGTGTCAGACTCAAGCAAACCAATGACATCGAGTTCCGCATCTCTAATCAGATCGCGCATGCGTACATCGGCAGCCCACATGTCGTTATCAAGACCGAAATGGATAGTCCAAATACCGGCAGTCATGAGCTTCTCCTCGGGGTGAACAGGAGCAGGAACAACGTGCTGCAAACGCTGATAAGTAACCAGCGAAGCAAGAGCCAAAACTACGGTGATAGCGGCCAACGTGAGACGCAGCACTTTAGCAAGAGCACGACCAGCAGCACGAGTGGCAGTATCCAAACGGACGCGTTTAGCGTTCAAAACACCTAGAGTCAGCAGAATTTGGTGAGCAAGCATCACCAAATCGGTTCGTTCGCGCAGCAGGGGTCCGCCAGGAACGAACGCATAGGCGACAGTCCATGTTTCAGCGAGAATCATGAGACAAAACACAAGCATTCCGATACCAAACGAACGCCAGGGAGCATGTCTGCCTGCCGCTTCGAGTAGCGAGGGGGCCACAGCACAAATGTAAAAACCAAGAACCAGACCGCCGGCATAGCCAACCCAATGCTTGAAGTAGCAAAGAACACCAGTGGCCACATGGCAGATAATTAGATACTTTGTGGCCAAAATATTGCGGTAAGCAAGACCAACATAGAGACCCAGGGCACAAACGGCAATAGTCACCAAACCGTGGGGCAGAGGAGTAGGGCCCCGCACAGGGTATCCTTCCCACACCCAGAGGGCCAAAGTAGAGCCGTCAGAGAAGTAAGTCATGATAATATAGAGCAGAGCGCCAAGACCGCATCCGGCGAGCACAGAGCTTTCGCGGTTGGATTTAATCGTGGACATCTGCGGTTGGCCAACCCCGGACAATAGAGCGCCGAAGATGGCTAGCACAGTGCCAGCGCGAACAGATCCACCATTGGCATCATTCATAGTAGGCCAGATAGGGTTGTTGGTCCACAAGTACATTTTAGCGACCGAGGTGAGCAGGAGACCGAGCACGAAAGCAGCACCATTTGCCATGGCAAATCCAGCCGGCCGAAGAGACGCAGTATGAGTTTGAACGGCAAAGGCAATTGACATGAATGCACAACCAACACCCAGAACTAGGATTCGGTTAGCGGGCGCATAGACAAACGCAGAGGCGACACCGAGAGCACCACCAAGCAAGGTGACTTGTGGGCAGGCGACAAAGAATCGGCGTAGAGGCGGGATGAACAGCAAGACAACAGCTAGCAGCGACAACAATATGGCTTCATAACCAGAAATACCCATATACCAGAGTGGGAAGTACCATACGACGAGGCCGAGGGAGGTGATGACGGACCAAAAGACAAAATAGTTAACAAGCGATACCACAAAAGAAAAAACTGATGGGGTGCGTTTATCCTCGGGGGTTGGCTTTGGAGCCTCCTTAAGAATGGCTAGAGATGAATCACGGGCCCTGCCAGTCGTGTCTACAACGTTGAGCTGCAAGCCTTCAAAGTCGTACATGGCACCTGCGTCAAAAGCAATATCGAGCACAATAAGGGCCCATTCAAAGAATGCGTAGACGGTGTATGCACCAGGAATACGCTTGACCTTGTGCTGAATGAAAAAATAAACCAGTGGGACCATAGTGCCAAAGAAAGTCAATGCGGTGTACTTTCGCCATTTGCGAGCCTTGCCTGGCGGGGTTAACAATGTGCGCATGATAGTCCAAGGCAGCGTCAGAACAATGTAGCCAATCATGAAAATGTCATGCCAGTCGTGGTCGTCAGTAGACGTGACGTAGGTCCAGCCACCACAGGTAAACGTGCGCAAGACGCCAACAAGAACCATAATGGCCGGGGCCCGGCTGCCGTCGCGGGCAGTCAAAACGTATGTGAACAAAAGCAGCAAGAAGCGCGGTCCAGCCGTCAAAGCAATAAGTAGCTGGTAGAACGAACGCTCGGGGTATCGGTCGCCAATAGTGGCCGAGACGGAGGGGAACCATTCTTGAGGGTACCCGTAGAACTCGTTCTGGACGATTTTATGGTAATGCAGTGCGCATCCGACAATTAGTGCAACAAAGAAAGCCGCACCAGCACACACAGTGTGCGCGTGGGCAATCCAGGTGCCGTCGATTTGGAAAACCGTCCGTGCGGCCGTTTCTCCAGACTTCTTCATAATGATTAAGCCACGTTCAATTCGTTGGCGTCACGCGTTTTAGTAAGGCCAGCCTCGACAGAGGTGTGAACGGTAGCTAAAAAAAGGAGTTTAATATTGTCCTGAACAGGCAAATATCGAATTTATTCGTAAACATTAATCGTGAACATTAATCGTAAACATTAGACATCTAGACTTCGAATTCTTCGGCAGCATCGGCCACTTCGGTGGCAGACATGGCGCTATATCCTCGGCGTTTGGCAAAATAGCGGCTAATAACAAATCCCAAATCGCCAAGGAACATTATGCCAAATTGTAACACACCGAGCCAGTCCACATTGACAAAATTGAGCACCATAATAAGGCATAGGGTCAAAAAGCCAAGCATCTGAACCAAAACGGGCAGATGGTTAAGTACAATTGACGCACCAGCGACGTCTTTTTCAGATCGGTGGCTTAGGAATAAAGACGAGGCCGCAAATAGAAGTGCGCCAATGCAGCCCAGTGAGCCCAAAAAGTACAAAATCAGGCTCCGGCGGAAGTTTGAACCCAGCAGCAGATAGGCGCAGAGAACCAAAAAAATGCCAACCATTGCCGGGAAAATTGACCACCTCAGTAGTGTCAAAGCTTTCACTTTAAATGTTGCTCCTCGAGGCATGGTTGTCAGATTCAAATCGTGAATTCGGCAGGCGAAAACTAGAAAAGTGAGAGCAGGCAGCCCGTAGCACAAAACGGTAGGAAACTTGACAACGTCAGTCACTAAATGATGGCCATGGGCATGCGAAGCTCTAGGGTGAAAATTAAAGTAGATGGATTGCAAAAAGAAGCACCAAGTCCACATTCTCCAGTGCAAAGAGGCGACCCCACTTGGGCGCTGGAGTCGAAAAGTGTGCTCAAGGTTCAAAACAAAGGGGCATGCGACAGCAACTAGTGCCAGTAAGGTCATAATTTCCCCGGACAATTCCATTGATTCCATTTTGGAGGGATTGAGGCGAACAAAGCGGAGGAAAAGATTTTATAGATTGTCTGCACGAAGGTCAGAGATGATTAATTTGATTATCGTGCAGAGGCACAAAAGTAGGGCATAACGGGCAGATTACCCAATCAGTTCTTCAAGTGTCCATTTACCCGGGTGTGCCAAGGCCAGGAAATTGTGTGGGGTGTATCAATTTATATCTGCACTAAACTTCGCTTTTTTTTTTTTGAGCCACCAGTTACACCTGCTATTGGCTTGGCGTATAAGTTTTCCATTGGCTTTGGGCTGTCTCAACACTTGGGAGAATATACAAGGAGGTTTGTAACCGGGGGTAAGTTTCGAGCAAATGGCTAGATTTAGAATTATAACTACTAGTTCTCGCTCAAGGTAGTATGTGTGGGGTGGTCACATGAAAAGCATTCTTGTGGTGTTTAATTTTCTTGTTGAGGAATATTATTTCATGTTTGTGCGGTATGGCAGCCACGTAGGTAAAAAATATTCATATTTGGTGATGGTAGGGTTGGAGTTATCAAGCAGAGGACTTGAGTTGGCTCCGAAAAGTTTCGCGACCTTTGGCACTGGGAAATTCTTATGTACCACCCAGATTGGACCACTATTTCGAGACCTCGTGTTGGTGGCAGACCTGTCAAGTCACGCCACCGCTACTTATCAGGGAGCGTTCAGAATGCAGTACCCCTGGCCCAACCACATACCCGCCGGCAGTTCATGCAGCAGACGGTTTGAAACATGACCGGACCAACGGGCTCGGCATTCCAAAATTGTTGAACCACGCCCACCACTCGCTTTGTTGTAGTATGTGTTGTACTTTCGACAAAACATAACATGATTCTCTAGACTTTAGCATTGCATGACCCCCTGGTCAAGATTATTACATACACGTAGAGGTATGCAACCTGACGCTGTTGTGCACTACGGCCCCCAGTGTTTAGGACATGTCTAATGGGAACACAAAATGACACGAGCGCGAATATTCGAACGATTGAGCTCCCCGCGTGGAACCTCACGCGAAATCACGTATTTCTGTTGTGAAATGACACCATACCCTCAGTTCTAAACCGCTACTGCTATATTATTTCAATTAACCAAACTCGTCAGTCTTGTCTGCATGGTGCTGCGCATGAGCCTCCATCAAAACGGGGTTAGCTGCGGGCTTCGCTTCGAGATTTCCTAATTTAATTATGAGATTCTAAGATAGAGGACCATATATGTAGTTGATTGATCATATTCCCCAGCGGACTAGCGTTAGATCGGCTTATGGTCGGAATTTGATATCTACCCCTGGTATGGTTAACCCCGCTCGTGGAAGGCCTCCAAACAGAGGTGCCGAAACCGTGCCGTGCTAATGCCTTTCTTCAGAACTATGATATGCACACTCGCAGACTTATTCCCCTTCGGCAAATGCCGGAAATTTAATATTCTTCTTTATCCCATTGCAGTGTATATCCCCGATATAATGGTGGGCGGGTCAAACCACGAGAGCGATTTTCATGGTACTTGAAGCCAGTTTGTAGGATTTAGTGCTAAAACACCCATGCATGGCATCCCACAAACCTGCAAGAACTCGGAGACAATACCCGGTTATGCACCGATTGAGGGTGGCGCTAGCTGTCTGCCTAGTGAGAGTGAGTTAACAGAAAAATGGTGAAACTCCATTCCTGTGGAGCTTGGCATGACAGATTTCGGTTTACGTGATGGTCCACTAGTCAGTTTTAAAAGTCAAATTTATTTCAACTTCAAACTGAAAGTCGAACAGGCACATAGCTAATTTAGAACGTGGCGGTTGCCCGTCTCCGATGCAATTGTGATATGTCAAAAACCAATACTGCCAAGGGTGGGGTTCTCCAAGGGCTCTTTGGCCAGCCAGCATGATTGTTCAAAGCCAGACCTCCAAACAAAAACCCTAGTTCCGATTACCGACTCTAACTATTCTCTGCATGCAAATGGAAACTGCCTTAATATGGGCGGAAATTCGTTTCAACTAAAGCACTAGGTTTACTGTAGATGCAAGCGTCATGCATGCTGGTTGACATCATGCGAAGCTGACAGGTAGAGTTTAAGCGCTCTGTCTTAACCCTTACCACCAGGAGTCGCTCACTTCGATATATAAAGTATTTCATGCTAAGCCTCAGCTTTTGTTGCCAAAAGCAACCAGCTTGGACTTTGAACCTCCGGCATCGGCAGTCCCACCCCATCGTCAAACTGCTATGCCTCTACCCCCCCCTCGTATTGCGGATCACTACGGAAATGGATCGATCGGGCTTTCTCACGCTGATAAACTGCTCTGCGCCCGAACCGGGAGTCAAACGAAGCTTAAAAGCGGCACTCGCTACAAATGTCCTATGTGTTCCTACTCATCGTTCATTAAAGCATTGTGTGAACATCATATCTTGCGGGCTCATGCTCCCATTTCTGAGCCCGTGTCCGATTCCGTTTCACTTTCGCCCACCAGCCCGTCAACCAACACTCTGCCTCCCATTTCGGGCTCTAGCATTAGCCCTATGCTCAGTCCTCATATCACTCCTCGCCCAAGCCCTATTCTCAGTCCTATCCTGTCTAGTCCAATTGCCGCCATTGCCCCAGCCCCGCCCCCCCCACCAGAAACGCAGTTTGTACTCGAAACTGCAAACTGGCTACAAGAGCCAAGGAAGCCCACGTACCCGAAACTCCAAGTGTGCGAGTTCGGTGGCTGCGGCTACGCAAGCAACTCAACGAAATTCTTTCAGCGTCACATTCTGTATGCCCACAGCAAAAAGCGTGAACTTAAATGTACCCGCTGTATTTTCAGCACTAGAGACCCAATTGTTTACAAAAGTCACTTACTTGAGCATCTCGGTCTCTAAATTTCAAGCCGAAATTTCGGCTTATCAAACCAATCTAAAACGAGAAGGTGGTCCCGGGAACAAGTAGAGCCCATTTTCTCTAAATCTCTATTTATCTCTCCTCTATGAAGTACTCCAAGGGCGCCACTTTCTTCGCTGCCGCCCTCAATAACCTAACGGCTCAGATGTACATACTTACTCCTTTTTCGTTACTTCGGGAATTAAATGCAGGGCTAGGGCACATTGCAGGAAACTCAACTATATAATGACCCCACTTTTCACTATATAATGACCCCACCCACTTTTGTGAGACTGTTACTGGAGTATGAAGTTGTCAGTCTTGGCTTTAGCGGTGTTAGCAGGTGTGTACGCTAAATCGTCAACGAAGCAAGACGTTCTTGATGCTAGATACGGCACTGACTGGCCGTTCAGCGGCCTTACCACTTTCGCTCATTTGGAAACAGATCGCTGTCTGGTCAACCCCAGTACAGAGTTTGACATTGCTGTTGTCGGTGTTCCATTTGACACTGCTGTTTCATACCGTCCTGGTGCGCGGTTCGGTCCCCGGGCCATTAGAGCGGCGTCCATGCGCCAGAGCTCGCTGCGCGGTTTTAACGCCCGTGCAGGCGTTAATCCCTATCAAGATTGGGCCAAAGTTATTGACTGCCAGGACATTCCTGTCACACCCGTCGACAATAAGTTGGCTTTGCACCAAATGACTGAAGGATTCAAGGAACTGCTGAGCCATAATGTCGCTAGCCCAAAGTATGGTAAAACCCCACGGATTGTGACCCTGGGCGGTGACCACTCTATTGTGCTGCCTCATTTGCGTGCCCTTAAAGATCTCTATGGTCCTATTACCGTTATTCACTTTGATGCCCATTTGGACACTTGGTTGCCCACAAAGTACCCGTCAGGCTGGGTTGAGGCCGATGCCAATTCTGGCCACTTCACTCACGGATCCATGTTCTGGATGGCACACACTGAAGGTTTGCTGGCTGAGGATTCGTGTGTTCATGCTGGACTTCGTACTAGACTCTCTGGAACTGACTATGAGGACTATGCCGACGATTCCAAGCAAGGATTTGCCCGTATCTCTTGCGATGACATTGACACTTTGGGCGTTGACGGTATTGCTCAGAAAATTATCAACCGTGTAGGCACGAACCCAGTCTACATTTCGCTGGACATTGACGTTATTGATCCTGGCATGGCTCCTGGTACTGGCACACCTGAGGTCGGAGGCTGGACAACCAGAGAAATGATTGCCCTTTTGCGATCACTCTCTGATTTGAACATTGTGGGAGCCGACATTGTTGAGGTCTCCCCGGCATTTGATAATGCTGAGATTACTGCCTTGGCCGGTGCCCAATGTGCTTATGAGCTTATCACCAACATGGTTCTCTCTCGCCGTGAGGGTGTTGCTCACTCCGATCCTAGTCATGATGAGTTGTAAAGTAAACATTAATATAATTCCTTATACTAAGTTCGATCTATCGCCGCTGCTAGTTGATTCACAAGTGCTTGACGGTGTTACCACGGCGTTACTTGGCTTGAGACCAAATGACATGGACACCACACTTTGCAATCATGCTACCATCGGATTGGATATCGCCTGGCTTCAAACTCTCGTCCATAATCGCCTCAAACTCTTTGTGGACGTTTTCCAAGCCCTCGGGACCCAAGGCTGTCAAGTAGCTCCGAGTACTCCAATGATTCCAGTAAAACTCGCGAGAGGGAACAACTTTGTCGTACTGATACTTGACGCCATCAAACGGTTCAAACCATTTCTGGTTTTCGAATGCCAGTGGCCATTTCATATGGTTATACTGGGGAACTCCCTTGTCAAAGGAATGGCAATACTTGACAGTGCGATACTGCCAATTGTCAGTACTCAGCGCATCAAAATCTTCATAGTTCCAGACGGAGCAAAACATTCCATTTGGCTTCAAAATTCTGTGAAACTCTTTCAGTGATTCGTGAGTCGCAAACCAATGGAACCCCTGGGCCACGACAATCGCGTCTACTGAGTTGTCTGGCAAAGGAATACTGTAGCTGGTTGCCTGAATTGCTTCAATTTGTGGCAAATTCTTGCGGAAGCTTTGTAGCATACCGCGAGAAGGCTCTACAGCGATGATTTTAGCATCAGTGGCCGCCACAAGCTGAGAAGTGAATTTGCCGGTTCCCGCTGCAACATCCACAACGACACTCTCCGGTCCCAGTTTGCACACCTCAACAACCTTCTCGACAGCAATTCCGGGATATCCAGGTCTAAACTTATCGTAGGATTCGTGGTTCAAATCGTACGAACTCTGGGAAACTGGGTTGGCTGACATTAGGAACTCAGGGTAGGATTCGCTCCGACTACATAATATTTGCCTTGGTAGCTGGATGTGACTTAAATTTAGATGTAGCTTGTTCTATTTAAACATGCGAACGGGATAATCCGCAGGATACTGGCCGTGCTCTTCGACATCTGTGAGAAGGCTATAGGACTTCTTGTGCATAGCCGGAGCCAGCGGTGGAAGGCCAGATGACTCGAAAACTTCAGAAGTCGCCTCCTTTGTGGCGAGCACAGAGTTCAGGGAGATCTCACCATTGGCGACGGTAGCAAGCTGCTTGGCACCAGCATCGCCCTTGGCGATCCGAGGCCGGGCAACCGAACCGTAGGACAAAAGGCCCGCAAGAGCGCTCTGTGTGAAAACAGAAGTCCGTGGGTAGTTACGGCGGTAGTCGCGCTTCCAGTAAGGGTTGTCAACATAATCTGACGCGGGCTTCACTCCAACAGTGTGATCATCGGTAGCGGTAGGCAGGTTGTAGGGAGCCGGGTTGCGGTAGTAGCCAACCACAGGATTACCACTAGAACGGTTAGGTACCAAGACCAGCCAGGCACGGATCTTGTTCCAGATGCCGCGGGATGCGGCAGTATACTTTTGACCGTAAGGAACAGGACCTCCACTCATTGTCCAATGGTATGACAAGTATTAGGTGAGCGGTTTTTTTTGGGACGTTTTGAGATGCTCTGGCTGGGATTACTATGCCTTGCCCGCTTATGTTTCTTGCTTGGGCTTTTCTAGCGGTTTTGTCAGGCTGGGACTTTGACATTTTTAGGACTTGTCATGGAGGTCAAATGGCGGGCTCCTAAATTGGCCAAAGTCGACGATTCATTACGGTGCCATGTCTGCAAAGAATTTTATAGCGCACCGTCTATAACTACGTGTGGGCATACATTCTGCAATCTCTGTATTCGCCGCCATTTGGATGCGACACCGCGATGCCCAATCTGCTGGACAGAAACAACAATTTCCCAGCTTCGAGCAAATATCGTCGTCTTAGATGCTGTCGAAGCGTGGAAAAATGCGCGAAGAACTGTTTCCGAGTTAGAACAGGCCCAGGATCCAGCAAACAACCCTGATTTGGCCGCTGAGCCAGAACGCGACTTTCAGAACCGAAAAAGAAAAGCGCCAGAAAATACCGGTGTCTGCCCTATTTGCGACACAGAAATGCCAATTAATGAGCTTCAAACAACCCACATTGACAATTGCTTACGGCGTGAGCAAAGAGCACCAGAACCGTTGCCACGACGAAAAATGACCATGCCCAATTTCGCGCTTGTATCGGAACCAAAACTGAAAAAAATGCTTGCAGACGCTGGGCTATCTACAAAGGGACCTAAACAAAGGCTTCAAGCCCGTTATCGCGAATATGTTCACCAGTACAATGCGAATTTAGAACTGCCGCGGCCCCTTACAAAACGCGACCTGCTACAGCAAATGCGCAACTGGGATATGGCTCAAGACCGCCAGTCTATGGCGAATATTAAGGATATTGATGCAGGTAAATGGCAGGCCCAGTACCACCAAGATTTTGATGAATTAATAGCCCAGGCTCGCCAATCGCCAAACTAGCGAAATGTATATATAGTATGCTACGACTCGATGGATTCGTAACGGTCCATTTCAACAAACAATTTCTCAAAGTGCTCAAACACCTGCGCGGGCTGAGCTTCTTTAGGCCAGAATGGGTAACGATCTTTGCCAATTAGGCCAACTAAACAGAGAGCAATAAGCGCAATGGCAATCGTGGACACAAGCACCCACCATAATGTTGTGTAGAATGGCTTCAGGCTCGCATCATGAATAACATAGCTTCCGTCAAGCGTTGTACCGGCCACTAGGGCCCGTTCGCCCTTGGTGTGAATCGCCAACGAAGTTACAGGGAACTTCAGAACAGCCCGGAAGCTGCGCAGCGAAGACAAGTCCTTGGTATACAAGTAAATATCACCACCAGCAGTTCCGACGGCAACAGCTCTATCACAGGCCTTCAAACAGGTTAAAGATTTGCCCGGGACGCTTCTGGATCGCACAGTGGAAAGGCCATCGGCCGTAATTTGCAATTGCCACAGTTTGGCCCGCTTTTTGACAATATTTGCGCCAGCAATCAGCTGGGAGTCGCTAATAAATGCAAGCCGGGCCCACTGAGAGCCTTTAGCTGGGTGTGTAGCCAGCACTTTACCAGTTTCAGCCTCGTAAATGGTTAGAACTTTCGCAGTTGCTGCTGCGAGATACTTTCCACTAGGACTGATCGCAACGTCCTGAAAATCACCTGTATCTGACCATAATGGTTTTAAATTCGTGGTTCTTAAAACCTGAAGTGCTCCACCATCAGGACAGTCCGAGATCGCTGCCACGAATTGCGTAGTTGCTGAGATTGCTTTCTGGTATGCGGCCTCGTTTGTGAATCGCAAAGCGTCTACAGAGGCCTCCTCTTCTAGTTCTGGTGTGAAAACTCTCAAATGCTTATTCTGTCGATTGCGAATTGCCTCTGATCCACGATTCGCACCGACATAGATCAATTCACCAGCCACGCAAGCACATGTCGGATTGTCTTCGCCCTCTGCAAGTTCGTGACTAGTAATAATCGCACCAGTTGAAGTATTGACGATACTCAGTTTGTTTTTGACACCATGCCGGCCTTCACCGCCGCCGCCACCAACTAAAAGTCGACTTTCGTCGACAAAGGCAGCAGCGTATAGAGGGTAGTCTGTGCTCGGCATTAGTAAGGTGTGGAGAAGCTCACAGTCTTTATAGTAATTTTAGCAATTGTGGCAATTGTGGAGATAGATCAACTTTTCTCGATTATCAAACCTATTAATCAACAAAACATATAGCAGCTTCAGTTTAACTTCTCCAACCTAGTTTAATTCTGGGAATTGTGTTAGCTGGCGTTTTGATCTAGTCTTTGGACCCGGGTAGGTTAGTCACTTATCATGAACTCGGTCTTGACTATTCAAAGTCATGTCGTTCACGGCTTTGTTGGAAACAGAGTAGCGACAACAACATTGCAACTCCGTGGCTGGAATGTAGACACCCTGAACAGCGTTCAGTACTCAAACCACACGGGGTACGGCAAGTTTACTGGTCGCAAAACTGAGGCAGCTGAGATAGCGGCTATTTACGAAACGCTCAAAGAGCACAACTTTGAATATACAGCTTATCTCAATGGTTACTTGCCCAGTGCCGAGGTTGTAGAGCAAGTTGGTAAAATTGGGCTGGACCTGAAAAAGCGGAACCCGGATCTGGTATGGCTTTTGGACCCAGTTATGGGCGATGAGGGGTCTCTGTATGTTAGCCCTGATATGGTTCCGATTTACCGTGATATTTTACGCTCTGGTGCAGTTACACTGATTACTCCCAACGGATTTGAAGCGGCGACGCTCACTCAAATGCCAATGGACAATTTTGATGAAGTTAAAAAGGTGCTGAACGTTCTGCATACGGAGTTCAAAGTTCCTCATGTTGTCATTTCCTCTGTGGTTATTGACGAAAAGCTATATACGGTTGCATCAACCCAGGGTGAACAAGCGGTGGTTTTTGAGCTCAAGCGGTTGGAATCGTACTTTACGGGCACTGGCGATTTGTTTACTGCTGTGACACTTGACAATTTTTTGCATTTTAGAGATTCGCCTAACCGTCTGGCGACTGCCGTTGCTAGTAGTTTGGAGACTGTACGCACAGTTCTATTGAGTACTGTTCAAAACTCAATTGAAAAGGGATTCAAAGGTGTTCGTGGTAACACGGAGGCTATGAAGGCTCTTGAGCTGCGAATTATTGAGCACCGCCGTATGATTATGGAGGAGTATCCAAAAGGACAGGCCTTTATTGCGCTAGAATAAATGTAACCAGAATGATTGTGACTAGAATAAATGTGACTAGAATAAATGTCACTAGAATAAATGTAACTTAAACTTATATATCCAACTTGATTGGGCCTCAGCCATTATAAGAAGTCACGACCGGCGCGACACTTGGGGTTCCAGTAGTTGTAGTTTTGAAAACAGTTGATGTGATAGTAACCGTAGTTGTTGGCTCAGAGGATGCAGTTGAAGAACTTCTGGAGGCGCTCGCGGTGAGGCTTGTGAAGGAACTGGAACTTGCAGATACTGGAGCCAACGGGCTGGGTGCAATTGATAACGTTGGAACGTTTGCTGAGGAGCTAAAAACTGCAGTCGGACTCGAGACTGCGGGCGAGCTTGAGACTGCAGCTGAGCTCGAGACTGTGGGCGAGCTCAAGGCTGCAGATGAACTCGAGACTGCAGATGAGCTTGAGACTGCAGAGGAGCTCGAAACTGCAGATAAGCTCGAAACTGCAGATGAGCTTGAAACTGCAGATGAGCTCGAAACTGCAGATGAGCTCGAAACTGCAACGGAGCTAGATGAGCTGGTCTCTTTTGGTCTTTGAAGTTCGAAGAGGGGTGCTGTTGAACTAGCATCAGCAGAGCTGACACTAGTATTAAACCCAGTACTCGAAACGACAATAGTGGCACTTGCACTCAGACTGGCATTAGAGTAGACACTGGCACTCAGAATGGCGCTAGAGTTGACAGTGGCACTAATATGGGTGCTGGAATTAACACTGACACTCAGAGGAATAGGGACGGGTGTCACTGTCACAGCACTGGTACTCGCATTCGTGTTCATTGCGGTAACAGAACTGGGAATAGTTGAATTGACAGCCGAGGTAGCATTCGAGTAATGCCCAAAAACGGTCGTGGGTTCCGGTTCGAAAGCATCGACCGGCGTAGTGAAGGTTTGGGTATATGTGGAATTGAGTTCAGTGAACGTTTTCGTGTACGTTGTCCACTGGAAATACGTTGTTGATGGATCGTCGTAAACAGTGACCCAAACCTCCGGAGTAGGAGCTGTTGACCAAACAGTGATTGTAGAATCCGGCTCAATTAAAGAATAAGTGGGGGGTGCCATTGGCATCTCAGTCGAAGGAGTTCCAGAGATGACGAGAGTAGTTGAAGTTTCAGGCACTGGTTCACCTTCAGAAGGATCTGAGGTGTAAGGCAATGGTGGCGGTGCTGGCAGTGAAGTTTCAGTGCCCGGAGCCTCGGGTAACGTTGCGGGCGTAGTCTCTGGCACTGAAGGTTCAATCGAGGGCATAATCGAGGTTTGGGCTGCCGAGGAAGGCACCCTTGTGGTGGCCACTGCAGAAGGTGTCCAGGTGACAGTAACGGGTGGAGCAAATGATGCCTGGCCGCCGACATTAACGATAGGATAGGTCGCTGTTTGCGACTCAATTGGACAATTTGACGCTGTAACTGTAATAATAACAGTGTGATGTAAATCTGGATCAATGTACTCCGCATGGACATTGGCCACGAGGGCCATTAAGATTGTGAACATGAACCAGGGAATCATAATCCAAGAGAACGACAAGAAAAGAATGACGATGAGTTCAAAATGGAAGTGTAAAGACTAGAGAACCGGATGATCCCATGTTGCATCTGTATATATAGGTTATTACCTATCAGCATAATGTACCAGCCATCTCGAGGTGGCTGAACCTCCTTCGACTATCTGGGGCCAATGCAGAGCACGGATCTGCACAGCTTCCATTTTAGGGCATTGGCGAAATGCAAATTTCGCAACTGAGGATTTGTCGATTCTAGAGTTTTAATGGTAAAAGTGATACGGAATCCTGTTGGGGAACCAACGAATTTAACCCGAAACGGCAGGTGAAACGATTATTTTCGCCCTAACCCTGGTGCAAGAATTTAATTTGACCTGTTTGGACTTCGAGCGCCTAAGTTAGCCTTCACAGGAAACCGCACAGCTAGAATATTTATTGACAAAGTTCTTGCACCTTTTACGCACCTGCAAGGGCGTATTTTACTGCTAAGAAGACGAATGGAGAAGCAGACCACATGACTTTGCCGACTGGCTGGCTGTCTGTGCTCCGATTGGGCCGCGCATGAAGGTACATACCCGTGCTTTTGAAGGGCGTGAGGGTAGTCAAAGAAATTGATAGCAAAGTCAGATAATGATACTTTTTTTTTCATTAATTCGAAAGTTGAGTCTTTTGTTCATCTCGTATACATGATTTCTGTTTGAAACCCAAAAGAGAATTTAACGTTTCATCTTGCTCACTATGGCGCTCCGCTTCCCCCCTGACTGCTGCACATGACGCGTCATATGCACCTTGGAAGCTCTCAACGTGCAGCGCTTTGCCTAGGCCCCTTTGCATGGAGATCACCCTATAAAGATAGCCACAGCCGCCCCTCTGGACTTACTAGTTACCTCTCCCCATTCAAAAACTCCTTTGTTTTCTTTCGCTCGTTCTATCCCCACACTTAAACAAATGAGTCTCGCGGCTGCTTCTCTAACTCTTGCCCATCCCGTCCACCTTCTGGCGCCTAATGTGACCGCGTCCACGATTATTGTGACGGCCTACACTACTTACTGCCCCGAGCCAACAGTCTTTGCTGTGAATGATGTTACTTATACCGTGACTGAAGCCACAACGCTCACTATCACCGACTGCCCCTGCACCTTGAGTGCGAGTGCGAGCCCCACTGAGACTAGTGAGCCCGAGATGACTTCAGTTGAGGTCGTCACTGATTTCACGACCTACTGTCCTGAGCCCACCACCTTTGTTCACAATAATGAGACTTATACTATTACTGCGGCTACCACGCTGACTCTGACGAGCTGCCCCCCTGAGGAGGACGTTACCATTTACACAACGGTTTGCCCTGAGGAGGAGACATCCTCGGCGGCCCCTGTGCCTCCTCCTGCTTCGTCAGTTGCTCCTGAGTCGACTGCCCCTGCTCCCGAGTCGTCTGCTCCTGCTCCCGCGTCATCTGCACCTGCTCCCGCTCCTATTTCCTCTTCCGCTGCTCCTGCTCCCGCTCCTATTTCAACCTCCGCGGCCCCCGCGCCTGTCCCCGTCACGTCTGAGGCCTCTCAAAGCCAAGTCGTGGCTGTTCCCATCCCCAGCCAAAACACTGAAGTTGCACCGTCCAATGGTGGTAATCGTCTGGCGCTTGGAGCTAGCCTCTTCGGAATTGTCATTGCTCACTTGCTTTGATTTATGTACCATTTTATTGTATTCACTAGTAAAATATCAGAAGCGAGAATTTGTCAGTTCACTGCAAGCTCAGATTTCTGTCCGAATGTACGAATAGGCTGAGAAGTCGTGAATTTAGTTAGCGCCGAAGTGAGCTCAGTTCAAATCCAAAAATAAATATAAGAGTAATTCAGCTTTCCAAATCGACTTTCGTTTCCGATTGCAACCATTTTTCAGCCTGCCTAAACTGGCAGCTCAATTCACCCCCACTTTTTGTCAGCGCGGGGTTTTTAGGCTATTCCCCCGTTAGTTCTTGATTACTGGACACTCCACACACTAACCCGCACGTGATGGAAGACTTGGACCGCCTCCGCGGACAATCCAAATGGAGCGAGGCTGAGCATTTAGCCAAGGTTCTTCTGGCAAGTCACAATGTGCCCGTGGCAGCAGTGACTATCGCTGAGGCTGAAAGCTTTTTCGCTCTGACGGGATCCAACCCAGAGTCGGACAGCGTTAGTACAATTTCGTCGACTAAACTCCCGCGTGCTGCTAAGTTACTCAACGACGTGGCTTCTACAGATGGCATCGAATTGGAGTTGGCCTGTGCGAAAGCTCATTTGTCGCTGCTGAGCGGTGACCCCCAAACTGTCGTGTCCCTCTTGCAACCTGCCAAAATCGACATCTCACGAGACTATTTGCGCGCTGTCATCGTAAAGCATCGCGCTCTGTTAGGTGCTGCGCTTCTTACTCTTGGTCGCCCCGAGGATGCCATAAAAACTTTCAAATCCATCGAGGTTTCCAGTGCCACTTTGGCGGGTCTCCCGGAGGCCGCTCGCTGGGCGGAAATTATGTACAATCAGGCAATCCAAGCGGCCCAGCAGACTGAATCGCACTCGGATATTGTTTTGTTTTTACGCAATTATGCCCATGTGGTTAAAACTGGTGAAATCGTTGGTCGGAAATCACATCTGACTGTCTTAGCAGCCGAACTCGCCAAGGTGCCATCTACGCCAGAAATCGACGCTGAAGCTAGTGGAGTGGCTTCTTTGCTTGCTGTTATGCCTGAGCCTACCTCCAAAGTTCCCATTGGTCTTAATAGCCGGGTCAACCATTCAATCGTAGCGCCGCTAACACCCGTGCCAACTCACATGCCTCGCAACGACATTTCAAATAAATCTGGGCCCCCTAAAGTGCCCCCACCGCGGCACCCTAAGCGTAGCGAACATCATCATCATCATGGTCTTATTTCTCGACTCCGCCGACACCATGAACCCAAGGCCAAAGGTTCAGCTCCTGCTCCTGCCCCTGCTCCTGCCCCTGCCCCTGCCCCTGCTCCTGCTGCGGCACCAGTTTCAGCTCCTGCTCCTGCTCCTGCTCCTGCTCCTGCTTCAGCTCATGCCGCTGCTCCAGCATCAGCTCCGAATTCAGCTGGTCAGGTTCGCCAGCCTAAACAGACTGAAGCTCCCGCAGTTAAAGCTGCTGGTCAAGCGGGACAACCGGCTAAAACTACTAAACCCGCTGTCCAGGCCAATGGATCCTTGAATATGACAGAGAAGCGAGCCAACACTGGACAAATCGAACGCGAAGCAGCGGAACTCGTGGATACCTGGCGGGACAGTGCCGAACTCCACGAGCCGTATTTTTTGGCACTGGGTGAAGACCGCCGCCGGGCGAAGGAATTGCAAAGCAAAATCGTTGCCGCCATTGGCAAGACGTTCAATTCAGCTGTCCTCATGCGTTTAAATGCCGAGCTACTTCATTCTCTTGACGAATTGACGGAAGCTCGAGCCGCCTTTGCAACCTACGTGATGCTCCAAGGCCAGCAGCTGCTCAAACAATCTTCTGGAGCCGAAGCTTCGCCAGATTCGGATGCCGGTGTTGCCCGTATTTTCTCGCAACGGGCGTCTGTCATTGAAGCAATGCCTGCTACACCGTATGGTTACGAATTAGTCGACGCGGCTGCCGAGCTTGTGGCTCAGCTTGAAAGCATTATGCCCAAGGACGACGCTGAAGCAGTATCGGCTGCTCATGGTGTTCTGGCTCGCTGTGCAACTATGCAGGCCATTAGAGCTGAGGGTAACGATTATTACAATGCACGACTCGAAGCAGCTGGCCAGCACTATGAGCTAGCTCTGAAAAATTGGGAGGGCGACCTGCCCTTCCACCGCTCTCGGGCGGTTTATTTGCTGTTTGCGAAGAGCCCCGCGGCCACGTTTGAGCATTTGCAAAGTGTTCTGGGCGCATACCCGAATGATTTGGTTTTGGTGAACGAGCTGATTGTTTCACTGACAGCTCAAGAGCAGTTTCAGTCTGCATTGCAAATTGTCGAGCTCTTTTTGCAAACAAATCCGCCGCAAGGTAGTCTCACACCGTTCGAACGCACACAGTATCTCAATTTGAAAAAATCGCATGTCGCAGTCCTCGAAGCCATCAGCGGCATATCTGCTGCTCTCGAAGAACTGCCAGCAGTCATGGATCTGGCGACAATTTTGTACCCGCAGTCATTCTTTGCCCATACAGTCCATTTAAAGTCTAAAGGGCATGCCAATGGTCAGGTTAATAAGTCGAATGGGCCGAGCCAATCGAGTTCGCGGGCACAATCGCGAGGTCACTCACGAGCATCGTCAACTATTATCAAGGCTAATGGTACTGCAGATGGTGCCAACGGCAGTACCAATGGCAGTGCCAATGGCATTGCCAACGGTGCCACAAAGCCCCAACGGCGACCAACGCTGGAGTTCACAACTGACGAGCCGGCTCATGGGTTCACTTTAGGACTACTGCCCGCTGATGACCAGAAAAAGAAAACGCCGAGCGAAGTTGTGGAGCTTTGGATCTGGATTGCCGGGCTCTATACGCGGGCCGGTCAATTTAGCGAAGCTCAGGCCGCCATTGACGTTGCTGCCGAAGCCGGCCGTACTGCCAATATCGTCTGCGCGGAGGCTTACCTTGTTTCTGATCCAAAACGTCAGTTTGCTGCCTTCGAGCGTGCCCATACTTATGACCCCATGAGTCTGCGAGCTGTGCTGGGACTGGCGACAGTTGTTAGTACGAATACCGTTGTTGAAAACGGTACATATGCGCCCGAGTCGGTGTCCAAGTTCTGTGAGACCACTGCCGAGGAATTGGATGTTGTTCAAGGCCTTGTCTCAACTCTGGAAGATATGACAACTCGGGCTCTTGGCCGCCAGACCCCCGAAGCTTGGTACCTATTGGGCAGCCTCTACAGTGTCCTTGGCGATCATCAAAAAGCTCGCCAGGCATTATGGCACTGCGTAGCCGTTGAAGAGAAAACTGGCGTCCGCCATATTATCCCCAACCTGCAATTGTAGGACAGTAGCATTCGTAAAGCACGATTTTTGGAATATACTACTCTCTTATTAGTATCTCGTAGTAATGACCCAAACTGATACTGACACTAACACTAAGTGGCAGCTGGGGCATTACGGGACTTGAATATGACAAAAACTGTATTCTGAGCTGGACTGGCAGCTTTTGAAGTAAAATAAATGCACGAACTAAGCACTAAGCGAGTAAACCAAGACCCAGGACAAAATAAACCCGGGTAATGCGGCAAAAACTCCAGTGAAGGCGATTTGGCGGTTGAATTTGCGCGAAAATACCGCAAGCAATGCCGAAACAGCCGCCATTGCAACTATAAACACTGCGAGCCCGCGAAACGACTCGAGTTGTAAGACACCTGTAGTAGCGCCAGCCGCTAATGCTACGATATGCCTAGCTCGAGTCAAGGCACTCACGTTGTGTGCAATGGCCGGTCCGGACTTTGGAACCCGGGAGCTGTCGACATCCATAATGACAAACCAGCTTGGGAGGATCTGAACTTGTAATGGTCTCGTCGTGCAGAGACGCCCGAGACGCCGTGGCGCTGTGTCTACAGCGCTCAGAGTGCGTTATGCTTCACCGCCACACGCCTAAAGAGTGTTATGAGAATCCTGAACTCAATCGAACTCTGCCACAGCCCTGTATTGTGCACATTGTGCGTTATATGGACTGCAAGCGCGGGCAGGCCGACAGATCAAAACGCTTGAGAGGCAACGGACCGCTTTCTACGGGTAAATACGAAGAGGATTTGGCTAGACTGCAATCTGGTGACTTTGATGCCTCACATGAACTCCACAAGTTGGCGGCCACTCAGTCAGTTACTCCAAAGGCCGAGGTTCCCAAGCCGGAACCTGTCAAGGAGGAAAAGAAGAAATGGTGGCCTTTTTAGTTATGCCCAAACAGAAGACATTTCACCTGGCATCGTCTTTTCTAGCCCTATTTCAAATGTAAATAACATCCACCCAGCAGCTTGGCGTGTATGGCTACCTATATATAGTCAATTGTATCAAGTATGATCGGCGGCTTAATTTAACAACTTTCAAATTCCGCAGCAAAAATTACAGCTTTATATGTACGATCTAATTCTCTCTATAGATTTACTGCATCAACACTTCTGCAGATATGTGTAATGTTCCATTGTATCAATTTTCAATCTCGGCACCGGCAGCCTGGATCTCTTCAATTAATGAATCCAGAGATTCGCGACTAACACTGGGTGCATTCAAAACGACCCGGAAAAACTCGCCCTTAGTAGGATGCGGTGAGTAGTCCACCAAGAATTTTCCCTTCGCGAAAATTCGATTGGCAATAGCTCGCGTAACTTTAGTGTTTGTTTCCTTTGTGTTTTCAATACCTGGCGGATGGTAGAAAAAGCACGTTTGTAAACAGGGTGGCGGATTCGTCGATAACAGCTCGAAATTCGGAGTGGAAGCAACCTTGGACGCTAAATATTCGGTCATTTCAAACGCATGGTCAACCCGCTGGCCATATCCCTCACTGCCATAATACTGCCAGCCCAAATAAAGCTTGACAGCATCAGCACGACGTCCACAACCCATAGTTCCGTCAGCCAAATCGAAATTGTCGTCGTCCTCACTCGCAGTGTGGAAAAGATAGGGTGCCTGTAGGGAGTTAGACTCTTGGAATTGCCGGTCATTGGGTACAAGCAAAAATGAGCAAGTGGCTGGAACACCCAGCATTTTGTGAGGATTCACGGTTAGCGAGTTAGCACGGTGTGATCCTCTGAGTTTGTGCCGCTGGCGTTCGCTGAAAATGACGTTGGCGCCCCAGGATCCGTCAATATGCAGCCAAACTTTATGCTTTTCAGCCACATCAGCGATAGCTTCAAAGTCGTCAAAAGAACCATAAACTGTACTGCCAGCAGTTGCATTGATGTAGAAGGGCACAAATCCTTGAGATTTGGCTTTTTCAATTTGGACCTCCAAATCGGCAACGTCCATCTCACCTGTCTCTGCAACTTTGACTTTGAAAAGCGAGTCTGAACCCAACCCCATCAATATAGCCGATTTCTCGATGGAATAGTGAGAATGTGAGCTCGTGAATGCAGCAAGCTTGTGGTTGTATACACCATGAGTCTTTGTATTCTCATGCAACAAACTGCGAGCCATATGCATAGACGTTATGTTCGAATAGGATCCGCCAGGGAACGTCAGTCCGCCAGCATGTGGGCCGACAAAGCCAAATAGCTCAGCATACTTCTTGCCAATGTACTTTTCAATAATGGTTAGGGCCGGCGACGCAGTGAAAACGTGAGAATTCGTATTGAGCACCGACAACAACATATCGCTGGCAACTCCCACAGGGTTAGTGCCAGCATACAGCTTCTCTAAAAAGTTTTGGTGCCATGTAACGACCGAATTCTCGAGCAGCAAGTCAGCAGACTTGAGCAAACCGGGAATTCCTTCGCCTTTCTCGCCAACGGAGATGTCTAGCGATAGACTAAGGTCTTTCGGGTCACGGTAACGTCCGACAGAACCCTTACTGGAATCGGCAACTTTGACATAGTCAACGATCTTCTTGGACAGCTCACCGAGAATAGTTTCGAGCTCAGCGGCACGATTGGCTTCAATATTGACCATGACGAAAAGCGGCTACGAAGTCCCAAATTAGTTTATTTTTCGATAGCCCGAGCAAGTCAGGTGGAATGTGGTAAAAATTGCATCATCACACGTGATAGTGATGAGCTATACGCTTCCTAGTACCCTTTACCTCGGGACTTCCACTACCCGGTTTATGCCCCTTGCCCATCCCCGGAATATTTCAATTTCCTGAGCTCAACCAACTTCAGCTTACTGAGCCGCTCAACGCTCATTATTCGATCACGATTGTAATTTACAATGAGATTCGTGCGCCAATTCTCGAAGCTCAGTACTGTCGACGAAGCTGTTAAGCAGATTAAGTCAAACCAAACTCTGCTCTGTGGTGGCTTTGGCCTCTGTGGCATTCCTGAAACTTTGTTTAAGGCTATAGCGAACCGACCCGACGTCCAGAATTTGACAATTGTGTCTAATAATGGTGGCCTAGACAACAAGGGTGCCGATAAACTCGTTGAGGCCCATAAAGTGTCCAAATTCATCATGTCCTACATGGGCCGATCTAAAACTTTGATGCGCAGTTACCTAACTGGTAAAATCGAGATTGAACTCACCCCGCAGGGCACAATTGCCGAACGATGCCGGGCAGCTGCCTCAGGAATCCCGGCTTTTTACACCGCCACAGGCGTTGGCACCTGGATTGAAGAGGGGAAAATGCCTGTCAAGTACGATGCTGATGGCAAAGTTGTGAAATTTAGCTCCGTCAAAGAAACTCGCGAATTCAATGGTCGGAAATATATGCTGGAAGAGGCTTTATTTGGGGATGTTGCGCTGGTAAAGTGCTGGAAAGCGGATGCAATGGGTAACGTTGTATTTCGTGGCACGACGACTAATTTTAACCAGATTTTTGCTCAAGCTGCTAAAATCACCCTTGTAGAAGCTGACGAAATCGTGCCTGTGGGCTCAATTGCGCCTCATGAAGTGCACCTTCCGGGTATTCACGTTACCAGTGTTGTGCAATCAACAGAGCCCAAACATGTCGAAAGTCTGCAGCTAGCCAGAGACGATTCGGGCTCACGAGCCGACCAAGATCCTCGCACTGTGATCGCACGACGAGTCGCCAAAGAGTTCGAAGATGGCATGTACGCGAACCTTGGCGTAGGCCTGCCAACTTTGGCCCCCAATTACATTGATCCTAGCGTCAATGTTGTATTCCAGTCCGAAAATGGTATTCTGGGCGTTGGTCCGTATCCCACCGAGGATCAGGTCGATTATGACATTATCAATGCCGGTAAAGAAACCGTAACGCTTTTGCCAGGAGCCTCAGTATTTGGTTCCCAGGACTCATTTGCCATGATTCGGGCGGGTAAGATTGACTGCACTGTTTTAGGAGCCATGGAGGTTTCACAATTTGGTGATTTGGCAAACTGGGGCGTCCCTGGTAATATTAAAGGAATGGGCGGTGCCATGGATCTGGTTTCCAATCCTGAAAAAACTAAAGTCGTTGTTTGTACTACTCACACTACAAAAGACGGGAAATCTAAAATTGTCAAAGAGTGCAAACATCCTCTTACTGGTAAGCGGGTCGCAAAAGTAATTGTTACTGAGTTGGCTGTATTCCATGTTGATTCACAAGGTTTAGTGCTAGTTGAATTGCAGCCTGGAGTCACATTGGACGAAGTACGCGAAAAAACCGATGCACCTTTCCGTGTCCAGCTTGTCTCTCCAAAGCTATGATTATATCTTATAATTTATCCACGCATTTGTCTACATTTAATTGAACTATATTAGAACATTGTGTATACATGATGGGTGTTCTCGACGTTTTTCAGTTTACTATACATAAGCTTCTCGTTTCCTACCAAGATTACTAACCCCTGCCAATGTCGGAAGAGGACGAGATCGCAAAACTGCTCGCAGGCAGTGGCGGCGGCCTCCAGTCAATCATTCCTGAAAACCTTGGTGGAGAAGACGCGATTAAGCATGCTGACGATGCTGTGGATTTCGAAGGTGAGGACGAACTCGCTGATGACGATGATGATCACGATCTTTTTGGGAGTGGTGACGACGACCTGTTAGGTGGCCATTCCTTGGAGCCTTTGGATGTTGAAAACGGCGCAGACATGGGTGATGACGATCCGAACGACTGGACAAAGTCATTTGCTGCCGAATTGGTTGGCGAGCCTGGAGAAGATACTCTCATGGCTGATCTAGAGCCCGAGGAACTCGAGCCTGCCTCGGCGACTCCAAAAGTCGACCAAGCCGAGATGAACCGTCAACTGCTCAAGCTGTACTATCCAACCTTTGAGCCTTACAAGATTCTCAAAATGAATATGCTTTTCAGTCCGAAACCGGCCGAGTTGGCCATTCAGCAACCGCGCATTTTACGTCCTTGCGTACCCAGCCAGCTCCGGCTCGATGTTGAGCCAGACCACCGCAATATTTTCAAATCTACCGCAGTTCGTGTGCCAGTCCGCACAAACGTTGTGACTATTGAGCCCAAAGAACTGCCAGAAATGACAGAAGCGTCATCGCCGTCTGAAGACTCAGATTTGCCCAACGACAGCGCACTCGATTTGGCGGCTGCCGATTGGGACCGACTGCTCGAAGCAGGCGAGGATACAGAGGACGTGAAAATGAAAGACGTGAACCCACAGGATATCAATATTTATTTGGACGAGCTGTACAATAGCGACGACGAAGCCGCGATCCTCGACGGCACTTATGAGCTTGCAAAACCCAAAGTACAGATCAATATGAACGATCCTCATCTTTTGTTTGTGAACCACCGCGGTGTGGCTCCCGTTTTGGCCCGCCATACTTCGCTGCAGGGCCGTTACAATATCTCAAACGACCAGGCTTACGATCTGCTAAAAGAAAACTATCAAAACAAAGTGCGTTCGACAATCGGAAACCTCAATATCGATCACTCGCTTGTGGCACTGCGGCTGCAGTCGCCGTTCTACAAAGTACGACTTTCAAAAGCTCAAACGCGGTCCTGGCACCGTCCAAAGTTCAATGTTAAGCCTGGTCAGGTTATTACATTTTTGCCACTTAAAGCACGGAAAAAGAAGAAGGATAAGGCCAAGCCGATCACCCAGTTGTTGGCAAAATCCAGTGATCTCACGTTGGGTGACAATGCTCCCTTCTTTTTCATTGAATACTGCGAAGAATTCCCACTGGTGCTGTCCAATGCCGGAATGGGGTCAAAACTCATTAATTACTACCGCAAGAAAACTCCCGAGGACGCCAACCGGCCTAAAATGCCTATTGGTGAGACACATGTTCTCGACGTCCAGGACCGCAGTGCATTTTGGAACTTTGGTTTTGTCGAGCCGGGGAATGTTGTGCCTACCTTGTACAACCAGCTTATCCGTGCACCGGTTTTCCAGCACGAACCTCGTAAGACTGACTTCTTGCTTATTCGAAGCACTACTAAGGCCCGTGGCCAGCGATACTTTTTGCGTCAAATCCCTTACTTGTTTGTTGCCGGTCAGACTTTCCCCGTCACACTTATCCCTGGACCGCACTCGCGTAAAGTGACCACTGCGTCTAAAAATCGGTTGAAGATGATTGTGTATCGCGTTCTCAATAAAGATTCAAACCAGCGGTTGCAGGTACGGGACATCTCGGCCCATTTCCCAGACCAAAATGATATGCAGAACCGCCAACGACTTAAAGAGTTTATGGAGTATCAAAGGTCGGGTAAAGACCAAGGGTTCTGGAAAGTTAAAGATGGGCAGTCCCTGCCTAACGAAGAAGCGATCCGCAACATGATTGCCCCTGAAGACATCGCCTTGCTCGAAGCGATGCAGGTTGGCCAGCAGCACCTTGAAGATTCAGGCTATGGCAAAACAGTTGACGACGACCGTGATGACCAGGATGGTATGAGTCTTGAAGAGCAGCTTGCACCCTGGAACATTTCGCGCAACTTTATTAATGCGATTCAGGGTAAAGCCATGCTTCAGCTTCACGGTGATGGTGACCCAACAGCTCGGGGTGAGGGATTCAGCTTCTTGCGAACGTCGATGAAGGGTGGATTCAAAGCAGCCAACGAAGACAAGGTTGACAAGTCTAAATTGGGTGGTCACAGCTATAATGTGGCCTTGCAGCAGCGTGCGTATGACGAGGAAATTAAACGGATTTGGTATGCTCAGGCTAAGAGTTTGCGTATTTCAGACCCGCGACAGCTTCCGCCTGAGAAACACCCGCGTCAAGACACTCCATCGTCTGAAGAGGACGATGGCACGGCCCAGAACGTTTTGCGAATTGTAAGATTGTACAAGGACGAAAACGATGTGCTGCAGCGCAAGGTCGAGGTTGTGACAGATCCTAATGTGATCCGCGCGTATGTCAAGCGCCGCCAAGGTCTTGAAGATGCCCAACGGGCTCCTGACAAGATCAGTGTGACGGATGACATGCAGCTAAATCGCCGCAATCGTAAGATTCTTGAAGAAGAACTCGCTCGGTTGCAGCGAAACAAAGACCGACGCAATGCGCGTAAGGCTGGCAAGGGTGATTCTAAAACGGGCCAGAAAGTTAAATCCACGAGCCGTCGGTGCGCTACATGTGGTGCTGTTGGTCATATCAAGACCAACAAATCATGCCCCATGTACAATGATATCTATACCGGCGGTGAACAAGCGTCGACAGAGTCAAGTTTGCCGGTTCCCATGCCCCAGCTGCCTTAAATATTTAAAATCACTGAGTTTCTTCACTCATTACGTTGTTCAGAGCTCTTTCTATTAGTTATTGAATAGCCCAGTTTCTAGTTTTGTTAATACACTACTTCTTCAGCACTCTCTCAGTACCAAAAAGTCAAATCTAACCGTCCACAATAAAAAAAAAAAAAAAATCATTTGCAGCCTTCAAATTTTACAGCTTTTATAAATTTTGACTGTCTATTGTCGGTGACTTCTTTCTCAACTATTTGATGTTCTTTCAAATCGCTCTAACAGGGCTAAGACTCGCATGCTCACACGGGTTACCCGAGTACAAGTGTGGGGATCCGGGCTGACCCGGACCTCGGTGAAGTTCGGGTGCAAAATGTAATATGCAGTCCCGTGCTGACCCAGGTAAACCGGGTACCCGGCCCCACCCTGCAAGCCTTATCAAATATTTATACAGTCGAAACTCGTACTCTTTTTTTTTCCCCCCCATCTCGGACCTCAATTACAATGTTCCGCGCACGCACTGCCCTCGTGGCTCGTATGACCACGCGGACACGGGTCCCGCAGTTTGCGGCCCGCTGCCTTTCAACCAATGCTCTGGACCCACTGGACACCTACAAACGTCGTCACAATGGTGTCTCCACCAAACCGGAGATTGAGAAAATGCTTTTGCAAACAAATTCAAAGTCTATGGAAGACTTTGTTAAGTCAGTTGTACCCGAGGAACTGCTTTTCCAGCGACCATTGGCTGTGGAGCCCGAAAACGGCTTTTCAGAAACCCAGCTCCTGGCTCGACTCAAAGAGATTGCCTCAAAAAACAAAGTCTTGCGGTCCTTCATTGGCCGAGGATACTACAACACTCTCATGCCTCTCGTCATTCAGCGCAATTTGCTGGAAAACCCGCAATGGTACACTTCCTATACTCCCTATCAGCCTGAGATCTCTCAGGGCCGCCTCGAGTCGCTCATCAACTACCAAACACTAGTCACCGAGCTCACAGGCATGGATGTTGCGAATGCTTCGCTGCTTGATGAGGCAACTGCTGCTGCTGAGGCCATGATTATGAGCTTTGTGGGTGCCAATCGCAAGAAGCCTCTGTTTTATGTCGACGAGAACGTCTACCCCCAAACCCTTGCAGTTTTGGAAACCCGCGCTGCTGGCCTAGGAATTGAGGTTAAGCGTGGCCTTCCAGAGGATAACGATTTTTCCAACTCTTGTGGTGTTTTGATTCAGTACCCGGCTTCTGACGGCTCAATTGGCGACTGGAAAGCTGTGACTGACGCCGTTCACTCAGCCGGCGGCACTGTTACTGTCGCTGCCGACTTGCTTGCTTTGACTCTTGTTGAGCCTCCGTCATCTTTTGGTGCCGATATCGTCGTTGGTAGCACTCAGCGCTTTGGTGTGCCCATGGGCTACGGTGGACCCCACGCTGCATACTTTGCCGTTCGTGACAGTGTGAAACGCAAGCTTCCTGGCCGTATTGTTGGCAAATCCAAGGATAGATTGGGAAATGTTGCCTACCGTCTTGCTCTGCAGACTCGTGAGCAGCATATTCGTCGTGAAAAGGCCACATCCAACATCTGCACCGCCCAGGCACTCCTGGCTAATATTGCCGCATTCTACGCTGTCTACCACGGCCCTGAGGGTCTGCGTAAGATTGCCGAGCGGATCAACTCGCTTACGACTACCTTGGCGTCCATCATTTCTGAGAAATACGAGGTGCTCAATAAGTCGTGGTTCGATACGCTGACCGTGGCAGTTCCTAACGCTGATAATATCATGGCGGAGGCATTGAAGCGTGGCATCAACTTGTACAAAGTGGATAACTCTACTGTGCAACTTGCCCTTGACGAGTCTGTCACGGAGGCTGACTTTGCCGCTCTCTGTGAGGTGTTTGGCGGTCAGGCCCCGGCCACCATTGACTACAACGTCCAGGTCCCCTGCCCCCGCCAGTCTGCATACCTCCAGCAACCGGTCTTCAACAAGTACCACTCTGAGACCGAGCTGCTGCGTTACATGACCCAGCTACAGGTTAAGGATTTGTCTCTGGCCAATGCCATGATCCCTCTTGGCTCATGCACCATGAAGCTGAATGCCACTGTTCAGATGGTGCCTATCACTTGGCCTGAGTTTGGCAATTTGCATCCCTTCGCTCCGCTTGACCAGGCTAAGGGCTACCAGGAGCTCATTTCCGAGCTCGAGACTGACTTGGCTGATATCACTGGATTCGCCGCGACGTCGCTCCAGCCCAACTCCGGTGCTCAGGGCGAGTACACTGGTCTCCGCGCCATTCAGGCTTACTTGCAGTCTAAGGGTGAGGGTGATCGTAACGTGTGTCTTATTCCCGTTTCGGCACACGGCACTAACCCGGCTTCGGCGGCTATGTGCGGTATGAAGGTTGTGCCCATCAAGTGTTTGCCTAACGGCGAGCTGGATCTTAAGGATTTGGAGGCTAAGGCCGAGAAGCACAAGAATGACCTCGCTGCTATTATGATCACCTACCCTTCGACGTTTGGTGTGTTTGAGCCTACTGTCAAACATGCCATTGATATTGTGCACTCACACGGCGGTCAGGTCTACATGGACGGTGCCAACATGAATGCCCAAATTGGCTTGACTTCTCCAGGCGATATTGGTGCCGATGTGTGCCACTTGAACCTGCACAAGACATTCTGCATTCCCCACGGCGGTGGTGGCCCTGGTGTTGGCCCCATTTGTGTCCGAAGCCACCTGGCGCCGTTCCTGCCTGCTCATCGTGAGATTGAGCTGCCTGCTCGCGAGCTCAGTCAGGCCATTGAGGCTGTTTCAGCTGCTCCTTGGGGCTCTGCGGGCATTCTGCCCATTCCTTGGGCCTACATCAAGCTCATGGGTAGCACTGGACTCAAGTCGGCTACGGAAATTGCCCTGCTGAGCGCCAACTACATGAAGGACCGGCTGGCCGGTTATTACAAGGTGGCCTATGTGAACAATGAGGGTCGCTGCGGCCACGAGTTCATCATCGACTTGCGTCCGTTCAAGGTTCATGGTGTTGAAGCCATTGATATTGCCAAGCGCTTGCAGGACTACTCGTTCCACGCGCCAACTATGTCCTGGCCAGTTGCCGGTACTATTATGGTTGAGCCAACTGAGTCTGAGTCTCTGGCTGAGCTTGACAGATTCTGTGACGCCATGATTGCTATTCGTGAGGAAATCAAAGAAATTGAGGACGGCAAAGTCGCCTACAAGGATTCTGTTTTGGCCCACGCACCCCACAATCAACAGGATCTGTTGCGGAGCGACTGGAATCGCTCCTACACCCGCGAGCAGGCCGCTTACCCAGTTGAGTCTCTCAAGGAGCGCAAGTTCTGGCCTGCAGTCACTCGCGTTGATGACACTTATGGTGATCTGAATCTGTTCTGCACCTGCGATCCCGTCGAGGCCCACGCCGATCTCGACTAAGAATCCAAACTTCAACACTACCCCGGTGGTTTATTATTTTACTTAACAATCAGGTTCAACCTCTGTATTTGTCTCCGATTTAGTTATAGTTATTCACTACTACTTCTTCATTGCTTCTGTAACCAGCCGCTTATCAGTTGAAACTATTCAATCAAGCTGATGATATTCTGTCGGAGCCTGGTCATACAGACAGATAATCTGGCTGTTTTAGACGAGACTAACATCAATCTAAGGATACCCTAGCACGATCTGAGGGTAGCTCATACAAACCGTGACTCTGGGCGCCTATGACATTGGAGAAAAGAAAAAAATCTCTGGCTGTTTTGTAATCTGGTTACCCTGGCGTGACACGAGTCTGGTTATTCCAAAACAAACAAGTCAAGGATAAACTAGAGTATTCGAGAAAGATTGTTTTAAATATAATAGATTTAGAGAACAGCCTTTTATTTTGCCAATTTTGAAAGAAAACACCAAGTGTCACCGAATTTCATCGAGACTTATGACTCCTGTTTATAGTGCATAGCTCGAGTATGTATATGTATATCATGCTGTTTTAGCGACCGTATAGTGATGATCTTGATTTACTTCTGCAACTAAAAATATCGTATTTCAAATAATACAATTACTGGCTAACTTAAGAGTGTGATGGTTATGTAGCTGTGTACATTTAGAGCTTGGAGATGTAGAGGTTGACACCAACGGGGTCGGCGCAGTTGTCGCTCGAGTACTTGATGGTGTTACCATCGGAGGGGCAGACAATGAAGCCCTTGTTGCCCTGAATGGCGAGACTCAGAGTATTGCCATTGATGACGAAGTCGTTGCCCTGAGAGGGCTGGGTCTCGAGGTAGCCACTGTACAAAGTCAGGTACTTGTCAGTGTCCTGAATCTTGACCTGGAACTCGCCATCGTTGTAGCCCTTCTCGAGGACGTACTTAAGGTCACCAGAGGTGGCATCGATGCCCAACTTGTTGTCGGTGTTGAGACCGACGGGCCGCAGGTGCACGTTCACGTCACCCGAGTGGGTGGTGATAATGCCAATGACATCGCCGACCTTGAAGTCGGTGCTGGGAGCGGGAGCAGCCGAAGAAGCGGCCGGGGGAGCGACAGACGTGGTCACGGGGGCGGCTGGAGTCTCAGCAGGGGGAGCAGGCTCAGGGAGCGGGCAGTAGGGAAGGCTGGCAGCATAGGCAGCAGAAATCAAAGCAGCAGTGTAGGCGAACTTCATGTGAATAGGTTGTAGTGAGGATGGGTATTTCTACTTGAGATGGGTGTGTGGCTTGTTTATATATGCGGGCCACCCTGGTCGGCGGTGTGCCTTACACTTTGCATATGCAGGATAGACTTTTTGGTAGGGCATTCGATATCCGAGAAAATCCGATAGGTGACAGATTTCCTATTAAGGAGAGTCGAAGTAGTCTTCAACAGCTACCTGCGCAGGTCGGATATTTTAAGCCAACATAATGTCAAAACGTTTCAGTGACAGAATCTATTTAAAACATACTAAAAGTGGCTAGTGTACAAAATGGCTCTATTCGACTTGGATGCCAAGAGTCTGGTGACGTCATACATGGTATGCGGCTTCAGTGGACTGGGGTTTTTCAGGAATTTTAGACGCCAAGTGCATAGCCACAGGGGTTAAATCGTCGACTAAACAGAAATATCAGTAGAATTTTAAATGTACACATACCTTCTTCACTGTCCGCAGCATAGCCTCTTATTTGTCCGAGGCTGAGTTTCCTGCCACCTGTGCGGTTTTTGTTGAAACAATGACAGACACACAAGGGTATAGAAGGAGACACCCGCTTACCCTAGAGAGTTCTAAGCGAATGCTGGCATTCACAGGGGCGACGCAGGTCATAGCATAATGAATATGCATTTACCAAGAGTTGTAAAAAGCACAGACTTGATGTTAAACTGATGTTATTTCAGGCCAATTAGACAGTGTGTATATCCATATTCGCTAGCAGAACGAGGCTTAAGCTAATGTAAACCGTCCTAAAAATGGACGATCGTTTGCAGATCCTTGTGAGTTCCCAACCCCAAAAGTACCGTGTGACTACTAAAAATAAGCTGTTCTGAATGTGGAGTGCATTGATTCCGGCGACGTCAGTCTGCATAGAGATATGTCCGGAGACATCGGTTCGTTTGCTAGAAAAAAGAAATTCGAATAAATACTACTTTGTCTGAAACTCGTTTTTCAATTGCCAGGAGTTTCTAGTGTTATCCCAAGATGCGACCTTCTTGAGCATGTGCCGAAGGTTGGCCACCGCTTGATCGCTGTCCAGCTTTATATCGCAAGCTTTTATTATATCTGCAGATTTCGATTGGAACTCAGGGCACGATGCCAGATAGTCACGAATTCTGGTAATTGCTTCCGTGTGGGGTTGAAGTACTTCAGCCGGAAGTGCCGATGCGGAACTTGTGGTGGCTTTGGTCTCCAGTTCTCTTCTGTTGCGCAGGCCCTGCAAGATTGATGCAGAGCTTGGAGGGCTCGCCGTTTGACGGGTGCTCGATGAACTAGATGCATTTGGTGACATAGGTGACCCTACTCGCTTGCCAATCGGAGCTCCTGTAGATATTCCACCTCTCCCGGCTTTACCAAACCGCCCTGTCCATGTAGGTGTGCCAATTTTGTGCTTCCGGGCTTCCCGACGCGACTCCTTCAAAGCTGCGGCCGCTTGATTCGCAATCCGAGTCGCCTCACGTTCCATTAAAACAGTGTCAGGCCGCGAAGCATCCATAACCGCATCGTGCTCTAGTGTACTGTGCACTCCTGCTTTGGCGAAAAGACCTTCGAGCAGCCCGTCGTCGCCAGATTTTGGAGCCTCACCCGTTTTGAAATTGTCTTCGCGTGAAATACCTGCCAGCTCGTCTATACCATCGCTTTGATTGTCACTGCTTTTGGGTGTGCCAAGTTTCTTCTCCGTACCTGCAAACAGCTCCCCAGTTTCTGATCCATCACCTAAAGAGAAAAGGTCGTTCAGATCAGTATTTTTGAAAAACCGCTTTTGCTTAGGATCCTTCAAAATTTTGTTGGTCAAAAATTGCTTGAAAATCTGCCGATGGTATATTTTCTCCTCAATTGACCCAGCAATCATTAGCCGATAAATTACAACTTCGTTTTTTTGGCCCAGCCGCCATGCCCGCTCGCGTGCCTGGACATCAGTGCTCGGATTCCAGTCTGGATCATAAATAATAATGCGATCTGCACCGGTCAGATTTACACCAAGCCCACCAACTTTGGTTGTCAACAAAAATACTTTGTGCTGGGTATCATGATTAAACGCCGAAACCAAATGCTGTCGCTGAGAGATTTGTGTAGCGCCATCCATTCGTAAATATCCAATCCCCATTCTAGCCACAAATGGCTCTAAAATATCCAGCATCTGCCGGGTCTGCGTAAACAGCAGCGTCCTATGGCCTTGGCTTGTCCAAAGTTCGAGCAAGGCCTTTACAACCTGCATCTTACCGCTCTTGGTCGGATCACCGTACCCGGGCAAATGCGACGAAAGCTCACGCTTGAGGAGATCTGGGTGGTTACAGATTTTGCGCAATATATCTACGCCATACAACACCTGCCGTCGGCCGTTCATAATCGAGTTCATTTCATCACTCTTCAGAAATTCTCGATATGCGTCTTTTTGCGGTTTTGTCAATTTGCAAAACAGTACTTTTTCTGTTTTCTGCGGCAAGTCTGTAGCCACATCACTCTTCATACGCCTAAGCAGATATGGTGCAATCAGATTTCGCAGAACAACCGCACATTTGTAGGCTGTTTGCACCTGGATATTTGTCGCATTTGCGTATCCTCCCACGTTTATAGGGATGGAAAACTGATTCTGAAACACGGGTAGAGTTCCGAGCTTTCCTGGAAACACAAAGTCGAACAAACTCCAGAGCTCCACAAGATTGTTTTGAATTGGTGTGCCTGACAATATAAGTCGGTAGTGCGTCTTGATCTGTTTACAATTCAAACTCACCTCGCTGTTAGGATTGCGGATTTTGTGACCCTCATCCAAACAGCAGTACCCCCAGACTTTGGGTAGAATGAATTTGGAATACACTTTGAGACCAGCATAGGTAGTTATCACGACATGGCCAGTCTCAAACATGCTTTTAAGAAGCGACTTGCCAGCTGCTTGAGAATTTGCAAGCTCTGATTCGTCGTCAGAATCGCTGTCTTCGCTGGGGGCGCGACCATTGAGCATACCAGTGCCCATTGAGTGTAAAATAGATACCCGCAATGGCGGCCACCATTGATGCAACTCAGTTACCCATTGGCTCATAACTGTGGCAGGACATACAATGAGTGCGGGTCGTTTCTTCAAGAGGCCCGAATAATGCAAACCAGCAAGAAACGCCGCTACCTGGACCGTTTTGCCCAAGCCCATTTCATCTCCAATGATTCCGCCAGTACGCTGGCTATAAAGCTCCCAAAGCCATCGCACACCAGTTTTCTGATAGGCAAACAAACTAGTCCAGATGTCACCGGGAATTGCAAAGCCAGCGTTCGCGTCAATGACTTTGTCTGGGTATTCAGGATGTGCAAGCTCCCACTCTGGTTTAGAATCGTCAACGGAAACATTGAGTTCCTGTCGTAGAGTTTTGCGCATCTCTACCCATTGGTTCAACCGACGGCGGTAGTACACAATATTCCCGTCGTCCTGATCCATGGCCTGGTCTTGCTCAGGCAATTCGTCTTGTTCAGGTTTAAATTCGTCTTGTGAATCTTCACCTTTAGAGCGTTTGATCAAAACGGGCGCTTCGTCGTCTGTAGCGTCTGAATCTTGCACTTCCTCAATCCGTCTTTTGACTTCACGTTGAAGCATAGTCGATGGCCGGCTTAAATCCCGGTGAGAACGGTTTTGATCTTCCTCTGTTTGCGATGGCTTGCCGAACGGAGTGATCTTTCCGGTACGCACTAGGAATTCCTGCTCAGTCTCATCAGGAAGTCGGCCAGTGCCCATTGAGTCAAGCTCAGGCTTTGTTTGAGATCTAGAAGCCATGCGTTCTAGAATGTCGGTCTCATCTCGACGCAAATCTTTTAGCTCAGTTCGCTGGAGCTTGAAAATAGCATCTTTAGCCTTTTCACGTTCGGAAATGCGAGTGGCGGCATTCTCGATTTTGTCAGTGAGAGTTGCAATTTTCGAGGTTATGTCGGTGATTTTCTGACGAGTTTTGGCAAGCCGCTTTTCATCTAGCTCATTCTCGTGTTGTAAGAGTGATTCAGCTGCGTCTCTTTCGACTTTCCGCTCCAGATCAGCCTGGTCTACCGACCAAGCCGAATCCATGGAGATGATTAAATATTTTATCTAAGCAGGGATTTTCATTTAGTCTAATTAATAGAGAGGTAGGGACAATATAGTGTTCTCTGTAGTCATGAAGTCTAGGATTGTCAGCAAGCTTGCACTATACACCCTTTAAACCACAGGTCACTTTAGTACTTGTGCACTGAACATGTAATTCATTCTTCACCACATTAGATTTCAATACAATTTCTCATAAAACAGTCACTTTGTTAAAATCACATTGCTATCGATGTTCAACTATAACCGGCTATGCTCCTCATATATCCTTCTCTACGTCAAGCACTCACCTATCGGCGTCTGTTCGGGCGGCTCATGCAAGGGTAGGGATGCTAATCATTATCTTTATGTGCGGAATGATCAAACCTGGAGCTTATCATCTAAATCGAAAATGCCGCACAGATCGAAAACGTGAGTCTATTCAGGGACTCAATCCAGCTGTAGTCCTTTTTTTCTGAATAGTTACCTGATAGTTGGGCTGCTTGGCACCGAGGGCTTGGGGTGGGTCTGAGCACGTTATGCCGAATGGACAATACCAAGGAAACCAGACTATTCCTGGTATGAAAACCGCGAAAAAGTAAACAGGTCCATATAACTCCAAATTAAAAACAATTGGGCCCTAGAATATTGGGGTTTCTGGATAAGAGTTGCTCATGACGATCTTTTCGATGATTCCAAAACTGCCCACGTGCTTAAACACGTGGGACAGGCATTAAACTGCAGAAGCGATGCACGCCTGAAATTGCCCAATAGTGACAGCAAATTCAACTGTAAATGTTCAATGGAAAGTCAGTTACACTAGCCAACAAGTAATAATAATGTAATAGTATAGAAAATGTTAGTGCTAAGGGAACAAACGATGAGCAGAGGATGTATCAGGAGCCAATTGCAAATCAGAGTCATTAAAGAAAGAATTTCATTAGAATGTGTGGATTTTAAGCCTTTGAGCGTTTTGGACTGTCGATGATGGACCGGCCATCCTCGTCGGTATCTCTGCGCTTTTTTGGGTTGTTTAAGAATTTCGACACTCCGCGCATAGCGGCTCTGAACCCACTGCGTCGTTTATCTCTCGCCGCAGGCTCGTCGGAACTCTCCGCAATTTCAATGCTCTGGCAACTCTCAGGAGTCCAGGCCTGGTCCGCAGGTAGTGCGAGCCCTGGCGGAATAAGCCCGGCCCACGGCCCCGTGAGCAGCGGGCCCTTTGCGATAAAGTTGACCCCGCTAGAGTGCCGTTCCATGATCAACTTGAAATAGCTGTCGAGTCGTCCAGGGGGAGGCACAATTTTGTACTGAACCTTGGATAAGAACTCGACCTCAAGCATGTTGAGTTCGACAGTAGAAACACCGCCGACTTTGGCGTAGTGGGCGTTTGTGCAAAATGAGTCGCAGAGGCCCTTGCAGGCCACTGTCACCGAAGTGACAATAAACCGGTGGACGGTGAGGGTGTTCACCTGGAACTGCTGGTAGGAGTGCGAGAGCACGTCGATAAAGTAGATGACGACCATGAGAATGGCTCTGTCAATGGAACAAAAACGGATAATGCGCTGTAAATAGTCGCGAATTGAAATATCTGGCGGCGTTCTTGAGTGGAAACGAGTTAGATTGTCCTGACTCACGGGAATTTTGTCGTTAAGGGATACAATCTCGTCCAGGAACCGCGAAACTACCGTTACCAAATCTCTCATATGACATTCATAGTAAAAGTCAGGTATCTGCTTGGTTGTCAATGGCTTTTCGTCAACATCCATGGCTGCCTGAGCTACACCAGGATCATCTGTGGTGCCAATCGGCTGGTTGGGCGAAGCTGCCTCATTTGGCGTTGTATCTTGAAAGGCGGGTTTGCCGCCGCTGGGGCTGCCCTCCAGAACATCGCGGGTCCCTGGTATAGGACTGGAGTATTTGTGTGTGCTGCCCGAAGCTATCATGCCACAGTAGTTTGCGGATAGGAATGGAGTAGATTTAGTCGTTTGTAAACCCAGGAATTACTTCAAAACAAAGCCCAAAATGGAGAGGAGGACAGGGTTCGGTAGGCTGCTAAGGAGAGGTTCAAGCAATCGATTTTTATCAAACCGAGATCAAATAGCCAAAATATGAACCAAGGCCTGATATTATTTCATGCCGCAATCGAAACAAAAAAAAATCGGCAAGAAACGTCCTCAGAGCGACTTATGTGAAAGTTACTAGGATGTGGGCAAGGAACGGGGACATTGGGCTTTTATAAACGAAGCGCAGGTTTTTCCCTATGCCTACCCACCGAGCATTTTTGGAGTGCACTGCAAGCGCTCCACTTGCTTATGAAATCAGCACTGGAGGCTGCAGTGGGGCCCCCATGAAGGAGATTCCAATTCGACTGTTGGGGCTAACATTAGAGCGAATTTAAGGTAACGAGATCACTTCATACTTGTTTTAATATTTGATGAAACCTAGACATAAGCAAAACTGCAGACACTCTTCATGGCCTTAACCAATCTGTACAGAAGCTCCGTATGGGTAAGGGCCATCTCAACCATCTTGATGTGATTTTTCACTAGTGGAACAGTGCCAGAAGTAAATCCTATCGAGCATACAGTTTTTCTATACGATGCACGCCTCCCCACGTGGTTGGGATTCTCAATCGCTATTGGGTAACCTTTAGGCGCTTAGATGGTTTGCTTATCCTGCGTCAGCTTGCTCCGTGCGTGCTAATGCGTGAGCCGTTTTTTGATTAGGTACTCGGAGCAGAGCTGGTAAGGGGGATCAGAGTTTTTCACCCACCCTGCTGACAGCCTAATCTTTACACCCCTACATCCGACACCCCTCACATTTGCTAATCCGACGCCACTTGACATTTGGCCCGGTTTGAGATTGCTGACATTACGGCGGTGGTTCCTGCCGCCATGCAGCAAGCAACGGACAATGTATTTCTAGAGTTTAATATTGGTGTATATCGCTCGTAAATTCGCGTGCTTACTTTCGTGCCTCGTTTGCACCGGTATCTAATTTTTCTATCACCTAGCTCTATCCTGCAAGCAGTGAACACCTTGCTGCGGACGGCAAGAGCATTCCGGTATGTTTACGTGGCAGTCCCAGATCTACGCAGGGGCGCGGCTGGGAGTCGGCGTTATTAATACCCAATCCCAGCCCCTCCTTCCTATCTAACTCTGGCTCATCATGGAAGGTAAGTAAAATCGTACGTCGCCAAATTGGCGGCGTCGGATGCGCTTTTGCGTTGAACGGGTAGATTGAAGAGGACCATTGTGGTACCGCGCTGGCGGCCGGAACTGGAATGCAGGAAGTAACCCCTGTCTGACGGTAGAAGCTGGCTGTTGGCAGGCTTTTTGGTGGTCCCCTTCGTGTTTTTTGCCCCTTTTTTCGTGTATTTACGGCATACTAACAGCTCAGACGATACCTATGCCCTTGTTGTCGATAACGGCTCCGGTATGTGCAAGGCCGGTTTCTCCGGAGACGAGGCGCCTCGCGCCGTGTTCCCTTCGGTTGTCGGCCGTCCTAAGCACCCCGGTATGATGGTTGGCATGAACCAGAAGGACTCTTATGTTGGTGACGATGCCCAGTCGAAGCGTGGTATTCTTACTCTCCGTTACCCTATTGAGCACGGTGTTGTGACCAACTGGGACGACATGGAAAAGATTTGGCACCACACTTTCTACAATGAGCTGCGTGTCGCTCCCGAGGAGCACTCGATTCTGCTTACTGAGGCTCCTGTTAACCCCAAATCTAACCGTGAGAAGATGACGCAGATCATTTTCGAGACGTTTAATGCTCCCGCCTTCTACGTCCAGATCCAGGCCGTTCTGTCGCTTTATGCCACTGGTCGTGTTACTGGTATTGTCATGGATTCCGGTGATGGTGTTTCGCACGTTGTGCCCATCTACACTGGTTACTCGATTCCTCACGCCATCAAGCGTCTTGATCTTGCTGGCCGTGATTTGACCGAGCACCTGATGAAGCTGTTGACTGAGCGTGGTTACTCGTTCACCAACACTGCCGAGCGCGAAATTGTTCGTGAGATCAAGGAGAAGCTGTGCTACGTTGCCCTCGACTTCGAGCAGGAGATGCAGACCGCTGCTCAGTCGTCTTCGCTTGAGAAGAACTACGAGCTGCCCGATGGTCAGGTCATCACCATTGGTAATGAGCGCTTCCGCTGCCCTGAGGCTCTGTTCCACCCTGATGCTCTGGGTCTTGAGTCTCCTGGTATCCACGAGTTGACTTTCAACTCCATCATGAAGTGCGACGTTGATGTGCGTAAGGAGCTTTACGGCAACATCGTTCTGTCCGGTGGTACCACTATGTACCACGGCATTGCCGAGCGTATGCAGAAGGAGATTTCTGCTCTTGCTCCTTCTTCGATGAAGGTCAAGCTGATTGCTCCTCCTGAGCGTAAGTTCTCTGTGTGGATCGGTGGTTCGATTCTTGCTTCTCTGGGTACTTTCCAGCAAAACTGGATCTCCAAGCAGGAGTACGACGAGACTGGACCCGAGATTGTCCACCGCCGCTGCTTCTAAGTAGTTGTACGATGTGTACCAAGCACGGAGTACTTAAAGTAGGTTCGGAGTACAAACTGAATTTAGTACGCGTGCGATCACTGAACTTAAAAGTAAGTACTATTACAAACTTAGTAGAGCTAACGATATTGGCGAGCTGTTTCCAGAGATTGATGGACGGCGCGTTGGTAGTCTGAGTCGGCCATTTGTTGTTCGTATTCGGCCTGCGAAATAGCTAATGCTGCTTCCATATCGTCCGGCTGAAGCTGGGCAGAGTAAGGCTGAGCGGGGTGATGGCGGGGTGCATGCTGAGCGGAGTAGGGCTGAGCGGAATAAGGCTGAGCGGAGTAAGGCTGAGCAGAGTAAGGCTGAGCAGAGTAAGGCTGAGCCGATGAATGGTGAGCCGATGAAGGGTGAGCCGATGAAGGCTGGGCAGAATAAGGCTGGGATGAATTTTGACCAGAATTAGGCTGGCGCCCCTGAGCCATTCGCATTGCCAAATCACGCTGCTGAGCCTGCTCAACCGATAAGTTCGAGCCTGAGTAGGGATTCTGCTGTCTTGAGTACTGATTAGACTGGCTTGGCCGATTCGCGTAAGGGTTTGGTTGATTCGGCTGTGAGTATTGTCCTCTTGGCGGCTGGTTTGTATGTGGCTGCGAGTGTGTTGGCTGATTTCGTCTCGGTTGCGATTGATTTGACGGGTGCTGTTTCGGCTGTGAGTGGCTAGGCGGATTCTGTCTCGGTTGAGAATAAGAATTCTGCTGAATGTCTCTTGACTGAGAATACGGATTCGGCTGCGAGTATGGGTTCGGCTGCGAATATGAATTCTGCTGAATGTCTCTTGGCTGCGAGTAATGGTTCGCCTGATTTGGCTGTGATCTCGGCTGTGATCTCGGTTGTGATCTCGGCTGCGATTGATTTGGCTGCGATCTAGGTGAATACGGGTCTGGCTGCGCGTAAGGCGACTGACTTCCCATTGATCTCGGTTGCGGTTGATTTAGTTGCGGTTGATTTGGTTGACCAGGCCGATTGGGGCCAGGACCAGAACCAGGACCCATTCTCATAGCTAAATCTTGAGCCTGTGCTTCTTCAACTGTCCGTGGAGCGCGAGCAGCGGCCGGAGCCGGTGCAGCGGGAGTAACCACGCTTCCCGGAGCCCCGGCTGCACGCATTTGGTGATCTCGTTGAAAGGCATCATCAATTGTGTTCGAAGTCTTTGTTCGACCTTCTTGGACAGTAGCCTGGTTGCGCATCCAGGTATCAAACAAGGCGGCATTCTTGGTCGAGCATGAATTCATCCAACAAAAAAATATGCCTAACACCGGGCAAATTGAAATCAAGAAATCGAATGTCACATTACCGCCCATTTTAGCCAGCAACTTTTTGGGGGCCCCGGCGTCGGCGGCTAATTTTATCCCCTCGCCATGCATGGTATAGCATAGATAGGGTCCAATTAAGGGCAAAATAGTTACAATCGGAATTATACCCAATCCCAAGTCGATGGGCATACAATTACAGAAATTCCGATCATGATACCATGCCCTTTTAATGACTTTCTTCCAGATTTGCCTCTGAGCTTCCGAGATATTCGGGGGCGGCTTCCGGCGAACCTCTTTACCGTCAACCTTCTCGAAAAAAGGGTCCTTGGTCTTGATGAGCTCGGGGGCTACAGTTTCAAAAGCGCCAGAAACATATGAAAACCCCGGAATGTTTTCGATATTCTCGCTTAGCGTGCCCAAAGCGTCTGCCATGGCGGAAATAAAAAAGAACACAGCCGGTCCGATTTTGTAATCCCAATGCTGTCAAAAGAACTGCCAGGGGTGCAGTCAAAAGACCCACCAGGGGTGCCGTCAAAAATTAAAAAAAGCCCGCAAAGAATGACAGGGGCTGCCAAAATCATAGTTGTTTAAATAAATACTACTTTGCATTAGCATTCCGTCCGCGGCCAATTTTGACTCGGGTTGTCATATCCCGCTTGCCAACGAAAGGAGAAGCTCCTGAATCGCCAGTCGATGGGCCAACCCAATCTGCGATCAATTTTTCGTTTCGTCGCTGCTGGCGGCTCTGCAGTTTCACAGCCTTAGCGTATTCGGGCTGGTCCTCAGCGTAGAATTCAACTTTATTGTCGTGTTGAACCCGTCGGGCTCGTCGAGACTGTGGATTGGGCAGGCTGTATCGGTCTCCTCGAGTCTTCCACTGCATATTAGCCTTGAGATGGACATGGACCTCGCCATTTTCGACACTAACTGTCACCCGCGTCAGTGTGTGGCCGCCACACCGAGGACAAAATTGTCGTGTAGTGCCTTCTTTTGGAATTGGCAGCATATGGAAGCAAGCGTGGCACCGCTGCATAAACGTCTTGAGCTGCGTGACTCGCAAACCATTATCATTAATGACGTCCATTCCAATTTGCAAGCAGACATTTTGCACTGCAAAATCTCGCGAAGCCAAAGCTGCTGATACTGTCTCGTTAATAGGTTGAACTTCTGCACTGTCTTTCTCCAGCTGCTCTTTCAAATTGTCAGTGGTGATCCATCCATCGTCCGACCAGTCGCTGTCATCTTCATCGTCAAGCTCTTCAGGGGTTTCTTTAGGTTCCTCTTGATCTGCCTTTGGCACAGCTTGAGGCTTGGGCTCCTGACGCCGGTTCCGTCTGCCTTTAGTTTTCGGCTTTACAACTTCCCATTCGTTATCTGACTCTGGAGCATCCACTGGCTCCGCTTGCTCCGCCTGCTCAGCTAGCTCCTCAGTTTGCACAGCTTTTGGAGCGTGCTCTACAATTTTCATTGTGGGATCAATAATTTGCGGCGCAGATCGTAGTCCATCTTTCGAATGCAAATCGTAGCACAGAGCAATAATGCCAATATCCGGGGCAGAAAGTACGGTCGCATCACCAGTCTTTTTTGCAAAATTGGTTACAAAAGTAATAGCAGCGGCCGAGGGGCTCTGGATATGAAGTTCATCCTTCCAAAGTGCCAATCGCTGGCGAGCGTCTTCATCTTTGATTTCCTTGAAGACTTCAGGAGTAGTGTAGAGTTCTTCAGCCTTGGCCTTGAGCTCATCACGAGATTGAGTCAGTAGCGGACCAGCATCCACAATCAGGTTCCGAACTTTAGCCATCCTAATTTCAGAAAAAATCTAGCTGAAAATTTAAGTGGAGAATTAGTTGGGAAAAATTCTGTGATTACTTCATCGTTTACTATGGACGCCATTAACCAGGCATTAGAGGCCAAGGACTATGATAAAGCGCTTGAAATTGCCAACAGCGAGCTGAAAGCAGTCCCTAAAAGTGCAAGATGGCTGCTTAAACGGTCTGTGGCTAATTTGCGCTTACAACATTACGATAAGGCGCTGGAAGATGCAGAAGCGGCCGTTAGCTATGCTGACGACCCGTCTACGCTTGGAGAAGCTCAGCTCAGACGTGGGGTGGCATTGTATCAGCTCAAAAGATTTGGTGAGGCGAGAACTGCGCTTGTATATGCCCGGAAGTCGAATTGCTCGGACAAGTCCCTGGAAATCTGGGAGCAGAAGGTTAATGCTGAGACGACTGATAATGCTGATCTGGTTGAGATTCCTCGTCCTCTTCAGCCCCAATCCGACTCAAAAGCCAATAATATTACGGCAATTCGCAAGGACTGGTTTCAAATGGGCAACAAAGTGACAGTCTCTGTGTTTGTTCGGGATGCACCACCGAGCACTGAAGTCGAGGCGACTAGCGAACGCATTTCCATCCCTGAATATGATTTTGTTCTTGATTTGAGCCACAAAATTGATTCTTCAAGTGTGAAAACGGAAATCACCAAAAATAAAATTGAAATTACTTTCGCCAAAGCAGAGCCTGGAAACTGGACTCAGTTAGCCAAAACTCCAGATGAGCCGAAACCGTACGAGAAACCGAAGGCATTTTTTGAAAAGAAATGGGATATCCAAGATGAAGACGAGGAAGAAGAGAGCGCGGATCCGCAGTCATTCTTCGAGAAAATATATAAAGATGCTGACCCGGACGCCCGCCGAGCGATGATGAAGAGTTTCATTGAGAGCAATGGCACGACTTTGAGCACCAATTGGGACGAAGTAAAACGTGCAAAAGTCGAAACTGCACCGCCTCAAGGGATGGAGCCTAAAGAGTGGTAATTTATTTCTCCCGTATATACATAAAGCATTTACACACCAAAGCTGGGAGCTGCGTCATCAATGAAGGAAGAGGAGCAATCGCCTGGATTTGAAGACGACGTAAGTCTATCGCCAGCGTCTGTAAAGGGCGAGGAAGAATTCGAAGACGACGATAAGTATGAAGACTCGCTGGATTTAGATACTACGCAGGCGCACGCGAACGTGTGGATGGTGAGGATGCCGCGGTTTTTACTCGAGGAGTGGAAAGATATCGACTATTTTGGAGGCAAGGAGCTAGCCAAAGTACGGATTCGGCAGCAACAAGGTGATAAGCAGTGGAAAGTGCGGCTGCTACTGAATGATACCGAGCGCACGCATGATTTGCCACACGAGTACGACTTGACGCTTGTTCAGCAGACGGTTCAGAATACCTATGTGTTCAAGGAGCAGGATCTCCCTGGGGCCGGCCGGACCGGTTCTGCTGAGGCTAGCGGTGCCACTTCCGTCCCAAGTTCGGTGCCAGGCACCGGCAGCGAGCGCGAAGCCAACTATGACCGGTACCAGCCGGTCGTTCGCAATGTGCCCAAGCGCACGGCGTTAGTGGGCCAAGCGTGCCACGAATGTGTGGTAACGCCTGATTTTAGGGACGCGAACTACTCGAATGTTGTCAAGCGACGCAAGATCATGGAGCAGCCTGATACGCAGCGGCAGGTTACGCTGTTGAACGACACAGCTGGTGTGGGCGGTGTGAAATATGGCACAACATTACGCCAGCAGCGTACAACCTGGCTCAAGACTCAATCGAAACGTGATATCCAGCGGCAGAGTGATGGCAAGGCGATCCGTATTCCGAAGAACGAACTTTTGGACAAGTTGTTCCACTTATTCGAGGAGACAGAGTTTTGGACTCTTAAGGGTCTTCGCGAGCGTACGCGGCAGCCTGAGGCCTATCTCAAGGAAGTACTGGACACAATCGCTATTCTTAATAAAAAGGGGCCTTATGCGACCAAGTATGGCTTGCGGAGCGAGTTCAGGCAGCACAAAGGCCAAGGTATGTCGATGCAGCAAGTTTTGGAGGCTAGTGGAGCCACACTGGACGATGTTAAAGACGAAGCCAGTGACGATGAAATGGAAACTATTTTCTAGCGATGGTCTGGCGTTTGCTAAAGTACGCATGGTTGACTCATTTTGGAGCTCGAACACTTTCACATGTCGTTTCGTTCACTGCAGTCTAGAATCTTGGCATGCTTAAGGGTTGAAAAGAAAATGCCAGACCTAAAAAGAGCAATGTCAAACCTAAAAGGAAGAGGGTATTCGCATACGTGAAAGTCGAGGAACGTAACTTGATGGTATAGGATTAACTTAAGGACTCGAGAGTGGCCTGCAAATTTTGGAATAATCTGATAGTATTGAGCAAGGGTAGTTTCGTACTTGAAAGTAGTTTTGCTAAAAAAAGGCAATGAAGCTACCACGTGCATTGAAAAGCTCTGCAAGAGTAGCAGAAGATACTATAGTGCATGAACGTTAACGCACTTTGGCTCATCAAACTCAGGTCGAGTTTATCTAGGGAAAGCGCAGTACTTTTTGGCCCAATTGCAGTTATATCTCAAAAGACACGTAACCTATAAATATTAAAATCTAGATTGAATCAGACCAATAGAAATGTCACCAAAACAGTGTTGAGCTTGATCTACTTGCGACAGGGTAAGCCTCCAGAGGGTGTACAGGCTTAGGGTTTTCGGGTAGTCGTTAATCACCCTCTAGACACGTCCAATAAATGTCTGACGAGAAACCGGCCGTTGCGGCGCCGCCGGCTGCCAGCATGTCGATCAAGTATGCCGCGTTGTTAACACTTGTGCTTCAGAACAGTCTGCTGATTTTAACGATGCGTTATTCTCGCGTCATGGACACAGACGAGGTATACATCTCGTCCACGGCAGTTTTGCTCAACGAGGTACTCAAATTAACAATTTGCCTTTTAATCTCTTTCAAAGACATTGGCATCAGGGCCACCCTAAGCGAAGTCTTTGGCGAGGGCCACTGGATGCTCGCCGTGCCAGCTGCTTTGTACACTTTGCAAAACTCGATGCAGTATGTGGCTGCTTCGAACCTGGATGCTGCAACATTCCAGGTGACTTACCAGCTCAAAATTCTATCTACGGCTTTCTTTGCCGTCACAATTCTTCACAAACGTCTACACATCAACCAATGGGCTGCTCTGGCGCTTTTGACGTTAGGAGTTGCCATTGTGCAGCTGCCTACCAGCGTTGTCGACATGCTAAGGGGCTTTATTACGCCTATTCAGGATGTCGAAACCCCAGCTGAGGAACGGATATCAGGTGTTTCTAATAGTGTTCAGGGCCTGGTTGCGGTGACGATTGCCTGTGTGCTCAGTGGGTTGGCTGGAATCTATTTTGAGAAAGTTCTGAAGGGCAGCCGATCTGTTTCACTCTGGGTCCGCAACGTCCAGCTGAGCTTTTACTCGCTGTTCCCAGCCTTTTTCATTGGCGTTCTCGCAAAAGACGGACGAGAAATCGCCTCCAAGGGCTTTTTCTATGGATATAATGCTGTCGTTGTTGCCGTCATTCTACTTCAGGCGGGCGGTGGCATTGTGGTTGCACTCTGCGTGAAATACGCTGACAATATTGCCAAAAACTTCGCTACGTCTATCTCGATTCTTGTGTCGGCTATTGCCAGTGTATACTTCTTCGACACGAAACTTACGTCAAATTTCGCTATTGGCGCATCAATCGTTATACTTGCGACTTGGCTGTACAGCAAGTACGAGAGAAGATAGGTATTGCATTATGTATTTCTAATTTGTAGATTTATTTCCCGGTCTTTGAAGTAAAACCGAATATAACAATGAAAAATTCAAGAAAACATATTGCCCGGGGTTAGCCTGAAACAAAGGGGCATCACGTGATTACCTAACCGCGGACCATACAAAAAAATCTCCCCTGAATCATCCCTTCCATCATCTGGCTTTGTTTGAAAAGGGTTTCAAACCAGCAAGAGCAAAAATGATGAACTATTGCTGTGCACCAGTCCGAAAAGGTAGTACGCCGAAATTTGTTCCTTCGAAACGGCTACTTGTTCTGTGGATACGGTAAACCCATATTTCTGAGCTCTGGTTGTACCCTTTTTAGACTAGGATATTATTTTTTCGCTTGTCTTTTTTTCCTTGTAATAATTTTTACTAGTAATTCTAACCTTTACCAATCTAGTCCTGGTCTTAGTAACCAAGCAAGGCCCAAACTAGGAAGTGAGTCAGATTAAGATCCAAAAGGGCATTTTCAGGAGGCAGTCAGCCAAGGTAGCCCACGAACTGGGCGCGTAGCAAGACAAGGCCGGTAGTGGCCTTAGTTACCGAGCTCCTTAATTGATTCTTGTTTGTCCTTTTTGAACCATTCTTCTGGAACTGGCCAAAAAATACAATTCGATCCAGTTAAATTAAAGTTTGGCTTTTAAAGCTACCCAAGTTCGCCGTTTAGTATTGCTATTTGCTGCCCATCTCCGCAATATTTTGCTTGCCGAATCCAAAGACTTACGCTGGTGAGCGACATTACTCATCTAAGCAAAAATGGCTGAGCTGCAGCACGGTGGTTCTTTACATTTGGCGGAAGGCTAGAACTAAAAGCATGTTCTCAGTAGCTGGGCATCCATTTCATCAATTCTCGACATTAAATAGGACCTTATTTATAAACTCGATTACTTTCCTTCACTCCTTAATGTTTGTCTCCTGCCAACGTCTTGTACGCGGTTTGCAATAGCCGCATGTAAGCCGTTTTTTGGGAAAGTCACAAGGCTGGCCCGGGTGTGTGGGAGTCTGGGTCAAAGCGTAAATTGATTTTGTTTAATTAAATTGGGTATAGCGGAAAACCTTGTTTAAAGTAGTTTAGCCAAGACGGTTGGCATCCCAATTTTTTATGGTAGACCAATACTCTCGTTAATGTACATTTGAAGTTTTTTCGACAGGGTTGAATCCTCAAACATTGTCGTTATGTCGGCTGCCTATTCGCGTCGCTTTCTTTGGCACTTTCTTTCCGATCGACGCAAGATGCATGCAGAATACTAACCCTGGGTCCGCGTACGTGTATCAGGATCCAAAAGCGTGTTTTCATCCATTCAACGTTGGACAACGGCAGACAAAAAAAAACATTACCATACATTCGCTAAACATCTATTCTTGCAATCAAACTATAAAAAAACCACCAACTCTCGCAGGATTTTTGTCAAAGTACTCCTTTCCTATCCTCAGGGGCTGGCCCCTTCAACTTGATGCTGCATTGCAGCTGCAGCCCCTTAATTAAAAGTGGGTGAGCTGACCCGCCTCCCACGAGCATATATATAGTCGCATCACATAGTGCCTTTGCGATTGGGAAACTTTTTTTTTGATACTTCAGTGACAAAGTATTGATCTTATTGCTTACTTCGACAAACAACTAGGACCCGGATTTGTCTAGTTTTTATTCTTTATTCTCTTTTGGAGCCTGTTCATTCTAATATTGGAAACACCCGCGACCTACCCCTCCCTTGTTTTAAAATTGGACGCGATAAAACTTCTGCATTCAACTCATTTGCAACGGCCGACTTTTTGACAAGCACTTGATCCGATTTTCTCTTTTATTTTTCAAAATGTCTTCTGCTCAGGCCCTCGACATTTTTATTCGCCAGCCGGTGAACAAGTCTATGATCACCTACCTTGCTCAGACTACTCTGACTATCATTAACTGTGATCGTGCAGCATATGCCACCCCTCCCTCGTCGCCAAATTCGCGTATGCTCGTTGCTGAGCCTACTCTCGAGTCGCTCTCGGCCTTTATCACAAATTTGGTGAAAAAGTCGAACGTGCAGACCCCGACGCTCATGACCAGTTTGGTCTATCTTTCACGATTGCGAGAGCGTCTACCCAAGCAGGCAAAAGGAATGTCGTGCACCTGCCACCGTATTTTCCTTGCCGCTCTCATTTTGGCTGCCAAAAATCTGAACGATGCATCGCCAAAAAATAAGTATTGGGCTCAGTACACCGCCGGCCTGTTTGCTCTTCAGGAGGTGAATCTAATGGAGAAGCAGCTTCTTTATTTGCTTGATTGGGATCTTCGTGTCACCAAGGACGACCTGTTTGTTCAGTTCGCTCCCTTCTTGGCCAACATCAAGCGTGGTCTGGCGCAGCCCGCTCCTGCCCCGCTTGCAGCCCCTCGCTCCGCAAGCTCTGTTCCTGTCGCTGCTGCTGCCGCTGCCTACTCTTCGGTGCCTCCACTTGCTCCCAAACACAACCGGCCATATGCTGCGGCCGGATCCTCGCAGTACACACCGCCGGAATCTCCTATGAGGGATCCTGGTCTTTCAGCGTCGTCTTCACTGTCCTCGCTGTCTTCTGTCGAGTCAGAGTCGAGTATGTCGCTGCCTCGCACAACCTCGGCATACCACCCGCTGCCGGGAACTCATTTGCGAAGCACTCAAAAGCCGAACTTGGTTCGCGTTTGGCCGTCAAGTACTAATGATGCCGTGAAGATCGCCGGCGAGCAGCCGTACATGAGCCGAATGCCAGCTTATTGAGAAAAAAGATAGTGCAGGCACTCTCTAAATTATTTATATAAACATTAAAAGTATCATCTGATTTGACTCGTCTGTGAGTCTTGTATATACCTGCAGCGGGTTTGAGTCCACGCTTTCTTCGACTATGCGTTTGAATGCACTGATAGGCAAATATCCTCGACCAGTCTCCTGATCAGGAGTATCTTTTGAATATGTACATTATTTAAAGGGCTATAAACGTCCAGCTGTCTTACCCATAAGCTGGATCACTGCCTCGATATTGCCGTTCTGCTCAGCACTGCATGGAACAATCTCAACACTGTGATCCGTCTCAGCACCCCACGCCAAAACATGCGTTTTTAATGCTTGGTAGCGGTCTTGGGACTCTTCAACATCAGCCTTTGTAGCAATCACCAGAACACGCTTATCCTTCATGCGATCAGGTCCCAGCTCATTCACGAGAATCTGTAAATCCGCCGCTGGATCCGGCCGATCGAGAGCAATCACAAATACCAGTCCACCAGATCGTTCAACATGTCTTAAAAAGCCGAGACCAAGTCCCTTGTTTTCGTGAGCACCCTCTATAATACCTGGAATATCCGCAACAGTGAAACTCGGCTCACCAAGTCCACAGCTGATAGTACCAATTGTTGGCGTCAAAGTGGTGAATTCCCAGTGGCCTACACGTGGTCTAGCTCGACTAATAGCTCTGAGAAGCGAGGATTTGCCAGCGTTAGGCAAACCCACCAAACCCAGATCAGCCAGAAGCCGAAGCTCAAATAAAAATGTGCTCTCAAGTCCATATCGTCCCTGCTTCGCGAAACGTGGGTTGCGAATATCGCCTGTTAAAAAATGCATATTACCCAGCCCGCCTGTTCCGCCCGCTAACAGCATAACTGACTGGCCAGCTGTATCAAGGTCTACACCCTTGTAAGGAAATGTGTCATTCTCAGCTTCTCGCCGACGATTGATAGTGTCAAAATGGCGCACTTTTGGAATAAGCTGCCGAAAGTATTGCTGGGAACGAATATGTTCTTCTTCCTGCTCTTTGAACAACCAGCCTTGGCCGTCGGCATACGACTCGCGGCGGAGTTGGATCAAAGAGTCGTTGTCAAACCTGCTCAGATTTGTGACAATATCGACTTGGGCAGTTGCATTCTGAATAGGTCCTGCCTCGGCAAATAGCGTTTTCAATTCGTCCAAGGGAGGTGACCATTTGACAACCGTGCCTACGGGCACCTGGAGGATAACGTTTTCTCCATTTTTACCACTTAGCTGAGTTGATCCACCACCACGGCCATTAGCAGCTTTATAAATATGCCGTAAATGGTGCAAACTTGTCATTCCCTCGACTGCCTGAACGTAAACGCTGCCACCTGATCCGCCATCGCCACCATCTGGAGGCCCCATTGCCCGACCTGCTTCACGCAAGAATGAGACTTTGCCATTACCGCCGTCACCAGAGCGCAGTTTGACAATTGCCACATCACGAAACCTCACTTCGGGGTCCCTACGCTGTTGGCGATACGATGAAAAAATGGCATGCGGGATATCGTACGGCCGTTTATCGAGGATATTGGCAGGTGGGGTGTACCTGTTTTCCATCATTTCACTCACCCCTTCGTAAACCTCTGATCCACGTTTAGCATTCGTCCAATGAAACGCCCTCGCCCATCTCGACCTCATTTGAAAAGTCTGTGTTGGGACGGATGACTTTACTCATGACCGACAAGCCCAAAGGCCGTCGCCGCGAGGGCAAGTTTGTGCGAGAGGACAATGGGTTGAAACTGACTACGTTCCGGGCAGTGCCGCCTATCAACCAAAAAAACTACTATACAGAGTACTTGAAGCGCGACAGCCAATTGCTGGTCAATTTGCCCAAGCGCGGCGAGCCCGTCAAGTCTGAATCCACACAAGGCAAGGACGACGACGAGGATTCCGACCTCAAAACTATTGTGATCCATCCGGGCTCGCAAAATTTACGTCTTGGGCTTGCGACATCGTTTGCACCGGTCACCATCCCCATGGCAGTTGCTAAACGGTTGCAGGGCAGCCCTATGGATGTTGAGGCTAGTGAAGACCCCACCCCCGAGGAATTTGATGAGGTGTACGTCCAGGTTCGTCAAGATTTCAAAGAGCGTATGAAGTTTTATAAACGGCGCGTTGTTGCCAACGGCGACGAGATCGTCAAGAACTTCAATCGTCGCCAGGAGGGCGAGAAGCAGCTCGAAGAGGAGAAGTCGTGGACGGCCGACTCAGACAAGGTTTTTGGCACTCAGGCCCTTGAGCTAGACGAAAACTTTGAGGTCGTGTGGCCCATTGTGAATGGCGAGCTCAACGAGGCAGCGTACACGTCCCCGGAGCAGCTCAAGAACGACTTAACCCAAATCATTGAGGCTGCTGTCGTTAACGAGCTGAAAATTCCCAAATCGCAATTCTCTAATTATGCTGTGGTGCTGCTTATTCCGGATTTGTACGACAGGAACTATGTCGAAGTTTTTATTGAGCTCTTCACCAGCGAGCTCCAGTTTGCCAAGATCTCCCTATTGCAGGAATCCGTCGCCGCAACATTTGGCGCCGGTATTTCGAGTGCCTGTATTGTAGATATTGGTGCTCAAACTACCAAAGTTACCTGCGTTGATGAGGGCATGGCTATTTCGGATTCCCGTGTAAATCTAAAGTATGGCGGAAAGGACATCACCCAAACGCTGGCTCGAATGCTTGTTGACCATGAATTTCCTTACCATGATCTTGATTTGAGCCGAACTTGGGATTTCGGCCTGGTGGAATGGCTCAAACACAAGTACTGTACGTGTAATGACGCGGAGATGGCTGTGCAACTGTACTCATTCTATGCCCGGCGGCCACACCACCCAACGCTCAAATTCGACTTCAAGACATTTGACGAAGCCATGCTGCCTGTGCTGGGTCTGTTTTACCCTTCACTTTTTGGACACAGGCACAAACTGGACGGTAAATACACCTTGTTCGCCCTGCCCGAGAATGTCTATGATGGCACGCCGGCCAATCCAATCTCTGATGCCATGCTCAATATTTCGCTCAACACGCTGGCCGTCTTTGGTGAACGGTACCAGGAGAAAGTTGCTCGCGATTATGCGGCAGATACAGCGGAGAAGCCCGAGATTGAACCCAAGGAGGACACAGCTGGTCCTGATGACACCGCGTCGGTTGCAAATACCGCTTCGCGAGTGGGTACTCCAGCTGCTGAAACGGGTCAGGCTAAAGCGGCTGCTCTCAAAGCCATGGCACAACAGCAAATCAAGACGCAAATGGAGGTGTTCAAGGCGATTGATGTGCACAAGGTACTGTTGGCACCCTTGGATCACGCTGTGATCGAGTCAATTGCGCAGGCAGCAGCCCGGACAGGCACAGCACCAGCCACGTACTATGAAAACATTATGGTGATTGGTGGTGGAGCCAATTTCTCCGGATTCCATGTTTTGCTGACGGACCGGCTGGCGATGTGGAATCAGAAGAAAGATGTCGGCGACATAGCTGTGATGGCCATGCCTCGTGAAATGGAGCCTGACAATGTTGCATGGAAAGGTGGCAGCGTTTTTGCCAAACTTAAAATTATTGACGAACTATGGGTTACTCTAGAAGAATGGGATATTCTTGGTTCTCGGGTTTTGCAATACAAAACATTGTTCGCGTACTAACCGAGCCTCGGCAAGGCGGCTTGGGGAGAAGATGATTTGCCGGAAACCAATTAACCACAATCGCATCAAAATATTAATGTAGAATCCCATAAACTGTTCAAAAGTTGGCGAAGGCCATTTAATTTCGCACAAAACGTCCTGGAAGATACGAAAATCCACAGCAACCTCCGCCAATTCTAGCCAGTATGAGCCAACAATTCCAACCCTGTGGATTCTGACCGATGAAAATTTCATGCACATGCGGATTTCGCCGAATGAAACTAGTCAGGAGGCCAAAATCCGATATGAATCAAACTTGTTCAAGCACATACGGCTCAGTTAGATCTAGCTAATCCGTGCTCTACAGTAGGTCTTCGAAGTTGTAAATCATAAATTGCTAAACCTATGATTTCGGAACCTCGGAATAATCCAACTAATTCCCCTCAATCCCCTAGACCCTACATTTTGTGGGAGGGGGTCCTACCTTGGCTGACGTCACGAACTTTTTTCCAACGTACCACCCCTCTCCCCCCAAAAAAAGATACATCAAGGATGATGCGTGCAGGTCTCGCTCAAAAGATTTCTCCCTCCGTGCGCCAAATTGTGCCCCGGCGCTTCTTGTCTCTTCATGAGTACCGCAGTGCGGAGCTGTTGCGCAAGTACAATGTTGGTGTGCCTCCTGGTGCGCCTGCTTTTTCGGGCAAAGAGGCCCGGACAGTTGCAACCCAACTTGATTCCGAGGACCTGGTCGTCAAGGCTCAGGCTCTGACTGGCGGTCGTGGCAAAGGTCATTTGGATTCCGGACTTAAGGGCGGTGTTAAGATGGTAACCTCGCCTCTTGAGGCCGAGATGTACGCTGAGGCCATGGTTGGCCACAAGATCTTCACAAAACAGACTGGTGAGGCCGGAAAAAAGGTTTCTGCCGTGTACATTGTCAAGCGTGAGTTTGCCCGTCGTGAGGCTTACTTCTCGATCCTTTACGACCGTCATCTCCAGCAGCCGATCATGGTTGCATCCAGCCAGGGCGGCATGGACATTGAGGGCGTGGCTAAGGATACCCCGGATGCCATCCACACTTTCGCAATTGACACCGAGACCGGTGTTACCAAGGAGCAGGCTCTCAAGGTCGCGTCTGTTTTGGGCTATAGCGCCAAGGCCGAGGGTGAGGCCGCCGTGACTATTATGAACCTGTGGAAGCTGTTCAACGAGCGTGATTGCACTCTGGTTGAGATCAACCCGCTGTCCGAGCTTGTCGACAACCGCGTTATGGCCATGGATGCCAAGCTGACATTCGATGATAACGCCGCGTTCCGTCAGGAGGAGGTCTTCAAGTGGCGCGATCTGACCCAGGAGGACCCCGATGAGGTCGAGGCTTCCAAGTGGGATCTCAATTTCATTAAGTTGGATGGTAACATCGGCTGCCTCGTCAATGGTGCCGGTCTGGCCATGGCCACTCTTGACATCATCAAGCTCAATGGCGGCAACCCCGCCAATTTCTTGGACTGCGGTGGTGGTGCTACTGCCGAGAGCATTGAGAAGGCCTTCCGGCTCATTCTGACTGAGCCCCGGGTCACCTCCATTTTTGTCAATATTTTCGGCGGTATCGTTCGCTGCGATGCCATTGCTGCTGGTCTGATTGCCACTGCTCAGAAGATGAACCTGACTGTGCCTATTGTTGCTCGTTTGCAGGGCACCAATTTCGAGGAGGCTCAGGAGCTGATTGATAACTCCGGACTCAAGATTTTCTCGTACTCTGATCTTGATGCTGCTGCGTCTCAGGTTGTTAAGCTGTCTCAGGTTGTCCAGCTGGCCCGCGAGTCTAAGCTTAATGTTTCTTTCGAGCTTCCTTTATAATTTTGATAGACGACTTTTCGTACCTTTTGGTTTCTCTCTAAAACTCTCGTTATATATCTCATTTTGGTACCTCTAAAACTTAGTAATGGACTACAAGAAGCTCGATGTCGAGCGGGCCAAAATGGCTGTTTCAGTGGCCGGTGCAAAGTCATTAGTAGCCGAATGGATGGGAACTGATGTGTTTGATAATGACGAGGAGGATGAGGTTGTTCAGCGGCTGCTAGGCTCGGCGGCTAAAGCGCGGCCAGTGCAGACGGAAAAAAATGTCGCTTTGGAGAAACTCAAGCCGAAAGTCGTAAGAACTCGGCCGACTGAGACTGTAGCTGAAGAGAGCTCTGATGAAGAGTCAAAAGCTAGTTTGAGCAAACGAAAAGGTGCAAAATCAGTGCTAGATTCGTACAAATCAAAAAAGCGAAAGAAGTAGTCGCGAGCACTTTATTTATTTAGTTTAAGAGTTACGAAATTCAATGCGATTCACATTTCTTATAAATTTCATTGTGTCACATTTGTGTCACATAGTACTTCGTTTCAATTTAGTCTTGAATTGAGCCTGTCAGTATTTTGACCTTGATCACTGTTCGCATTAAGGTATTTCACATTGTCAACAGATAGACTTCAAATTTCATGTGTAATCAAACATTAGAGAAAAGAGATAAACTTTCGAGAATCGAGTTCGACTTCAGACGGTTTTGAGAAACCCAGCAACGTTTACAGGGGTTATTTGATCTATTCATAAAGTTCATTATATTCAGTTTGGGAGCCACAAATGAACAAAAGAAAAGTATGTATTTCCTTTTAATCATCTCGCGTCTCCCCCCTTATAGAAGATAACATGTTGGGGGAGCCCAGGAAAAGTCAATTGAGCAGGGACTTCAGTCTGAGCCGGTCCTGGGCTTCCGGTCCTGCGGTACTCTCACTTTCAGCGGACGGCTCGACTAGCTCCCTTTTGTGTTTGGGCGACACGGTTTCAGAGTGGTCTCCAAGGACAACATCTTCGTCGCGAACACCCAGTGGGCCCACTAGATCCTTCGTCAACGGCGAAGGTCCTCTAGGATTTGTGGTGAGGAGCTCGTGGTTGGCTTGCTCCATGCCACTTTCGACTATTGTTAGCGGCAGGGGCGCGTACTGCGCCGGTTTCGGAGCACTCTTTGGCGGCTCCATGCGGTACATATGATCCATAGCACTGCGAATGTCCGAAACTGCTCGATTAAGTTCAAGAATCTGCTGTTGGAGATTCTGCTGGGTCTGCATTAAATAGTGCAGCGGGTTGTCCATGCCACCTGTCTCGAGAGACGGGGCGTACAGCGGCAGTGGCTGCGGCGACGGATGTGGTACAATTGGAGGCTGGTGAGTTTGGCTAGCCCCCGAAGATATCGATTGAGATCCCACCGATGACACCGAGCTGTATTGTGACTTTATAGATCGCAGAGAGTTAGTGCTCAGCGACGATATGCTTGATGGCATGCTTGATGGCATGCTCGGTTGGGGGTTCCCAATCATAGAGGCGTACCCTACAATACCAGACGGCTGACTGACGCTCGGCGGGTGACTGTAAGTGAACCTTGCAAACAACGAGTCATTTGGTTGCGGTTGGGCCTGAGCCAAATGCATTGGCTGTCCAGGAGGCTGTACAGGCTGACCAGGTGGGGCCATTGCCGGATGGGCAAGCGTTTGCGGGGTTGGTGTAGTGTTGGTCACATGCTGTAAGAGAGCATTCGCATCCTGGCCTCCGTCGCGGGGAAGCGGTGGGTAGCCTGCGTGTTCGTTGGCTAACGATAGCCGCTGACGCTTGGAGTTACTAGTGTGCCGGGACGTACGTCGCTTGATTGTGCGTAGAGCCTCAATGTTACCTCGACGAAAAGCCCCGTCACAGTGACGGAATTCCCATGGATACGCTAGGCTTTTCGGGTTTGGCGGCTGATTAGAGTTGTGAGAATGGGCAACTTTGTGAAAGCCGTACATTGAGAGCTGGCGCACAAAAGACGAGATGTTTGTGTGCTTAAAGTACAAGCAAAGTAGTTGAGAGAACTCATTGCTCGGGTTGACCAGAAAACTGTCATTCTTGGCTCCCCAGGTGATAACATGTTCAAGGTTGGGGTCCTCAAGCATGGCGTAAAGCTTTTGAATAAACGGCGTGTGCGAAAACTGTACATGACCAGAAGCTGGTTTGGACTCCTTAGAATCCTTTGTGTCCTTTGAATCGGTTGATTCGGCCGGAGTTGAGTGTTTGAGGTCTTCATCCCGCTTCCCAGAAAGGTCCTGGGATAGTGACGAGGCAGCTGGGTTAGTAGCGGCCGACAGGTCGTCTGAGGGCTTTGCTAGCGGCAAAGATGCTTGCTGATGCTCTGAAGAACTGGATGGCATCGTAATCATCGTTTTTTCAGGGGCTGGCCCCGGTATTTGCACATTGGACGTGGTGGCGGTGGGGGTTGCCAAAATGGATAATTCACCAGGCGCCAGCTCTAAGGCATTGGCGTTATGGGAGCTTGTTGGGGTTGTTGTGGTAGACGTAGCATCGATGCCATCGCTGCAGGGCTTAAGTTCCAGCGATTCACTAGACCCTCGAGTGGGTGGTAAGGCTTCTGGTTCTAGTTTTGGTTCCACCGAATCCATAAGTCACTGTACTAAACTTGAAATTATCCAAAGATAGGCTGGTCGGTTAAAGGCTTTGGTATGTGGAACTGGAAAGGGCCTAGATGGATGGTCAAGAAATCCAAAGACGGTATCTGTGAGGTTTCTGTTTTTTGCTTGAGCTCGTGTGTTTGCGTCCAAAGTCTTTTGCAGGCAGTAGCACGGCACAGTTGTGGTTTTGTGTTGGAATATCCGCCAGAAATGTGTCCACAGCACACAAAAGGCTTTTTCTTGTATTGATACCAAGAGAGTCAAGAGGCAAGCTAAAGCAGAATCACCGAGAATGCAAGCTGGAGAAAGCGATCGCTAGCGATACGTGATGAACACAAGGGATGAATTCTAATGGAACCGCCGTTGAGCGTGCACTATTGGGGATCGAATCCTAAAGGTCCAGTTTGAAGCTGCACTTTGTACAATGGACGACTTTAGAGTTGAAGATTAGTGTTCAATCATAAATATGCAGCCAGCTTTTACTAAGACTAATTGAGCGCAGCAGGGCAAAAACGGCAAAAAACGGCAACTACTTTGGCTAAATTGAGAGTGGAGTAAATGGAGAGCTAGAATTTGATAAGGGTACTGTTCAGATCGAGAGGAAGGAATCAAAAAAGAGCCATTGCGACCACTTTCAACAGCACTCAGCCCTTTCATGCTCAATTTCATGTATTATGCCTGCACAGGGTACGGACAGGCTGAATAAGCATTCTCTGCGAGATGATGAATGAGGACCATGGGCCCTTGCCCCCTTCCATCGAAAGTCTGACGCGGTATTCTAGCAATGAAAGTAATTATTAAACCAGCTAACGGTCCAAACCCTCACAAGCTGGGTAATTTCACCCAGGAAAAGCACGCACGTTGGTCGCAAAAACGCAGCACCATATATCCTTACTAGTGCGGAATCAACCTACGATCGCTAGCTTCTTCAGTTACCGATCGCTTAGCGTCTAAGCGAGGAGCCGCCCAATGACCTAAAGGCACATGCATACCAAATCACCCCGGGACTTGGCACCCCTCTTTCACGCCCTGATATTTTCTCCTTTCTCATCGAGTTGGAACTAGTGCAGTTGTGATAGCATGTTTTGTAATCGTTACTGCTCAAGTAGGCTTTTCTTGTATACACAGAAACAAAGTAGATGAAAGTTAGTGTTGCAATTAGCTATTACAGAGCAGTAGTGTAAAAATAAAAACTTTTCTTTATAAAAGGTGCGGCAACTATGGAGGTAGGTCGAAGGTGGGGTGATCAGCTGTGCACTGCATGTAGGTGGCCTTTTATTAGTCCGTTTTTTTTTTTAATGCTTTTTTTGTTTCGTTTATCTCTTTCTTTCCCCTATTTTTACGCACGCAGTTCATATTCTATTTTACCGTTTTTTCCCGGTGACTATCATGTCTCCAGCAATGTTGACTTTCAAGGTAGTGACTTTGTAGGGTACCCGCCCGGCAAAGTTTGTCAGTACGCATTTCAAAGCATATATCACTTTGACCTTCGAGTACAGTTACAATCTTAACGAGGTCTCGCTTGTCGAGGTTGTATCTGTTTGCGGTGCATCGGAAGTGACAATCAGGAACGCGATGATTCTATAGGTAAAAGCCAAGGAATTTGTTGAGTTTTGCAGATCTACTGCCATCGCCCGCGTGAACGCTCGAGCTCATGTAGGTATGTCATCAGCAAGGAAATTGTTGTTAGCCTAGTCTGCGACCTGCCGATCGCCCAAGAGCACGTCCGGAGAATTTTTAACTAGAGATTTTCCTAAAGGGTTGCAATTGGACTGAATCACAAATCTTCTTAGAGGTTTACGAATCCGAATATCTTTTTCCGGTACCAAGAGGGCCGCTCCCCTGCACCATTTTCATTCACCACCTGGATGCATGATCAGCAGTGACTTTCCTTCTGAATGCTGCTTAGGTAACACAGGGCACACGGCGGCAGTGCGCAAAGACGGGCAGTGCAGGCAGGATTTTCGTTCCAGACGCATTGGTTAGTAGACTCGACTGATTCACCTTCCCAAACCCGACTTAGCCTCTACTAAAGTCCAAAGCAACATTTCCTTACAATCGGTACGAATATTAAACAGAAGAGTATGCAGCTATTGGTTTCAGTTTGACTCGACAGAATCATTGATGCTTTACCGACTATCTAATCAGCACAGGGTGTGCAGCAGGTTGTCGTACATTTGTGCTGCATGTTATCTTGGAGACGAGTTCGATGTGGACTTCAAATTTTTCTGTGTATACAGCAGGACTTTGGGATCTGCACCTAGCGCTGAAAATCTGCTTTAAAAAAGATAAGCCTGAAAATATCCAACACAATTCTAGAAAAAATCTACTCTTGTTGGAGGAAAACGGTAATCTCGTTGCACAACTGTTCTATTTTGAAATAATGCAAAGCAGCACCGGTTGTCATCTGTGCCTTCTCAGGGTACGCGTAGACTGGCGTAGACTAGTGTAGACTTGACATTACCTAAGCAGAAGCACTGGCTCACGATCAAAGACATGGAAGAAAAGAAACGCAGAAAAGATAGCCATACAACTGATTCAAGCGGCTGGAAACCAGTGAGGTTCAAACCACCACCAGTACAGCCTGAGTTTATGAATCATGTGCCGCGGCCACCGTCCAAAGCTAATAGTGATCAGCCAGGGTTTTATTTGCAAGAAGATATGCCATTGCCCAGGAAGGGATATCGATATGTGCCGTGCGTGCCCAATTTGTTTCTTCCGAGCGTACTCTATAGCAATTGCGAAGTGGAACCTTTCGGTCCTGCTCCAAACTTGTTTGATATGAGTCCCCTAGTAGGAGTTGACGACACTAACCAAGTCGTGTCGACAAACGAAGGATACCGCGGTGTTCGCGCCAATGTACGGATTAGCGACGGAAGCTGGTACTTTGAAGTTGATATCGTCAAATCTACTGAACCAGGTTCCGATGCTAGTGTACGAGTTGGGCTTGCTCGTCGCGAAGCGTCTCTAGAAGCCCCTGTAGGTGCTGATGCTTATAGTTACGGTCTCCAAGCCACCAAGGGCCGTAAAGTGCACCTATCACGACCCGTAGACTTTATGGAACCATTTGGGACTGGTGATACTATTGGTTTTCACGTTGAAATCCCCCGTGAAACCAACCCTCACGCTAATGCCCGCCGCGATCGATATCCAGTCATTTACAAGGGAAATATTTATTTTGAGGTACTCGACTATGTGCCGACTAAGGAAATGGATGGGCTTTTACTCCCTAAGATGGCTGGTCCGCCAAAACAAAAGGATATTATTGCTGGCTCCAAGATCACAGTTTACAGAAATGGCCAGCTTGTGGGCCCAATGTTTGAGGAATTAAGAGAGTTTTCACCCCCACACAGTTGCTATGATTCGCGGCATCATATTCCACCTTTTGATGATGGTATGACGGGCTATTTTCCAATGATTTCAGTTTATCGTGGCGGACAGGCAAAGTTCAATTTTGGGCCCGACTTCAAGGCGACCCTTCCCCAAGGCGCTCGGCCATTGGCTGAAGTTTACGATGAACAAATTGCGGACGATATTACTCTGGATATCTTAGACCAGGTCGAGTTCGAAGAGATCGATGCAGAGCAGTCTTCCGCTGATCCGTCGCGTTGTGCTTCGGCCAGCCCGGCAGTAGAGGTGAAGTTAAGCACCTAAAGACTCACTTTGGCTCTGTAGTGGCGCGCTCGTTATAAATACTGTATTCACAAGGTCTCCAGTCTCGCATTTTGGGCAGGTTCCAGGCTCCGTTAGAGTCTTTCGGAAGTAATTGTCATAACAATGAGCGTGAAGTCGGCCAGGACATCGCAAATTACTGCATACATTGCCCCGTAGCATATATTCCTGGCATCCAAGGCATTTGTACAGTTTCGGCTCTTCTATCTGGCTGTAGGTTTCTTCAATGTAGGTCAAATGGTTGTACAATGTTCGCTGGGTTATAAATACCCGGCCACGGTCTTCAACAATCCAATTGTTGGCCAATAAATAGTCGTAGAATTCTTTATTTTGCAAAGACTCATTTTTCAGAACTCGAATATCGGATTCATCGGCACCTTTACACCGGGAATCCTGAAATACCTTTTCAAGCAATGTGTAAAACACTTTGTCGTTTCTACTCCCCAGCACGCTCACATCTTTATCAAATGCAAACCCAGATGAAACCACAATATACAAAAACTTTCCATCCAGTTCTGAGCGGCACTTTTTGAGCTCTAAATCAATAGGCTGCAGAAGGTCGCGCTCCGTCCTGAGTAGCCGAGCATCAAACTCTTCCTGGGTATCGGCGATTCGACAACATTCACGATGAATTGCCTTAAGCTTGGCTTCTGAAATAAGCCCTGTTGAAGCAAAAAGTGCTTGAACTAAAGTCGGGCCTATTTGACTAGACATTAGTCTCAAGTCAAATTTTGTATATGCGAAGGATATTACTATTCGGCGCTTTACTACTACGCGTGTTAATAATCCCGGTCCATCTTACTTGTTTAACCAGCCCACAAGTTTTGAACAAAAATGCAGAACCAATACCGACCACCGGTAGCAAACCATACGCCAGCAAGCCATACGGCAGCACAACAGCCGCAGTACACTCCGCAGTACGGTGGGTATAATCCGATCCCCGTGTCTGGCGGTCAAACTGGATCCATGGGCACAATGAGCGGCGGCGCTGGCGCTACTTCTTCTTTTAATTACGGCGATATGAATAGCGGTGAGCGTCTATCAGTAGGCATTCTTGCTGCGTTTGGAACGTCTGGGTATCCTGGTGAACCGCCATTGCTCGAGGAACTGGGGATCAACTTCGGACATATTCTTCAGAAGACCAAGTCAGCACTGAACCCGTTCAGCTCTATAGACCAAAACATTATGGACGACTCAGACCTTGCTGGCCCTATTTTGTTTTTCTTGCTCTTTGGTGTTTTTCTGCTTCTAAACGGAAAAGTGCATTTTGGATATATTTATGGCGTGGGCCTGGTTGGTACACTCTGGCAGTATGCGATTCTAAACCTTATGGCTCTCAAAACTATCGACTTCACGCGCACAATGTCTGTTTTGGGATACTGCATGCTTCCCCTTGTTGCAGTTTCGGCACTTGGCGTTGCCGTGTCTTTGGACAATTTGATGGGGTACATCATTAGCATTCTGGCTATCTGCTGGTGCACGTACTCGGCCTCGGGCTTTTTCGTTTCGTATTTGCAGCTCTCGCAGATGAGGGCTCTAGTCGCGTATCCTCTAGGGCTTTTCTATGGCATTTTCAGCTTGATGACGCTATTTGCCGACAAAACGGTCGCTCGGAGCTGACGCTTAAAATCTAGCTTATATATTTCCCAAGTCACCTTTCACCATGAAAAAGGCTCTGTTCACGACGCCTATTTTCTACGTTAACGCAAAGCCACATATTGGCAGTCTCCATGCAATGGTGCTGGCCGATGCGGCTGCCCGTTGGACAAAATTCTGGGGCACTGAGTCCGCTCTGGTGACGGGAACGGACGAGCATGGCACTAAAGTCGCTAATGCTGCAGCCATCGCTGGTCAAAAGCCACAAGAGTTCGTGGACACGCTCTCACAATCTTTTAAAGCCCTCGCGGATAAGGCCAAAATTGATTATGCCCGATTTATCCGCACAACTGATGCGGATCACCAGCAGCAGGCCTGCGATATTTGGACCGTTTTGCAGCAAAACGGGTTTATTTACAAAGGTAAACACCAAGGATGGTATTGTATCAGCGATGAAACTTTTTACCCGGAAACAGAGCTCGAGGACCGTGCTGAAGGTAAGTTTTCCAAGGAGTCTGGTAATCCCGTCGAGTGGTATGAAGAGACGAATTATTTCTTCGCCCTCTCAAAACTACAGCCCCAGCTCCAGGAATTCTATGCTGCAAATCCAAAATTCGTTTTGCCGCCTGCCCGACACCGCCAATTGGCTGCTGAACTCGCAAACCAGCCTCTGTCTGATCTCTCGATTTCACGTCCAGCTGCTAGATGTCCCTGGGGTATCACAGTACCTGGTGACGAAGACCAAACAATGTATGTCTGGTTTGAGGCTTTGATCAACTATATCACCGCTGCAAAGTCACTAGGCAACTGCTGGCCGGCACATAGTCATGTGATTGGAAAGGACATTCTACGTTTCCACTGTATCTACTGGCCAGCATTTCTACTAGCTGCAAACCTTGAGCTTCCAAAAAACGTCGTTGTACATTCACATTGGACAATTGAGGGCACAAAAATGTCAAAATCGAAAAAGAACGTAGTGGACCCTATGGAGGCCATTGACAGTTATGGCAATGATACTCTGCGATACTTCTTGCTCCACGACTCATCACTCGATCATGACACGCCTTACTCGCCTGAAAGAGTCATTGAGAGACACAATGTGAATCTTGTAAACAAGCTGAGCAATCTATTAGCTCGGGTTTGTGGACCGAAATTCTCGATTGAAAGCTCCAAGGTTCACGAGATTCCCAACTGGACTGCCCAATCCAAGCATGACGACCTTGTAAAGCTTCTGGAGGATCTTCCTAATCTTGTCAATTCTGCAGTGGAGAATTTTGAGTTCTCTCGAGCTCTAGGCAGACTTAATGACGCAGCTATGGCTGCCAATGTTTACTTTCAAGATCTCGAGCCTTGGGCTGCTGATTCCGCCGTCCAGGAAACCTGTGTGGCCACTACGGCCGATGCTTGCCGTATAATTGCTCTTCTTATGCAGCCCTTTTGTCCTGATTACAGCAAGCGAATGCTTGATCGCCTGGGTGTTGATCCGAGCCGACGCACTGTTGAATATGCCAAATTAGGAGCCGACAAGTTTGGTGCTAATGCTAACCGCAAGGGTGATTTTATTTTGCAAAGACTCTAAAGTTAAATAAGTACGTGTACATATGTTAGTCGAGTGAGTATGGTAAATAAGAACCACCACCGACAATGTTGGTGTGAGCCCGCTCGATGGCAGTCCGGCGAGTGTCGTACTTGCGACTGTACTGTGGAATGTCTGGAGTGTGCGCAATTGACATGCCGACTCGGACCAGTGTTTCAATGGCGTCTTCAGAATTGATAACCAAATCAGAGTCGAATACAACGCGGTCTTTTTCAAACAGTGCAACACATGTCGAACCGCCGAACTTGAAATAACCAAGTTCGTCAGATCGTTTCACTCGATCGCCCGCCTTGGCGGTTATAACAATGCTACCAACCATCATAGCGCCAATAAGCACAATGAGGACGCGACCGAATACTGGTGAATCAATTGGCACGACAGTCCGTGAGTTTTGGCCAAAAACATCCAGTTCTGACCGGATTGCCATAGGGTTCACTGTATAGTAATGACCAGGAATGTGCTTGGGCTCACCCACAATACCATCAACGGGGACATGTACGCGGTGGTAGTCTTGCGGAGCTAATCTGAACACAGCCAATGACCCAGACGAGAACCTGTCCACATCTTCGGGGTACGTTTCCCCAATGAGCCGTTTAAGAGAAAATTTCTTGCCCTTAATCCATATTCGAGTTGCTTCAGATACCTTGGGGAAACAAATAAGGCGACAGTCCGCTACCGAAACCATGACTCTAGGTTCATCCGGCTGTTCACAAGGCCGGGCTCCAGGAGTAAGCTTCCGGTAGAAAAACTCGTTGAAATTGGCGAAATTGTCCACGGGTTCTAAGACGTCACGCATATCCAAGTTATGGAACTTGATGAAATCCTTGATATAGGCCTTAGAAGAAGGATGATCATACTTGATACCTTGTTTGATGGTATATTTTTTGAGCAAGTTGCGAACACGCGGAGTTTGCACAGGTGCAGCTGAGTACAAAACGCGAATACCCAAACGTACTGCTGCGCTCATTTTTTCTTCGTCAATTTGACCAGTCATACGATCCTGGACAAGAATATTGGCCGAATTGGCTCCTAAATAGTAAGATCCATACGAAAATTTGGATAAAAACTTAGTGTACCACCGCCGAGAGGCCTGCTGGCTCGTAACATATCTATCATCGAGCAAAGGCGCCCCCGAACCGGCCCAATCGCGGCTGGCACACATTCCAATATGATTCATTACCTGTCGCGGAGTTAAGCGGCCTTCTTGGACTTTTTGGCACATAGGACAGATTCGAAAATTGATTACAGGGCCTGATCCGGAACCATGGTCACTAGTTAGAGTGGTCATGGACTCCCGACGACTGCCACAATCCTCGAGAAGCAGCTTTTCAAGTCCTGAAACTAGTTCATCACAGCTGATAGACTCTGTAGCTGAGACGGTGTCAAAGAGCACTGAGGCCGCGTTGGCTGAATTGGACATACCAATCGCATTCATCATAGCTTTGACAGCCAAATATGACAACTGATTTGTATCATCTGTGTCGTAAAGTGAGAATACACCACGCCAAAGCTGCTGACGGATTGCTGGAAATGGCAAATAATGCACATTGACGAGCATTTCTGGTTGTACAGTCCCGATTTTTTTGGCTCGGTCCACAGGTCGCAATGCGAGAGCTCGTGCCTCAGTTCCGTACGATTCTAAATCATAAAGCCCTGTCTCTGGATCTTTTTTAGGCGCCTTCTCGAGAAGCAACGGCAGCGGGAGACTTGCTGTGGCTACTTTGTCGTTCAGAGTAATTTTGTCCTTGTCCCAAACGGTGAAAACAATGTCGTAGTTACGTTCCTCAGGTCCAACTACCAGTAACACCCTTTGATTGAATGTGGGGTTCGTAGTATGACGGCGGTAGCTTGTTTTGAACGTCTTTTTACCAAATGAAATCACAACAAAAGGGTCCATGTCGAAAGATAATCCTGTCAAGGTTCGAAAACGGGGCAAATTGCGAATGCTCACAATTTCCAAGAATACGACTCCTTCCATTTGGCTAGCCACATCGACCTGGAACGTGTGTTGGGGTTCGCGCTCAGAATTGATTGAGGCTGAACTTTGATTCCAGAAGGAGCGTTTTCCAGAGAGCGAAGTTGGCACTGTAGACCCCAATTCTGGCGACGGCAGCGAACTTGAAGCCTCAAGCTCGTTCTTAGATGACGAAGGCTGTAGCCGTTGAAGTAGGCTGCGCAAGGCTGGTTTGTCGCTAGGCTGCTCAGGTTTACTGCTGAAAAAGTCTTGGAACCATCGAATTCGACCATCTTCAGAGCTGCGCATTTCAAAATTGAGATCAACTTTCATATTTAGTTCCACAAATAGTGTCTTATCCACTGGAACGGTCTGTGACTCGCTGGAATTGTTGCGGAATGATGGTAAAACACAGGTGACTTTACCCAGCTCTGTACTCCGGCGCTTTTTGCGGTCCCAGAAAGTGATCACAACTGACGGTCCGTCTGTACCATCGAAAGCCTTAACAGGGACACTCAGCAATGTTTCTGGCCATTGACACTTGTACCTGTGGGAGACGGGGTCGACTGGTTGCGGTTGAGCGGGCGGAGACGTAAATCGCTGTCCCGCTGCCGAAAGCTCTACACTTAGCCGGTGGACTTTCACATGAAGCTGTGTGAATCTGACTTCCGAAATAGACACGACAATGCAATCATTATCCTTCCGAAGCCAGCTCATTTGGAGTTAACCCTCAAAGGTTGGTTGTGACGAGGGCAAGGATTTGGGAGCATTCATGTGAAATTTTAAGAATAGAGCTCAAGTGGGAGCATGATGAAATTACCTCTAGGGACCTACTTCCTGAGGACCTATTTACATTTTTGATGACTTTAATCGAAGTGTCATCAGTGTTATTACCGTAGGGCAATCTATTTACAATTTCTTGATGGCCTCAATTGCACTGTGCGGATCGTCTTTGTGGAATACGAAAAGACCTTGGAGTTGGGCGGTAGAAATTGGTTGGTTGCGCTCAACACAAATTTCAACGAACTTATCGGCAAGAACCTTATCGTCGTAAAAGCGAGAAAACATACGGTGAATCTGGTCTGGTGTGGCATTATCGAGTAAGGCTTGGAAGTCGACTCGGCCCGGCCGTATCAATGCAGGGTCCAGTCGCTCCGGGTGGTTAGTGGTCATGAAAATAATGCGTTCGTCGGCGGAAGCAACTCCATCAAGTGCATTAAGTAGTCCCGAGAAGGTAACTCCAGACACGAAGCCCTGGTCCGTAGATTGTTTACGGCTCGAGAACGCAGAATCAATATCCTCAAGGAGTAGCAGACTCCGGGCTGGAACATTGTTCATTAAGTGATTAAGTCGATCGTCGGTCAATGTCTGTTCTGCAAGATTCAGGATGCAAATATTGTAATCGAGATGGCCCGCTAGAGCCTGGATCACACTGGTCTTTCCGCTGCCTGGTGGTCCATAAAGCAAATAGCCTCGTCTGTAAGGAATACCACGATCTGCATACCACTGGGCAGAGTCCAGAAATGCCTTCATATCATCGACCAAACCTTCTTTTACCCCGTTAGCTAGCACAACCGACTCAATGGATCGTTTCCGTCTAGGAAGTCCAAAAGGCCGCCATTCAGGACCGAACGAAGTATACAGAACAGTTTTACCTTGTTGTTTTGTTTGAGCTCGGGCCTGGGCTTCCTCTAGCATTCGCGAAAAAATCGTGCGATCTCTGTACAGTGTCGTCAAGGTAATGGTTTCGAATGGCGATCCCATGCGCAGATCCATTAGTCGACCACTCCTTTCACGTTTCACCATAATATAAGCACCATCATATTTTAGCAAGTGGCGGCCAGGTCCCGGAACCAAGTCAAAAGTCGCCGTAATCGAGCCGTTGTCGTGTTCGACATAATTCGTCTCGACCGAGAAATTCCTCGAGTTCCGCGCTGGGTGCCGGGACATCCATTCCAGAAACCAATCATAACTCTTATCCTTCGAAGTGATTTCCAAATCAACAAGTAGTTGGCGGTAGACTAGCGTCGAAGCTCTCACCGCTGCCTGGCGGCCAATAGCCAGGACAGCTCCTAGTCCCATAAGCCCGAACCCGGCAGTGAAATATGGATTATCGCCCATAATACCACTAAACATTCCACCGCTGGACTCTTTAGGCGCTACAGAATCCACAGCTTCGCCTACCGGCGCTGGCGGCGCCTGCGAAGCCACCGATTTCTCTGGCTCTGTCATTCGGCTTTCTCAGCTGGGAGGGGGGATTTCGGTTTTCCATTTTGGCCACCCGCGACTTTACATTTGTTGATTTTGAACTAGTGAAAAACTTGACGACTTATAAATGTCTGGTGGCCGCTCAAGTCAACGACTCATTGAAGAGATTTTGAGCTTTGTCCCGCACACCGATCTGCTCAGTGTGCCCCCTGTTCAGCAGCTGAATGGAGACCGCACTGGCTACTCGGGGGCGCGAACACGTCAATTGCTGGCTGTAACGCCAGTCGGTAATGGTGTTTCATCTGATCAGGTGGAAGAATGGCTCGTTGGTGATGGTGTGACCAAACTACACGGTTTTTTCTCTGATTCCGGGTGGCATTTCTTTGCGGCTATCTCAACCCCCGCCAGTTCCCCTATTGACTATGATTGGCATATTACTGACCGATCTACCGACTTTGACGGTGAAATTGTCGTAGATTATCGGTGTTCGATGACTGGGGCAACACTGAATTTGCGTCTTTGGCCTCCACGTTTGGAACCCGTGGACTGGCAGATGTTTGAAGCGGCGTCAATTCTACAGCGGTTCAACGCGCGAAGCTCGGCATACCCGGGGGATACGCCACCGCCATCCGTGGTTTGTATTGAGACCCTTTACTCTATTTTGCGGAACTCAATGGTTCAGGATCCACCGAAGCCTATTCCATTTTCATCGGCGCGAGCCAGCGTGCACATTGATGTGTCAATTTTAGAAAGAAAACTTGGCTTTTCAAAAGACAACGAAGCCCAGCTTTATCACCCCCCTGTGTTGGAAACTCTCGAAGATAAACTGCACTACACCGGCATGCTCACCGAAGTTGCTGCGCACGTTTTACTTCGCAGCCAAGACACGTTTGGTACAAAATGGCCCGTTCGTATCTCTCCTGTTTCTCAAGACCTGCAAACGGTACTAGGTGTTGTTCCAACTGATTTGCCCCTACTCTCTAACCGATATTACGGTGCCTTGGGCTCATCCAGTACGTTCTCTGATGATGCTCTTTGGGAGCGGTACTCGCTACAAACGAGGCATGATCCACGAAACACACCTCACTACCTTGAAAGTTTGAAGGAAATTGCTCAGCAGCGCAATTCAGAAGAGCTCCAAATGCGTGTTATGGAGCTTATCTCTGTGGGCACACAAACGCTCAGCGCCATCGAAGATGCGTTTACTGCTCTAGATCTGACAATTGATGGCATTTACACGGACGAAGAGATTGCCCATGCCTTCGTGAGCAAATTTGAGTCTCTACTAACAACCGATGCTGTGAATCAAGACCTCGCGCGTAAAATTAGTGCCATTGCCGATTTTAGGCAGAGCCCCGAATTGTCAAGATTGACTGCAGCCATAACTCTCAGCTATTCTGACGCAATGCATGCTTTAGGTGCTGACGAGGCAGTACCAAATGCTGGACTCTTTGATCGGGTGGATGCACGAATCCGAGCTGGGCCAATTGCTGCATACGAGGGCCGCACAGCGCTTCGAGTTATTGGCGTACATCGGCAAGATCCGGAATTGTTAAGTCGATACGAAGAACTAGTGACTCCAGAGGGTTGCACAAGCTCGGAAGGTTATAGTCGACTAGGAGCTGCTGCTGATATGAGCGACAAGGATATCCTGGCTGTTTTTGAAGTACGCGCTCAAGAAGAGAACAATCAGGTTTTGCTATTGCGTCAAGCACTCCGTGCAGTTGGTGAAAGCCGTGATAGCCAGCTTATCGAAGACTATCTGGCGTGCCGTGTTTCCGAAGCTAGTTTGCGAGAGCCGGCTAACGTCGGACCAGTAGGACTCTGGAATATCGGTAATACCTGCTACCTGAACTCGCTACTGCAGTATTATTTTACAATCGATCCTTTGCGGGAGCTCGTGTCGAATTTTGGTGAAGATCAAGCCCAGCTAGACGACAAGTCGATGGAGAACAAAACAATTGGTGGCCGTCAGGTCCCGTTTGCTGAAGTTGAGCGCTCCCAGCAATTTGTTAATTCCCTGGGTACACTGTTTAAAGAAATGTCAGGGACCACAGATCGTTATGTTGTTCCAGCAGAGGACTTGGCCTATATGGCCCTTGTTCCGCCCGAAGAGGACGTAGCAGCGCAGGCAGCTGAGAGGATTGCAGCAGCTGAGCAGGCCGCGGCGGCTAATCGTGCAGCAGCTGCTGCAGAGAACGTGCGAAAATTGGCTGCCCAGGCTGCTGAGGCCCGATTGATTCAATCTAGTCAACAAGATCAACCTGAACCGCTGAGTGGCTCTGACGAAGTCCAAACAGAGCTTTTGCAAGATGATGGATATTCTTCCTCGTCGTCGTCTTCCTCTTCCTCGTTATCAATGGTGGATGTTATGGACCACTCTCAAAGTGAAAACGTAGTGAGGGTCTACGATCATCCCCTTGATAGCGGCTCCGACGAGGCTATGGAGATGCGAGTTGATCTCGAAAGTGTTTACAGCGACGTGAGCAATTCGCGAACTGATTCGGTGAGACGGCAGACTCCGACAATACCCACTAGGGATCTGCACTCGGCTTTGCAGCGCCAACAGGATGTGACCGAGTGTATTGAAAACGTTTTGTTTCAGCTTGAGGCGGCTGTGAAGGCCACCGGAGCTGGGCCAGACGGCGAGCAGCTTGACCTTATCAAAGACTTGTTTTATGGTACCACATTACAGACTTTGCAGCAGGAATCTGGCCAGGGCGAGCGACGAACCAAAAGCGAACTGTTTTCCACATTGATGGTTGATGTTGCCGACGGAGCGCGGGATATCTACAGTGCTTTGGACAATTATTTTGGCTATGAAGTGATTGACATGGCTGAAGGTAAGACGATACGAACTGTTACTGCTAAGACACTGCCCCCTATTTTACAGGTGCAAATCCAGCGTGTCCAGTTTGATCGGTCAACCGGCCAGCCATACAAATCGACAGCTCCGCTTATTTTTGAGGATGTAGTTTATTTGGACCGCTACTTGGACAGCAGTGATCCGGATATTCTAGAGCGAAGGGCACGAGTCCGACAATGGCGGGCTAGTTTGGAGGGCATTACGACCGAGTTGGCTGAAGCCCGGCGACCACTTGCCAACGGCCAAAGTCTTGTTGACACAATTGAGTCGGCAATTGAATGGTGTGAATGCCAGGGGCTATCGGAAACTGACGAAACAGTCCAGCATTTATTCAAGCGCCATATGAATTTGCAGGACCAGCTGGAAAGTTTGGAGGCCAAACGCGCTGATCTACAAAACCGCATTGACAGCGAATTTGCTCATTTGACACAACACGGCTACAAAATTTATGCTTTGTTTATTCACCGTGGTCAGGTCTCATTTGGCCATTACTGGGTATATATTCGGGATCTGGCCAGCAACAAGTTTTACAAGTACAATGACGAAAATGTGACAGAAGCCCAATACGACGAGGTCATCGACTTTTCTCCGGAAAACACTGCAACGCCGTACTTTTTGGTGTTCGTACGTGAAGACTTCGTATCGAATTTGAGCAGCCGGTGCTCTACTGAGACTGCTGAGCCTCGGGTGGCCAGTGTGGAAATGTCACAAGACCCATCTACTCCAGAGCCGGAGCTAACCATTGAGTCAACGCTCAGTTCCAAGCCCACATCGGAACCTGAGTTGCATGGATCATCATTGGAACGACCAGAATCAAAGACCCATAATGGGATTGAAATTGTCGACCTTACAGAGAGTTGACGTATAGCAACAACAAGCAACTAGAAAACCAAGCAATGTTGGTTGATCGAGTGTAATAGTTTAATTTATTCTCGTATTTTTGGTAAACTAGCTTCTTGTCACTTTATGCTTAGTTTAGACCTATGCTTTAGACTCGTCAAAGCGGATTATCGTGAACTTGGGTGTACACCTTAAGCACTGCGGCAAAGACCTCGAGTACAAGAGCAGCATTGTCGCCGCCCTTTTCTGTTTCAATGGCAACTTTCTGAGAAAGAGACGTCGCCCAGCCCTCGTGCCGGCCGTGGAAAGGGTAGTCCGAATAGTCGTCGAGAATTGCCTGCGCACGCAAAAACGCCTTGTCGCGGGCGTCATAGCCCAAAAATGCTAAAGCATTTTCAAGAACATCAGCAGTATATGCAGAAGTGACTAAAGCGATGGCCCGAATGTAGCGGTAGGGCATTTTATCGGGGCAGGTAGACGTGGGCTCTAGATCTGCATCAGCAGCCGTGACCAAATGAACAAGACGCCGTCGGACCTCTTCTTTGACTGCTGTATCAGCTAACGGGTGTGTTGGCATGTCGAAAAAAAAGAAATTGCGTCGCTCGGTACGTAAAACGCCTTTATCAACCAGGCCCTTGGCGAGGCGCTCTCTGACCTGTTTGAGCTGGTAGGAGATCTTGGTGATGTTCCAAGTCTCACCAGAGAGGTAATTGATCCATGTTGCAACACTAAGCTTCTCCTCAGTGGCTTTCATGAGCCGAATTGTCTCATCGAGTAAAACATCGCCAGTCATTTTGGCGTCTACGAGCTCGACGTAGCGATCTTCCAGAGGCACTCTGCGCCGAGCCGGGTCGCTTAACATGGCAATTTTGCCCCTCAGCGCCAATTCAATAAGAATGCAGCCTCGGAGGACGTACGAGATACTGTCATTCCAGAATGACAGGTAGCCCTCTTCGTCTTTGATGCCAAGCAGGAGAACCTCCTCCATGAGAGTTAATCGCGATGTTGCCGCCTCGTCTTCTTCGGATCTCAAGTCCCGTGAATCATAAACCACACGGTGGTCGTCTTCCTCAGCCACTGGCGTGCGTTCAACACCGCCATGTCCCCTTCGGCGCTGCAGTCCAGACGACATGTGTTGGAGTTTGATGATGTAACGCGAATGGGATACATGGCATGCACCAAATATAGTGCACGAAATATACTCTACCGAAAGATTGTCCACCAAGAAGTGAAGATGCAAATATATACTTCAATTAAACATAAATTGGTTTTGTCCATAAACTCTGCTGCTCAGTCCAAACGCCGAACTCCAGCCGGTTCGAAGGCGGGGGGTCGCTGATTTTCGTTAGCAGATAAGCTGCCGATGCCGATGCAAACCCGTAAACCAGTAAACCGACATAGGGTAGACGGGATAGCAAGTAGAAAGAAAAGCCGAACCCAATGAGCACGGCTTGGCGGTTTTGAAACCATAGCCGCTTCGTGCTCGGACTGAAGGGCAATCTAGCAAAGTAGGGGCGAAGCAATTCGTTGGTGAGCGCGCGAGACCCGTTCATGACGGCTAGCAAGACCCAAAAATAGCGCGATGGCACTATTAGACCTAGCATAAACACGCCCATAGCAGCGTCCGATCCAATATAGCTTTGTAGGCTCTGAAATGCGATTGCAGGGGTCACGAACCGGCCAATTTTGGGAAGTGAGCTCAAAAGACTAATTACTGCAAAATAAGCTGCGCGTTTGCCAAACTTTCGGCTAAGTCTGAGCCACGTAGGCCGCTGGGATTTGCTTGTACCGGTTACGTCGCTCTCGGCTTTGAGCTCAGCAATTGAGCCATAAAGCCGCTTAGTGTCTGGATGTTTGCGCAAATTTGTGACATCAACAAACTGTAGGGACCGCACAAACACGTCGTCCATCAATGCTGGGTCTTTGCATAGTGAGAAGATGAATTGGCGCACTAGCAGCACTTCATTCAGAGCCCACACAAGATTGCTCACAGCCAGATCACTGGCCCCGCACCACACGAGAATAACTCGCACAATTCCAAACACTGCCCGCAGCGTCAGCTCAAGCGCAAGCGACCACAAAATAAGAATCATTGCCTTACGATAGTACCCATACTTTGGGAGCTCTGGGTTCTGTATTGCTCGGTAGCCTCCAACAAATGTGAGCTGCATGCCGCGCACAATGGCCGCAGCGGAAAATCCTGGCGGCGGCCGTGATAAAAAGATAGGCGACGGCATATTTTTGTGAAGAATGGTTGACCTCCTGTATTGCAGTAGGGAGTGGAACTAGGTAGAAGATATCTCCCAAATGGAAGCCAACGTAATTATAATTACTATGCATGAAGAAACTGGAGATTCGGATGGGGCCGCGAAATATCATCACCCGTATGCCCCGTACGAAATTCAAATGGAATTTATGAAAACCTTGTATCGTACTTTGAATACAAAGAAGGTCGGCATTTTCGAAAGCCCAACGGGAACAGGGAAAACACTGTCTTTAATATGTCCTACCCTTACGTGGATACGCGACGCGGAGCAGCGCGAATTTCAGGCTAAACTTGATGAAATAAAGGCATCCAAGGGGCCTAAATGGTCGATTGATAGTGCAGTAGAAGCTGAGGTTGAAATTCATCGCCAACGAGGCGATCTGCTGAGAGAAATCACCCAAAAAGTCAAGGCCAGACCGAAGACTAAACAACAGGCAGAGAACCCTACTAAACGCCAGCATTTTTCCGCTGAAGCCAACACTTATTTACTTGAAGATGACTTGTTGGATGCTGAAACCCGTGCACTTTTGGAAAACTTGAAGCAGCCCGAAGATTATTTTGAAGGACTTGTCGCTCCAACTAAAGTGTATTTCACGTCTCGAACTCATTCGCAATTGAGCCAATTGGTGGGTGCTGTAAAGCTTTTGAATATTCCTGTCTCCTGGTCTGATAAATCCGAGCCGATCCGCTTAGTTTCATTAGGATCGCGCAAGCAGCTGTGTGTGAATCCCGTCGTTCGAAACTTAGGCTCGGTCCAGAAAATGAACGACAAATGCTTAGACCTACAAAAATCCGCCGCCAAATGCGAATTTCGCAAACCTGCAGATCATCCACATAGCATTGAATTTTCAGAATCTGTTCTGACGCAGGTAATGGATATCGAGGAACTTGCGAATCTTGGTGACCAAACTGGAGTCTGCCCGTACTATCGGTCTCGAGATCTAACACCATTCTGCGAGGTTGTAGCCCTTCCTTATCAATTGTTGGTTCAGTCCAGTGCCCGAAAGGCTTTAAATATTGACTTGAGCGGCGCAATTGTTATTATAGACGAGGCTCATAACCTTATGGATGTGGTCTCATCGCTATTTTCAGCCAAAGTGACACAAACAGAAGTTCAAGCCGCACTTGCTGGACTTAAAATATACCAAAAACGAGTTGGGATGCGTCTATCTGCGTCTAATCGCACAAAGCTGGGCCAGGTTATAAAGGTTGTTCAGTCCTTAGCCGAATTTTTTGAATCTGCAGTCAGCCTTCCTGGCTCTAAAACAGCGCCAGGTACCGAAATTCCACGATCCCAGTTATTCAAAGGCACTGCGGACTTGGTCGATATGTACAGTCTTCAAGACTTTTTGGTTTCATCCAAATTAGCATTTAAAGTCGACTCGTATTTGCAGCAAGCCGATTTACCCAAAGTTCCTGATGCATTGTCTTTGAGTCGAATCATTGACTTTTTAACTTTTTCGCTTGATCCATTATCAGACGGAAAGCTTTTTTATGATCGCACAGACAAAAATGAAGTTTGTGCTCATTATTTATTACTGGACGCCAGTAATCAGTTCAAAGAGCTGGTCGACGAAGCCCGCTGTGTGATTTTAGCCGGTGGTACAATGGAACCCGTTAGCGACTACAAAACTCAGCTTTTCCCTTATTTGATGCCGTCCGAAATTGAAGTTTTCAGCTGTGGACATGTGATTCCAGCCGAAAACTTTGTTGCTCAAACTGTTTCACGAGGTCCAACAAATATCGAGTTTGAATTCACATTCGCCAAACGCAACGACGTGAAAATGATAGACGAGTTATTTGTGGCTATTTACAGAATTGCCGAAAAAGTACCGGCCGGTTTAGTCGTGTTTTTCCCGAGTTACAAATACCTCGACCAAGTTTTAGCTCGCTGGCGGAAACTCCCACGATTTAGCGAACTCCAACGCCTTAAAAAACTGTACACCGAGGACAAAAGAAAAGCCGTAGACCAAATATTGGGCGCCTATTCGTTGCAGGCTCCAGCAGGCGCGTTATTGCTCGCAGTTGTGGGTGGAAAGCTGTCGGAAGGCATTAATTTCAGCGATGACTTGGCTCGTGGTGTTGTGATGGTTGGGCTGCCGTTCCCGAATGCATTCTCTGCTGAGCTGGTTGCAAAACGCCAGCATATTGAGCGAACTGCATTGGCGGCAGGGCAGTCTCAAGCTGAAGCGGCGGCAGCAGCCCGGGCATATTATGAGAACCTGTCCATGAGAGCAGTAAACCAAAGCGTAGGGCGAGCTATTCGTCATATCAAGGACTTTGCAATGGTGTTTCTCGTAGACAAACGGTATGAGCTGCCCCACATACAGTCAAAGCTGTCGGGCTGGGTTCGCGACTCACTGAAATCCGAGTCTTTTGGTGCTTGTTTAGAGACCACAAATCAGTTCTTCAAGAACCATAGAGTCGTATGCAGTTAGCGCCATTTCTTCTCACTTTCAGTGAAATCATCTTCGCCAACTCCAGCGCCTGTTCTAGCCTTCTCAAGCATTTCGTCGAACTTGGCCTGCTCCTCTTCTAGTTCACGTCTCGTAGGATCTTGTGTGGCACCGGTATTATAGCCCGGCTGCTGCTGTTGCTGTTGCTCAGGAAGAGGCGGGGGCAACCATCCTTGATCCGCAGGGGCTCCTTGCTGCTTGGACCCTCCCAGTCTCACGCGATCCCAGGAAGATCCTTGTCCCTGTCTCGGTGGTTGATATGGAGGCTGCTGCTCATAAGACTGCTGCTGTTGATCCTGCGGTTCGGAAAGGAACGAATCGCGTTCAGTTTGACCAGCCTGGGAAGGTAGCTGACCATAGGTTGACGAGGCAGGACGATACTCGCCTGCTTTCCGGTCACCATAAACAGTAACGTTGTTTCCGCGGTCTCGATGAGCCACTAAATTCAATGGAAACATCATCTCATTCCTCCAATCAATGGTGTCAGGATCCTTCATAATGTAGCGTGGGTCGCGACTGGTCAATTCGTAGTAGCGGGTCGGTAACCGAGATGGAACAAGTCCCATCATACCCCAAGCGGTAGCCTGGTTCATGTTCTTTTTGGAAAACTTGTAGTAGTAGTAATTGTAACCCACAGCTGCCGAGAGACCCTGGCCGAAGAATAAGCCGCTAAAGCCGAGCAAAACCTGAAGGCCCCGGGTCTGCTTTTTCGGGTTCATCATACCCCGACGCTTCATCCAAATTGGAGTCATAGCACCTACCCAAGCCAATGCCAGTCCACCGAAAGGCCGCACTGCCCCGGATCGCCAGAAACTCTGATACAGTTCCTTGCGATCCTCGGTAGATAGCTTTGAGTCGGCAGCGTAGAACTTGCGAGCCGCCTCAATGGACAGCTCAACGTCACGACCATATGGACCTCTTCGAGGACCCCGGGGGCAGTTGTCTTTCGTATCGGTAGACATTGTAATGAGCAAAGTTAGTAAAGCGTTCAGTATTATATCTAGAGAGCTGAATGGGAAAGGGTTTAGGTGGCGTGCATCACCCATTCAAAAAAGCCGGCTATGTCTGCAGTGATGCAGGCCCTGCATTGGTTGAGTTTTTTGTAAATTTTTGAGTTTTGGTGGCGTTAATACTGCTTATTGAGACAAATTAAGTTCGAGCTGGGTTAACCGCGTGTACACCTGGCGTGGCATACGATACTGTAGCAAACCAGCATAGATCATACAGTTTGCTGCCCATCGTTTATGCTGTGCAATGGTTTCGTTAGAGGCAGGATTGGGTGACGCTCTAAGCGCCTTGACAAGACCCACGCAGCACTCCATGGCAATGACCAGCACGTTGGGGATATTGCGTGCGACTGACTCGTCGTAGCGGCTGAATTGCACGGCATGCTCCCTAACTTCAGCAATGGACGCAGTTGGTGACAAAATCAAAATACCAGACTCGTTCAGCCTATTCAGGCACTCGGCATACCTCTTTTCAGCAAGCAGATCAATTGCCTCGGCAATAAGCAGGAGGGTTGCAGTGGTTTGTCGCCGCGAAGAGGCTGTCGCCGTTACATCCTGACTGGCCAAATTCTGCTGCTGAACTCTGAGCAAATTACGAGCCAGCTGGACAGGGTCGCTGTTGGATGTGAAGCCAGAAACAAGAGGGTCACCGGGTGTAGATGCTAAGGGTTGTCCAAGCTCAGCAGATGCCAAAGTCTGACCAAGTGCATGGTTCACCATTTGCAAAACCTTTTCATCGCACTCAGCCAAATGATAAAGCAGAATCGCATCCAGAACCCTTCCATCATCGTCCGCCTTCACAGCGGCGCCATGAGCAATAACGTGCAGATACTTCTTCTTGTCACCGAGCTCCACCAACTCGCGTCGAGTTTCAATGGCGCCAGGAGCACCACCATCCTGCGCATCACCAATCAGCTCGGGGAACTTGCGAGTTTCAAGAACAAGCTCCTGGAGTGCCTCGTGGCACAGTCCGAGTTGGGCCGGGTTCGAGTCGGCAGACAACGCAATCAGTACCAAATAATTTACGGCGACCACTGGGTCGCTGCTGCGGAAATGCCGAGTATACCGTCCCACAGCACCGGCATAATCAAATGACTTGACGTCCGCACCCGTTGTAGCAATAAGTGTCTCTGTAGAAGGAGTATTGTTCAAGTCCGGTACGTCATCAGGCCGCAATAATCCATAGTATGCTAGCGTGATGGCATAGTGCACGGCATATAGTTCATGGCTCTTGTACAAAAAGTCGACTGCGTTTTCGTAAAGTCCAACCAAAACTTGCAGTCCAAAGAATTTGCCTGGGTTGAGTCCTGTCGGTTCAAAGTGCTCGGCACCGGTTTCCAAAACGACTCGCTGCAAATCGCCAAGGGCGTATCGATCGTTACGAAGTTCAGTGCCAGTTGAGACTTCGCGGACTAGTGCTAGTTGCAGCCAGAGCCAATCCTCTGTGGTAACAGCGACCTGAGGAAGAGAGCTGCGCTGAAGCTCGCATCGACCAATGATCTTGTACAGTGCCTGCTTGAATGGATCGAAAACAGCGCCGGGGCGGAACAACTGCGCATACTCAGTGTGGATCATCTCGCGGTAGTGCTCAGACAACAAGTGATCAGGAGACTGGAAGTAAGCCGTGAAATACGCGGCAAATGTGCTTTCAACACTCTCGAAAATATCATTACGCTCAAGTACAAGCTGCGAGGCTTCTTTGAGATAGCCGGCACGCACAAGGTAGTAAAGCTGGGCCCAGATCGGCGTTTTGTTAATGGTCTCGATGCGTGTGTCCCACTGACCATTTCTCAGGTACTTCAAGGCCACAAATGCCTTGACTTTGTTGTAGCTCGACGGAACACCACCCAGATTAGCCTCGTGACGGTGAGAGTCAATCTCCCCCTCAATGTAGGCACGGTATTGCTGTTCCAAGTACTCCTTAGACTTAAATGTAATGAGCTGACGCATTCGCAGTTGGTCGCTAGGCTTTCCGCTCAAATACTGACCAGCAAACTGACGCCGTGTCGGCTGCGGTCCGGCCAGCAGCTCGAGGGCTCTCCAGGTGTCAGTCAGCTGAGGGCAGTTAGCCACTTCGTAGGCGGCCGACACATCGGCAAATTGTCGCGAAACATTCATTGGTTTGTTGAGTTGCCAACTGTCGTCGATCTCTGCCACTACTGCGGCAAAGTCTCTGGCTCGCTGGCCGGTGGCTGCGTCAGGCATTTCCGTGGACGCCTTGCCAAGCAGCTGACGGCCGACACGCCGACGTCCCCAGTTAATCGCAGCCAAAGTTGTTTCAGCCGCGGCATAACTTGTAAGGTCAGCAGTTTCGTTAGCCGCTGCTGCCACGGCAGAAGCGGCCGCGCCAACAGGCATTCCTAGCATAGCTTGGATCTGCTGCTTCAGTCCACGCCAGTCAAGCGCCAATTTCTGAGCCACAAAAGAGTCAAAATCACGCGTCGAAGATTGGACTAGTGAGTCTATTGAGGCAAACACGTTGTCCGTCTTTTTAGAGGAAAGGTAGCCCTCGACGCCGCGATTGGCGAATCCACCCTGCCGAGATTGATCCTGGTCGACATTGAATCTCAGCAACCCAATTTCAGACTGTACCTGCTCGGCATTGAATCCGGACCCGGCCAGAAGATAGTGTGCTTTGGCGTCCACTTTAGTGCCCTCTGGTGTACGGGCTTTCACAACCTGCTGGAGTTCAGGTAAACCCAGCTGGACTCTTCCCAAATCACATGTAGCATTCGGCAAATTATAAGACGCCTCCAAAAGCTCTTTCAGTTCAGCAGCCGCTGGCCGATTCACTAGAGCCATTTTTGTGTCTTAGTGGTTTGTTGGTAGACAAGAATTTTGTCAGCGCTCCCAAAACAATGACCCTTGGGGATTTTGGGTTCGACTTTTCTACCTGGGCACTTTGGACTTTTACTTTGACTAAGCTGGAAAAGGCGGATCAAAACAAATGGTGTCAGTGGTTCGCCTACTTCCACGGCACAAAATTGTCCGCAATGGAGTGCCGTACACAAGATTGTTAGGCTGGGTCCTTAACGCCCGAGTTTTCAATTTACTCAAGTTCTTAGCCTTTGTCAGTGTGCCCCTAGTCTTCTCCCAGAGACTGAGCTTGGGAACGGGATTCATCTACAGTTACTTGTGTTTCCAAGCAAGTTTGCTGATTGTTCTCGTCGCCCGCAAACTCCGAATTGGCATAGTGGCTCCTGTATATGCAAGTGCCGCTCAAGAAGTAGTAGCGAAGCTTGCAAAGCCGGCATACCTCGCTCTGGGTGCTAGCTACAGTTTGAGTGCCTTAATCTACATTTGGCTTTTTGCGGCTGGACCCAACGGGTTGTTTGAAACTATTAAAGTCGACCTTCCTCCAACCCCTCCCGGATTGCCCCGTAATTTGGATTCCAGACCCTATGGTAATTTGAGGGTCGTCAATCAAGACTACTGCTTTAGACACTATTTCGCGCTTTACGCCGGTTTCGTGTACGCCGCATATCATACTCTGTTCAAATTCGATATTCTGGAGTCCAAGTTACGCGTCGAAGCTCCTTGGCGTCGAATCGAAGCTGTGGCTAAACCGACACTCGTTTCCGGTGTACTAGCTAGTTTGCTTATTGTTGGTACCTGGCCATTGGTTTACTTGATCACGCACAACCGCATTTTCAAGATTTACACTATTTGGGGACTCCAAGTTCAGGGACAGACGCCGCCGCCTAGTCTAGCGTCTATCTTGGGCGCTAGCTACCATTTCTTTGGCCTGATCCTTGCGTGGCAGATTGTGAATTCCGCATTTACTATCTACATGTCACTTGGGCCCTTCCACCGTGGACATACTATTTCGTCGCCATCACAAGATCCCAACGGGTCGTTGATCTCTGGCTTGCAGCACCGTTCTGGGTCGCTCACTGAGCTCACGGCGTGGCAGGAACTGCTGTTTATTTCGCAACGAGATGAACAGCGCCGTAAGGCTATTTTCAAGGATGTGGACTCTGATCGAGTTGTTTGGAAGTTAGTTCATGGAGAATATACTCGAGTGGTAAACACGACCATCGAGGCTTTGGACAAGTCGTCAACACCTGTAAAAGCGCCAGCTCCCGAAAAACCACGGGATACGCTGGATTTTGGCAATACTAGCACCTCGTGCCTTTTCACACGCCCGACTGGTGCCACGACGGTCTCCACGTTGAAATCCGAGTTCAAAGACGTATTCGTGAGGGCAAGAATAAGCCCCTCGGCTCGTTTGCTCGGTAAAATGCAGGACCCAAGCTCTGCGAAATCTCAAAAGGCCGCTCGCTGGCTCGGCGTGGCTATTCCCGATGTGCAAAAGCCATTAGTAGCTTGGATCCATGCCCAGCGGCGCAAGTTTCTGCTCAGTGCCATTGGACGACCATTTAGAACAACTTCTTCTCGCGAGTCCCAAGCCCTTATTCCTGCAAACGGTGTCCTAACTCTTGCTCTCGAATCTGTGGCTCAGCTAATTGTTGCGTCCCACGACGAGGATCCATTTGGCTATGTCCAGGTCGACATTGCCGCTACTCTGGCGCAGCTTGATAGGCTAATTGCGTTGCTGGACAAGGCAATTAACCGGGATAAGTCACAGTGGCTGGACTTGGCTGTCCAGCAGGACCAGGAGGCCGTACATTGCGAAACTTTGACCTTAGTTCGCATGACTGCTGCTAATGCGTTTGACGCGATTTCCGCTCAATTCGGCGCCTATTTTGACGATTTAAAGGTTTCTGATTCAGTAAAGGCTCGAGCTAGTGTTTTGTAACAAGTTTAGAACTATAGTAGCCATCCATTCTCTCCATCGTATTTTAACCCTACTAAGCATGTGGGCCGTTTCGTCAAGTTTGGTAGTCCAAAAATCGCGGTTCGTAGGACGAGCTATTAGAGCAGACTCAATCGAGGCAGCAACCCGGTTAATAAAAGAGCTTAAATTGAGCAAAGAAACTGCTAAAGCCACACATAACATCACAGCGTGCAGAATCAGAACCGGTCAACATGTTTACGAAGAAGCCAACGACAATGGTGAGCCACCAGCAGCTCAGCGAATGTTATTTATGCTAAAACAAGCGAAATTGGAAAATGTGGTTTTGGTGGTTACTCGATGGTATGGAGGAGTAAAGTTAGGACCAAACAGGTTCCGGGCTATTGACCAAGTCGCCAAAGAAGCTTTGGACGAGCTACTGCATGAAAAATCGACAAAAAAACAGTAAATAAGTCTTAATTAAAAGCCTATGGCAAGTATTTGTAAGGATTCAGGATGTGGTTAGGATCATAGTGGTCCTTCAAAGACTTCATGAGCTCAATCATGGACTGCGATTTGGAGTAGTGCAAAGCATGAGCCTTTTGGAATCCCAATCCATGCTCAGCGCTAACCGAGCCTGAGTGTTTAGCAACGAACTCGAAAACAAAAGGTTCAAGGGCCTGCTCAACCTTGTCATCATAGCGACGGACGGCGATGTTAAGATGCAAGTTGCAATCTCCGATGTGACCATAACCAATAGTGTCAACAACAGGGAACTCATCAGTAGATCCTACAAGCCCGGCTTCAACCAGGCGTTCTTGTGTGGCATCCACAAGCTGCCACATCGCCGGTAAAGGCAGCGAAACATCGTACTTGTAGACACCACCGGCCTTAGTAGAAGCCTCAGGGATAAACTCACGCCAGTGCCATAAATTGGCAATCTGCGTCTCGTCCTGGGCCAAAACACCGTCACTAATCACGCCCTCCTCCATCAAAGCTTCCAGGAAGTTGGACAATTTCTCCTCGTCGTGAGCACTGTTCGAGCCGGAGGTCTCAATCAAAACTGAAAATGGGTGAATATCGGACAGCGGTGCCTGCACAGAAATGTGACGGCTTGCCAACTTGAGTGACGCGGCATCCATACACTCGAAGGAACTCAAAATTTCCGACAAATGCATGCGGGACTTTACAAACGCTTCCTGCACTTTTTCAAACGACTCCAATCCCAAAAAGGCGACATTCACGGCCGAAGGCTTGGGAGGGCAAATAACAGAGAATCCAGTAATAACGCCAAGAGTACCCTCGCTGCCAATAAATAGCTGCTTAAGGTCATAGCCAGTGTTGTCTTTGCGCAGAGTGCTCAAACCGTCAAAGATCTCGCCATTCGCCAAAACACCCTCAACACCCAGGACAGTGCCGTGTAGCGAACCGTAACGTAACAATCGCAAGCCACCAGCATTGGTCGCCAGATTGCCGCCAACATGGCAGGATCCTTTAGCACCCAGATCCAGCGGGAAGATGAATCCCTTAGTACGCAGGTACTCGTCGGCATTTTGCAGAATCAGCCCCGCATCCGCAGTAAGAATACCAGATACCTCATCAAACTTGCGAATCTTGTTCATATTAGCTAGCGACAAAATGATTTCGTCGAAAACTGGAACAGAGCCGCCAACCAGACCGGTATTGCCGCCCTGAGGCACAACAGCCAGCTTGCGCGAATTGCAATGGGCCATAATTTTGGAAACCTGCTCAGTGGTGCTCGGTTTAAGCATCACTTTGGACTGGCCGCGATACTTATGCATCCAATCCTCATTGAACATTTCAAGATCGCTCTGGTCGGTTACCACACCGTTCGGCACAACACTTTTGAAGAAATCCAGATCAGCCTGCTCAACAGAACCATAATTTCCCCGCGAAACTTTGTAGTGCTCAGCAGTGAGCTTGCTATAAGCCCGAATGGACCCGAGCCTTAAATTTACTCGAGAGAGCATGACTAAAGTGAAAGACTATAGGCGATTATGAAGCGTCGTATATAGCTCGCATAAAATAGATAAAGTAAGCAGATATAGCAGATTTAGGCATTTGCAGTCGGCAACACTGAAGATTCGAATACTGTGCTGCAGATAGGACATGAATCTCCCGGTCTATCCTTCATAATGCACAAGCAAACCGAGCAGACATGCCCTATTTCGACAACCTCCTTTGTCAAAAAGCATACTGCTCTAAAGTCCACTTCGGGCTGGGTTGCAATGTTCACCAATTGCCGAGTAGCTGGGTCAATTGAAAATGTAGACATAAGATACTGAACGAGTCCATGAGGGTGCTTGATGTCGATGTATGCTCCGCCAGTAAAATCAGCAGCCTGCTGCAAATTCGTCTTTTCACCGCCAATTTTACACACATCAATGGGCACATGAGCCTTCTGTGCGGCGAAAATGCTGTTCATTGTTGAAATGTATTTAGATGGTGCATCCCCAGTCACAGAAATGAGCAGAATACGCCCCCGCGTTGATGGGCGTTGTCGGATAATTCGCTGTGTATAGCACAATGCCAAGGAAAGAGGAGCACTCACCGAACAATGTTTTTGCGGCGTTTCCATTCCGAGCTGGGCCTCTAGTGCAGAAATAACCGCCTCGTCAACCTTCTGGAACTGACCGTACATTGTGCCCTCAAAATGGCTTTTTTGCGGTAGTTCGTCATTTGTAGGATAGAAATACTTGGTACCAGCGCCATTAAATCCAAGCACAGCAATTTCGTTGCTGTGTGAAAGTGCCAGATGCGCATTGATCAGAACCATCACTGATGCTACAGTTTCGCGAAACGACCAACCATCCAGGGCAGCCCAGCCGTCAGCGTGAGTATCAAAAATCACACTCAGTAAACTTGGACATTCCTCGACAGCTGTCTGATGTACTGAGCTCTGTAAAACAGACGACGTATCGTCCACCCCGTCCATTTCCTTTTAGTCAAAACTCTATGGCAGGAAGGATTGGGTCTTAGTCAAGTCAACTTCGCGCCAAAATGATCAAGCGAATCAGTGCGAAAAAAGCCGCTCTTATCGATAAAGAGCTGATGGGCTCTTGCGGATTCTCAATTGACCAATTGATGGAGCTCGCCGGGCAGGCCGTTGCTCATGCAGTTTTCCGTGTGCATCCTCCGCAGAAAGGGCCCAATGTTCTCGTGCTCGTCGGCCCGGGTAACAATGGCGGTGATGGCCTTGTGGCATCTCGTCATTTGTCCCTAATGGGCTACGAGCCAAAGATTTACTGTCCTAAACCGACGAAGGGGGTCCTGTTCGATGGCCTGCGGCGGCAATTGGAAGTATTTAATGTGCCCTACGTTGACGATCTTCCTTCGGCATTCAATACTGCCGACATTATTATTGATGCCTTGTTCGGGTTTTCCTTCAAACCGCCTGTTCGCGAATCATTTATTCCTGTTATGGACCTGTTGTCCGAGACCTCCAAGCCCACAGTGGCCGTAGATATCCCGTCGTCCTGGGACGTCGATGCAGGGCCTAGTGGCTCTAAATTTGTGCCTAGCGTTTTAGTGAGCTTGACTGCACCAAAGACCTGTGCCAATTCGTTTTCAGGTCGTCATTTCATTGGGGGGCGCTTCATCACTCCGAGCTTTGCTCAGAAATATGAGTTCGAGATTCCCCCTTACGAGGGTTTGGAGCAAGTGTACGAAGAGAAAAATGAAAGTAAGATTTAATGTAAATAAGATTAGCGGCTCAGCTAGTTTTATAAAAATTAGTTTTTAGTCCGGATAGGGTCAGGTCTTTCGACCGTCTCACAGGTTTCGATAGTATCATGGGTCTCACTGGTATCACTGGTTTCACTGGCTGTTGACTCAGTTCCACTAGAGTCAGATTCTTCAACAGCAGTACTTTCAAACTCCCGAAGATGTTCGAGGCGAGCACGAGCAGTACCTACACCAGCAATACCCTTCTCTTGGTCCGCGCCAAGCCAGGGCTTGTAAGATTCACCGAATGTCGTCATGGGCGCTGCACAGTAACAAATGACACCAAGAATAGTGAAAACAAAGCCAACGGGATATAGCCAGTACACGTAGTAACCGAAAGCCTCGATACCAACCAGCAGCGACCAGAAGTCCGAAGTGAGCAGCGACAAATTGTAGAAAGCAGCAGACGACATGCGGAACAGGATAGGGGCCGTCGTGTAAATGAGCAACATCGTCAAAGTGAATCCAGTGAGATAGCCACCAACTTTACCATTCCAATTAGCCTCCTGGATACTTTTACGTTCAAAGATAGCCGCTTGAACACCAATAATACACATTCCAAAAAGACCAAGCATTCCCAGGACTTGATACATGGGTCGCTTTGATACAAAATACTCTTCCAAAGTATTTGAAATACCATAGCATGCGGCACCCAAAAGTACAAACAAGTCACCCTTCACAGGGTTCTTCGCTGGGTCCTTACCGTGGGTCAAATGATCGCTAACCACCAATAATGCCATACCACCGATGGCCACGACGGTGCCCAAATACTGAGACCAGTGGTATCGCACTTTGAGTAAAATGAAAGACAGAACAACGACAACCACAATTGCGAAATTGTCAAGAAGAGCAGCACTCAGAATGTTCGTATACTGGTACGCCTTGACAACAAAGTAGTTTCCCTGAACGTCAGCAAAGCCCAAAATAAAGAATTTCCAGCAGTCACGGTAGAACATTTTGCAGAAAGGCTTGAATCCCATTCGGTAAATTGTGTAGGGCAGAAATATTAACAAGAGCAGTGTATATGTGAACAGACTCTGGAAAGCTGGGATATTGTTTCCCTGCATAGACATTTCGGTGGTTAGTGTATTGGTGCAAGTAATTGACAACGACAAAATTTGACCGTGAACGAGCACAATCCAGAAGCGTTTAGAGCGCAGAAATCCAAAGTAACGTTTTTGGAGGTTTTGGTTAGGATGCAGTGGGGCATCTGAGGCTGCAATGGATTCCACTTCTGAAGAAGTGGGGTCTTCCGACAGCGACACTTCTGTCAGTGTTTCATTGTCTATGCCTTGGTCAATTATCTGCTCGGAAATTCGAGCCACTCCTTTGCCCATGGTGAACAAAAAAAAAGTTTACAAAAGCTCTAATGCAGATCCCTGGGACTTTTGTGACTATTCAGTTAGTCAGGGGTGGAGGGGTGGACAGTTTAAGAGATCTTGACTCAGCAACTCTTCACCAGCGCATACTCATGGGTATCCCAAAGTATTTTCGCTATATTTCTGAGAGATGGCCTACCATCTCTCAGCTCGTAAATGATGCGGTTATCCCTGAGTTTGATAATTTCTACCTCGATATGAACTCGATTCTGCACACGTGTACGCACAAGGATGACGACGTCACTCACGTGCTAACGGAAGAGGAAATGTTCCTGGCGATCTTCAACTACATTGAACATTTGGTCGCTGTAATCAAGCCGAAAAAGGTACTTTATATGGCCATCGATGGTGTGGCTCCTCGTGCAAAAATGAACCAGCAGCGATCTCGTCGATTCCGCTCGGCACTCGACATGGAGAACGCCCGTCGCAAGGCGATTGAAGCCGGTGTTGAGCTGCCCAAAACCGACCCGTTCGACTCGAACGCAATCACTCCTGGTACAGAATTCATGGCAAAGCTCACCGTTCAGCTAAAATACTTTGTTCACCGTAAAATCACTGAGGATGCTGACTGGCAAAACATCAGAATCGTGCTGTCCGGCCACGAAGTTCCCGGCGAGGGCGAGCACAAGATTATGAACTTCATTCGCTCACTCGGTGCAGAGCCCGATTTTGAGCCAGATACTCGACACTGTTTGTATGGTCTTGACGCCGATCTCATCATGCTTGGTTTGTCGACGCACCAGCCACACTTCTCTCTTCTTCGTGAAGAGGTGTTCTTCGGTCGCACCACTCGCCATCAGTCGGCTGAATTGTCCGAAAAGCGATTCTTCTTGCTCCACTTATCGCTTGCCCGAGAATACCTCCAGCTTGAGTTCCGCAACGTTTTGGAGGGTGACGGCGATGACGAGACCCAGGAGAGCGCTTTTGATTTCGAACGAATTTTGGACGACTTTATCTTAATCAACTTCTTCATTGGCAACGATTTCTTGCCTGAACTTCCTCTTTTGCTTGTAAAAGACGGTGCCATTCCGGTTATTATGGACACATATATGCGTTACCTTGTCAAAGCCAAGGCATACCTAACCAACAACGGAGTTATCGACTTTGCCAACCTCAAACTATGGCTGAAGGAGATGGCCCAATACCAGTACCAGCGGTTCGAGGAAGAAGCTGTGGATGCTGAGTGGTTCAACAACCAGCTTGAGCTTGTGTCGCAAGTCGATTTTGACCGCCCCGAGCCTCTTGTCCTCACGCCGTCGCAGCGGGATATTGTGCGGGTTCTCAAGCCGTTTATTTTGAACTCTGTGCTCGCAGACGACCCAGCGAGCGAAGAGTTTGCTATTAGCGACGTGCTCGACGAGTCTAGCAACATTTTCGACCGTAAGTTTGTTGAGCTGCTTGCCCAGCAAACTGGTTTTGTCGTCCACGACGGCGTGATCAGTTTAGAAAGCATTCCAGGAGACAAACGCCAGTGGGTCACTGATACTCGTAAGATTATCCGGGTCTATGAAAAGGCCCAGATCTCCAGTGCCGATGACGATCTGAACCGCCAGGCGCTCTACGACTCGAAATTCAACCAATGGTGCGACCGGTACTACCGCGCTAAGTTTGGAGTTAAGCATGACGACCCGAAAGTCAAGGCAACTGTGCAGAACTACTTGGAAGGTCTGCAATGGGTGCTTGGTTACTACTACCAGGGCTGCCCCTCGTGGTCATGGTATTTCCATGGTCATTATGCCCCCATGATTGTCGAGCTATTAAATGGCATTACCCCGGACTTTAAAGTCGAATTTGGCCCTTCCCGACCCTTCCGACCTTTCGAGCAGCTTATGGGCGTGCTGCCAGACCGCTCATCAAATTTGGTGCCTGCGGCATATCGCGAATTGATGCACAGCCCGCAGTCGCCGATTATCGACTTCTACCCCAACGAGTTTGCACTCGACAAAAATGGCAAGGCAGCTGATTGGGAGGCCGTTGTGCTTATTCCGTTTATTGATGAAAAACGGCTGCTCGCCGCCTTAGAGTCCCGCGAAGATCGACTTAGTGATTCGGAGCGCGCCCGCAACGCCTACGGTACCGATCTGGAGTTTTCTTACACTCCCCAGTCGTCTTTCTTCTATCCCTCGTCTATGCCGGGGCATGTTCCTGATCTTCCTACTTGCACTGTCAAAGTTATCTCCATTAATCCTCATGACCGCGATTTGGCAGCGAAGTTTTACGCTCGTGACCGCTCTAATGATAAAACCAAGGCGTATTTGTTTGGATTCCCAAGCCTTCACACGCTTGACTGGCAGTTTGAGCTTAAGCTGGCAGGTGTCCGTGTTTTTGAGCACCCAACTCGTAACGAATCTATGATTCTGACAATTCAGAACGCTTACCAGGCTCAGTCGGCGGCTGAAATTGCCGCCAATCTACTGGGTAATTCCGTGTACGTTGGCTGGCCATTCCTTCAGGAGGCCCGCGTCACTGCCATCTCCAACCGCGACAGCTATTTTACGTCAAAGTCACCCCAGCCACATGATGCTCGGATTTCTGCAGTGTGGTCAAAACAGGTACCGGCTCTCAAGCGAACGTACGAAAACAAGGGCGTGGAAATGGGCCGCTTAGACGTGATTATCCATTATCAGCCACTCAAGGGTCTTTTGCGGAAAACCGATGGATCTTACGTTAAGGAATTTGGTACTGACGAGCGCACAGAGGGTGTATTCCCCGTTCAGCTACTTGTTGAAGATATCGAGGCCGAAGATGAGCGATTTAAGGAGCGCGAGGCTCTGCCTGTGACTGAAGAGTATCCTGTCGATTCCAGGGCTGTGCTACTCATGAACCGCTACTTTGGTGCCCCTGTCACTGTGACTGGCCATGGCGATAACAGTATCAACGTCGAGGCGCTGAAACTTATTGACGCGGAGCCTGATATCGGTAACCAGCTGGCCATGTCCGAAAAACGCAGCCAGCAGTATTTCTCTGCCCGCGAAGTTGCCGAGTCGCTGGGGATTTCGATCAGTTTCCTTAGCAGACTTACCTCGCGGTTCCTGTTCCTTAATGGTAAGGATAAAGTCAACCTGGGTATCGTACTTAAAAGCCCCGCCCAGGGTCTCAAGGCTCAAGGGTACTCTCGCATGGGATTCCGTGGATGGGAGTACAGCCAGCCAGCTCTATTGCTGATCCTTGCCTACCTAAAGTCGTTCCCGCGCACTCTTAAGGCGCTTTCGACTGCGTCCCTAAGCCAAAGCGGAATTCCCGATCTCCGCCGCATTTTGCCTACGGTTCCCGCAGAGGATTTGGCAGTTGAAGTATCCAATATGAAGTCCTGGCTCAAGGATAACGTGCCTAATCTTGCGTTTGTCCCGTTGAATGATCAAACGATGAGCGACGACTCTATTGCCGCTATCGAGGCTTGGGCAATCAAGAACAGTGAAAAGCAAGTTAAAGCTCAAAAGGTTGAGATCAATAAGCTGCCTCGTGCTGCTCTGCTATTGCCTGCTTCGGCTCATCACCAGTTGCGTCGCCAAAAGTTCTTCTTGGGTAACCGTGTTGTGTCTGCTGTCGATTTTGGTAAGGTTCCTCTTTACGCCCGCGGTACTGTGGTTGGCATTAGCGAGGGCGTTTCCTCCACCACTTTGAGCGTCGTTTTTGACGCCGAATTTGGTGCCGGCTCAAGTTTGGACAACCGTGTTAAAACGAAGCGAGGATTGATGGTCAATTCGGGCTCTGTCATTAATTTGACATTCAAGCAGCTCGCCTACGATCGCAATCGTGATGTCGACGAATATATTCCTGCTACTGCCTCAATTGGTGGGCATAAAAAACAGCAAGATCCTGCACGCAGAAGCCTCAAACCAGCTCCAGTTGGTGCTCCAGTTTGGCAGGGTAAACCCAAGGCTCCCAAGGAGCCTTCGCCGAAGTCTAAAACGCCAAAGGGCACTAAAGACCCCTCACCAAAGCCACGCACAAACAATGGTCGTAAAGAGTCTCCAAAGCCCAAGGCAAATGCCCAGGAGGTCAAAGCCAAGGAAGCTAAACCCAAAGCTAGATCACCACCAGTGCCCCCTTCCAATGCCGGACAGGCCACTGCTCCGGTGCCTACTCAGGCACCTGCTCAGGCCGCTACGCAGGCCAACGAAAGTGCTGAGTTGATGGCTGCACTTCGCGGACAAGGTCCCTCTGCTGAAGCTGCCGCCAGTGCTCCCACAGGACCATATGTGATGAGCCCTTCAGGTACCCCTGTTGCTATGGCTCCTATGGGCCCTGTAATTCCTATGACTCTGCCTTTCCATTTCCCCAAGCCTCCCAACGAACTCAGTCAGGGAAGTTTTGATTCTGCACCCAAAGCTCCTAAGTCGGCTGATTCCAAACCTGCCGCAAAAACCAAGGAGACGAAAGCTAAGTCCAAGCCAGAAGCTTCCAAATCTGCACCCGAGCCCAAGTCCAAGCCTGAGAAACCTGCTGAGCCCGATGTTTTGGGACAGTACGTTCAACATGCGGCCGCTGGAAATAGGAATCGTAAGGGAGTCTCAGACTTGCTTGCAGCCCTCAAAATGTAACTTAATTGATATTGCAGCTGTTAGTTGAATAGCTAATGTATGAAGGTTTAATGGACATGTTTATTTCGGCATATCTTGAAAGGATATCTTGAGGCACGTAACGCTGCTTGACTCGTGCCTGACTCAAAGGCATCTGGGATCAGCGTTGTATCATTTGTAATCATACGTGGACCCGTTCCGACCGGCAGTTGAGGGTAAGGGCTGAATGGTGATAATTTTGACACGTTTCTTTGAGATTTTGAGTCAATGAAGTTATCAATCATTTTAATTAAAACCAGGAATTGATTTGGCGTAATTCGTTGCACCTTCCATCTTTTAAAACCTATTTTTTGCTTTCATTACAGTGACCGCGGAGCAAAACAACACTTTCCCGCAACTATGTTCGTGGGTGAAGACCCTTGCCCGAGAAGCATAACGCCCCTAGACTATTTAAGTTCGAGCCAAAACCAAATGTTTCCCAAATATGTCCAGTGTTTCCTTTCCCAACAATGACTTCAAAATGGCCGGCTTGCTATTCAAGCCTGCTAATTTTGACAAATCTAAAAAGTACCCGGCTATTGTCGTAGGCCATCCGGGGGGCAGCTGCAAAGATCAATCTCCCTCCAACTACGCAAAGATGTTGGTCGATGAAGGCTATATCATCTTGGCCTATGATGCATCACATCAGGGCGAGTCTGGTGGTGAGCCCCGCTTTGTTGAACGGCCCCTGGACCGTGTCCACGATTTCAGCGTCGCCCTTGACTACTTGTCGAGTCTGCCTTTCGTTGATGCCGAACGTCTGGGAATTTTAGGTATCTGCGCTTCTGGATTCTACGGTCTCTCTGCAACAATGACTGACCGTCGTGTCAAGGCACTGGCGACCGTATCGGCTGCTGAAATTGGACCAGGCCTGACTTTTGCTTGGGACGGTAAGGGGTCCTTTGCCGACCGTGGTGTGGCTACTTTGGATGCCATTGCAAGTACCCGTGCTACTCAAGCTCAAAGTGGTGAAATTGTCTACATTTCTTACAGCCCTGATAGTGCCGAATCGGCCCCGCACCCCGAACTTGCTGAAGCTTACGACTACTACAAAACACCCCGTGCGGCGCACAAAAACGCCCCAGGTACTTTGCAGTTTGACTCGTTAGCTGAGTGCGTTCAATGGGATGCAACAGCCCGAGTTGATGAGCTTCTCACCGTTCCTACTCTGTTTGTTCGTGGCGAAAAGGCTGCAAGCCGCTGGCACGTTGACAATCTTATCAAGAAACTGACCAACAAATATGAACTGGTAGACATTCCCGGCGCCTCACACTTTGATCTGTATGACCGCAAAGTTTCCGAGGCTGTGCCGTCGATTGCAACGTTCTTTGATGCTAATCTCAAATAAATAGTTAGTGACGTTCCAGCCACTTGACTTCAAACCCGTTCGAGCGATCAATGCCATCCCATTTATAGCTTGGTGCAATATTAAACCGGTTAGGTGGAAATGGGCCTGGAAAGTGCGGGATTCCAGAATCACTTTTGGATTCCATTGGAACTGGAGGGGGGGCCAAAGGATCCTCGATTCGAGACCGTGACCGGTCAATATCTTTGGCAAAATACCCGATTTGATCTGCTCTATGAATGGTATCAGCAGGAGTGATTGAATCTGGCGGTTCGGTTAGCTTTGCTGGTTTCGCCAGCTCCTTTTGGTTAACCTGCTGCTTTTCAGATTCAGGTTTGTTGGCTATTTTTCTGCCTGTGCTGTCGCGGTACACTGTTTCTTCAACAATATAGCCCGATTCACCCTTGTTTTGCTCCTTTGGTTTCTCTTTTGTCTGTTCTTTCTTGCGCTTCCGCTTCTTTTTTGCTGGCTCGTCAGAATAGTTTGCCTCTAAATACTCTGCTAGACCCATTGCTGTACTTAGCTAATGAGACAACTAACAGCACGCCAGCGCCAAATACTTCGGCAGCAACGGGTAGCGCAACGCAACCAGGAGCTTAACAGAATAAGCAAGTTCTTCCTGGTACTCTTTGCAGCTGTTGCTCTTGGTGTGTTTGGGTATATAATGGTGCAGGCCCCGTGGGGTGCCACGAAATCCACCGAACCATGACCACACACTTTCTCTCCTTTAGATTAGCTTTGATTAAGTATTTCTATGGGCTGTAGGAAGGTGAACCAGGGGAATACTGCGGCGACGACGGACGGTACTGCGGAGAAGTGGGCGAGTACTGAGGAGACGTCGGTGAGTAGCTCGGGGACGTCGGCGAATAGCTCGGGGACGTCGGTGAGTACGAAGGAGACGTAGGAGAATACGACGGAGATGTCGGCGAATAGCTGGGAGATGTCGGAGAGTACGACGGCGACGTGGGCGAGTAACTCGGGGAAGTCGGCGAGTAAGACGGCGAAGTAGGCGAGTAAGACGGCGAAGTAGGCGAATAACTCGGCGAAGTAGGCGAATAACTTGGCGACGTAGGCGAATAACTCGGCGACGTAGGCGAATAACTCGGCGACGTAGGTGAATACGACGGAGACGTGGGCGAATACGACGGCGACGTGGGCGCGTATCCAGGTGACGACGGAGAATACGACGGAGAGGCCGCGTAGGACGGCGAAGCTCCGCCATACGACGAAAACGGTGACGTAGGAGCATAGCCTGGCGAAGACGCGCCGAAGGGGCTCTGGAACCCGCCACCATACTCTGTGAATCCACCACGCGCAGCCTCAGAGAAGCCAGCCTGGGCCAGCGGCGAGAACATCGCGCCGGCATCAACTCCCTTGCCATCTGACATGGGTGACATTGCGTCGTAGGGCGTTGCGGAACCGTCAGCAGCATACACAGCATTTGTGGCTGCTGCTGGCTCGCCAACTGGCATAGCAGACATAGCCATGGGCAGTGTCGACAGTGCAACGTCGTCTACAAAGACGTCAAAGGCACCTGTTCCAAGCGGGGCAACTTGACCAAGCATAATGTTCTCAGACACACCACGGCAATCGTCGAGTTCAGCTGCTGCTGCTGCTTCAAGCAGAATTTCAACCGTCTCCTCAAACGAGCAGCGCATCAGAGCGCCCGTATCAGCACGGTTGATACCGTGGCGGGTAATCGCCATCAAATGACCCCGCGACGTCATGACATCAACAAGCAGAGCCATGTGTCGGTAGTTGACATACGAACCATCGAACGCAATGACCTTGTAAATCTCGCGATAAAGAGCTGAACGGGTAGCCTCGATACCCAAAACACCCAAAATCTCGATAAACGAATTGGAATAGGTACGGAACGGATCAACGCCTTCAGTAGTCATAACCTCAGCTAGATCAATACCATCAGTTTCCAAAACCCACTCCATCTTCTGAACCCAGTCACCAGTGGTCTCGTCAATCTGAGGCAGCCGGTGCTCCATCATGAATACACGGGAAATACCCGGCACACCACGCAGAGTAATCGAATCAAGCATGTGCTGTTCAATTGACTTCACCATCTGGTCCTCCTCCAAATCAGGATCTTCATCCAAAGCCTTGGGGTCACGGATAACACGGCATCGGATGACCAACTTATCCGCGTTATCTTCACTCCACATAACGAACAGATCACCACCGAACGCCTCGGTGATCTTCTCGGCGACCTGACTCATAGTCAACTGCTTATCCAGCATCTTCGCACGATCCAGCTCAAGACGCAAGAGCCACGGGCTCTGCATGTGCAAAGTCGACTCGACCTGCTCATCAGGAATACTGAAGTAAGCCTCGACCGTGTCCAAATCCTCGGCAATGACAGTTGTCCGTGGGTCTGGGTCATAGTAAATCTCAGTTGCTGCCGTCACATTCTTGAGAGATGTATGCTCGATCGCCGACTGGACAACCTTGGCCCGCTCGATATCGTTACGCACATCAGGATTCAAGTACACAGTAAGTGCTGGTGTCTTGATATTCTTGGCAACGTTCAGAATCTCCTTGAGACGCGGCACACCCAACGTGACATTCTTACTTGACACACCAGCATAATGGAAAGTGTTAAGCGTCATTTGGGTAGCCGGCTCACCGATTGACTGTGCTGCAATTACACCCACCATTTCACCAGGGTGTGCCAGCGACCGAGCAAACTGAGCGCTAATTTCCGCCAGAACCCACTCAAATGCCACCTTGTTAAGGTGGTACTCATTGACAACACGCAGAGTTGCCAAACGGGACCGAACCAAACACTGTACAAGGTACGAGGCATTCTCCTGTGCCTCAACCATAATTTCTGAATCACCACGAACAACCGTGAGCTTACGGCACAGCTCCTCAACACCCTCAATAATCTCTGGCACCATAAGGTCAGAAACCCTCTGGTGATCGATATTGAAAATCTGCTGCGCATTCTGTATAACACGACGAATGTTCACAGGCAGAGGCCAGTTGAACTCGCCATTGTCAAACACTTTGGTACGCAAAAATTCGCGGTCGGACAGCAGCTGTTCCCACTCACGGTCCAGCAGTTTCTGGGTCTGCAGATCGCCGATAATCTCGTTGGCGCTCTCGATGTGCAATGGAGTAGACTGCTTCATGAGATCAATGCGGTAGCGCTTAGCGAATGCCTCGTCACTGCCAGGGATCGTGTCGACGGTTTGCTTTTCAACCTGAGTGCCATCCAACCCGTCTTCACCATAAATAAACTGAATCACATCGCCCAGAGAGTTCCGGGCAGTACCATCATACTGAACCATAATATCCTCCAGAGCCTTCACCAACCGGCGCTGAATGTATCCTGTCTCTGCAGTCTTGACTGCCGTATCGATCAGACCCTCACGACCAGCCATGGCATGGAAAAAGAATTCCTGCGGAGTCAATCCACGCAGATACGAATTCTCAATAAATCCCTTGGACTCGGGCGAGTAATCGTCGCGGGTAAAGTGCGGGAGTGTTCGATCAATAAAGCCGAAGGGAATACGCTTACCCTCGACAATCTGCTGACCGACACAAGCGGACATTTGCGAAATGTTGATGAACGAACCCTTGGAGCCAGCAACAACCATCTGCTTGACATTATTGATATCTTTGAGCGACAGTTCGGCCTCACGACCGGCCGTGTCACGGGCCTGGTTCAGAACCCGCGAAACATTGTGCTCAAACGACTCGCGCAGAGTCATACCAGGCTCTGGACTCAGTTTGTTCGCCTGAGCTTCAAGTGTGATTTCCTGGACCTTCTTCTTAGCGTCAGCAATCGTTTGAGTAATGTTGCGCATGGTGTGGCTATCAGCAATCGTGTCACCAATACCAATGGAAAAGCCATTATGGAGAAGCCAGTAGTTGACAATTTTCTGGATCGAGCCCACAAACTGTGAGCACACGTATGGTCCCTTTTCACGGAAAATCGTGTGGATCAGACCACCAGCCGTAGCACCGACCGTCTTCTTGTCCACAACACCGTACATGATTTCACCTTTGTAAACTAGCATGCCATTATCTTTGGGCGATGTGACTGGATTGTTCTCGTCAAACCGCTGCAAGAAGATACCAGCTGGAATGGCCATGGACACAAGCTGTTTGCCTGTCCACAACGGTTGCGGTTTGAGGATCGCCGGCGGCGGCACGACACCGTCCCAGTTGGGCACCCAAAACAAAATGTTCATGACTTTCTGGTAATCCAAAAACGTATCGCGCAACGTCATCTTGCGCACTCCAAGCAAAGTATCCTGGACAATACCCATAACTGGTTTATTGCTCTGTGGAGACACAATTTGGAGCGGCACAGCACACAGCTGGCTAAGCTCGGCACGAGTCTCTTCCGACTGGGGAACATGCAAATTCATTTCATCACCATCGAAATCAGCGTTATAGGGTGAGGTTACCGACAGATTCAGTCGGAAAGTCGAGTAAGGCATAACCTTCACGCGATGGGCCATCATGGACATTTTGTGCAGTGAGGGTTGTCGATTGAATAGAACAGGATCGTCGTCCATGAGGTGGCGCTCGACCTTCCAGCCATACTGCAGCGCAATGTCGCCCACGCGCTTATGGTAGCGCAGATCGATACGCTCACCTGTGTCTCGGATGATATACTTAGCACCCGGGTGCTCATTGGGGCCGTTGCGGACGTACTTTGTGAGCCGCTGGATATTGTAGGGTGTGACGGCCTCCGGGTAGGTCAGTGTGCGGGCAATTGATCGCGGAACACCCACCTGGTCGAGCTCCAGATTAGGATCACCAGTAATAACTGTACGTGCCGAAAAGTTCACACGCTTTCCCATCAAATTTCCACGAATACGGCCTTCCTTGCCCTTGAGACGGGCCCGAATCGACTTCACAGGACGTCCGCTCTTCTGCAATGCCTGCGGCTGGCCAGCAATGTTGTTATCCATATAGGTCGCCACATGGTACTGCAGAAGCATTTCAAACTCGTTAATAACGTGGGCAGGCGCGCCCTCCTGGTCGCAGCGCTGGACATTTGCGTTTGCCTTGATAATGTCGGCGAGTTTGTAAGTCAGATCGTCTTCACCACGTGCTGAATCGTTAATAGCAATACTGGGACGCACGGGGGGCGGCGGGACAGGTAACACAGTGATAAGCAGCCACTCAGGGCGAGCTTGGTCAACGCTGAGTCCAAGATTGCGCACATCGGTGTCCGAGATGTGCTTGAAAACGTTAAGCACTTCGGACGGCGAGAGGTAGCGCCGCTCGGGCTGGTCAAGCTCGCTCTGCTTGTCGCGCTTCCACTGCCCCACAAGGCGCAAGCCGTCCTTGCGGATGGTGGGCTGGGCGTTTCCGCAGCCACCGTGGTATTTTTGGGCCTTTTTATCGGAGCCGAACGCGCCGTCATCGACGGTGTCCGCCTCGCAAACCATTTTTGTTTTACACAGCGACCACACCGCGTTGAAGCGGCGCTTGGGATCGCGGATCTTGATGGCCTGGGTGAAAAGCGGATTGGACTCGTCAAGCTTGAGCTTACCGCAGTGCACGCACACCGCCTCAAGAATTTTTTTAATTTTCGTGATATAGCCAATGTGGAACACGGGCTTGCACAGCTCGATGTGGCCAAAGTGGCCTGGGCAGTCCGCCATTCCCTCGCCGCAGGTCTGGCACTTGAAGTTGCGGTCGATTGAACCGAGACGCGGGTCGTTGAGACCGCCAATACGCGGACGCATCTTGGTCTCATCCATCGTCTCTGGATACTCAATTTTGGCCACCGATATCGCCTTGATTTCCTCAGGGCTCAGCAAGCCAAACTGGACCTCTTTAATCGTGCGCAGAGGCGCGCTCGAGTACGGGAATGCCGAGTTGCTCATAGTACTCTATGCTCGTGCTTGAAACCCGACCTTTTTGTGATAAACAGCAGAGAACGTAGTCGTCGGCCACTAGTAGTTAAACGGTGGCGATGCTGAAATTCCCTGGTGGCCCTGTTTGTTCGGTGCGACGGAGCTTAGTCAAGTAAGCCCCCGCTGAAAAACTGCTGACTAGAGGGTAAGTTCGCTTGTTATAGTCAGCATGTCCTAGTACCCCCTAGTCCATTCACCTGGCCCGCGCGCCCTTAATTACGAACGCGTTACTTCTCGCGTCATGGATCGCGGAATCAAAAATTTGCCTTTGGGCTCTCGATTGGACGCCCTGCTACGGGATTTGGATAATTCTGAGGATGAAGTAGAAGATTCTTTTGACTATGCTGAATTCGCACGACAGCGGCAAGTCGATTCTAGTGATCACGAATCTGAACCTGAGGAAGCTCAGAATTTAAAAGTGAACCTGCCCAAAGAATTGCCGGCATCAGCTGAAGCAATTAAGCCCCCTGCTGAACAGCTTGCTGAGATTCCAGTTTTGAAATCTGTTTCTGAGGCTGCACCAGCTTTGAAGCCCGCATTTGAGCCTCCTGAGCCCGCTGAGCCCGCTGAGCCTGCTGAGCCTTCTGAGCCTTCTGAGCCCGCTGCGACTCGTAAAACTGATGAGACTGCCGAGCCAACTGCCCCATTGACTACAAATTTTGGTCACTCAGACGAAACCCTAAGAGCTGAAATGTATAAAGAGCTCGGAATGGCCCCACCATCGCCCTCCAAAACTGCCTCCCAGGTGAACGCAAAAAAGCCTACCAAAAAAGCCATGCTCGAAATGGCTCAGGCCAATCAGCGCTACGAGCGACAGATGGATATGGAAATTGGCACAAAAACTAAGGGCACGGCAACAGTAGACAGCTTTATTGCTATGCTTGACGACACCAGTGACGATCGTGGTAACTCCTCGCCTCCTACGTCGCCTACTTCGCCTAAGACAATGGCCAAACCAAACATGCTGCTTTCAAGCCCACCGCCTGTTCAAAGACTTGCGAGTTTTGTTCGCAGATCAGTCGACCATACCGCGAACAATGACGACAGCGATTTGGAAATTATTCCTGAATCCGCCAAACAACGTACCTCGAAACCACTTCGCCAAATGCTGTCCTTCTCGAGACAGGGCAAACCCGAGGCATCCAATAAATTTCCTATTCAAAATCTTATGTTCACACTGCAGGACCGGCTGAGAAAACAGACAATCTCGACCCGAGCCGCCAAGATCAAGGAATTGCAGGAACGCGGCATAGAAATCCGCACTGAACAGGAAACTGCCAAACAAAATGAGGAAGTCGAATCTTTATTGGAACGTGAGCAGCGAATTGCTGACGAGCTACGGCAAATTGAGAAAGGAGACGCTGAAGTTGCGTTTGACGACTCTGACGTTGGTGAAGTGGCCGATAGCGACCATGACCTGGAACTATCAGGCGAAGCTGAGAGTGGAGATGAAAGTGACGGCGATGCTGAGGATGCTGAGATTGAAGAAGAGCCAGAGGAATCAGTGAAACGTGTTGCTGTGCTCAGCGATAGTGAAGACGAGGAGCCGATTTCTCGAGCAGTTTCTCCATTTGGCAGACCCATTGGTCAACTTGCTCAGGCCCAAGCTACTCAGGTGATCGCTGAGCCTAACATGGATGTTCTCAGGCGGCTTCAGGAACAGGCTAAGGAAATTCAAGCAGAAACTGGTTTCCATGCTTCTGATGAAGCTGAAAGTGAAGCTGAAAGTGGTGCCGAGAGCGAAGCCGAAAATGGAGTCGAGAGTGACACGCCCGTTATTTCACCTCTTCAAGAACCGGACCTTAGTGATTTGCGAGACACTACTATGTCAAACTCCCAGGAAATGTCGGAGTTACGCCGGCGTTACGAACGGGCCCATGCAAACGATTTGGTGATGCCATTTGTTGAGGAGGAAGCTCAAGAAAGTGACGACGAATGGGCAGGTCTTGGTGGCCGGAGTGACGAGGACGATGGCAGTGACGTTGAAGGATTGGTCGATGACGCTCAAGTTGAAGTTGACGAAAAACAGGTCCAACAACTCCATTTGGAAAAAGAGAAAGAACGTGACCTTGAGCTGGTGAACCAACTAGTAGACGATGTCCACGGCGGATGGCGCCGAAAACGAGCGGGACGTGGCCTGCTTGAAGGCTTCAGCGACGAAGAATCCGACACTGAAACAACGGCCCGTCGCGAAGCGAGGGAAAGCCGCAAGCGAGCCAAACTGCTTGAAGATTCCACTGCAGTCGCCAAGCTCGCCGCTAACCAACGTACAAGGGCATTTATTGAAACAATGGCAGACGATATCAGTTTCCGTCCACAGCGTGCTGTTGCTTCTAAACTTGACCCGGCGAGCGTTCAAGAAACTCTGCAGTTTTTGCAGCCTGATGAGACACATGAGGCACCCGAAATGCCTGAACTGGCGGTTGCTCTGCCCCGGACTACTATTACTGTTCGTACAGGCCGCCGCTTAAGCAGTGCACTTCAATCGACAACCACACGGGCTGCGCAGATTTCTGGCACAACTGGCGGTATCAAATCGGTGGAGATTGTTCGGAGCTTACATGCTGCCGCACAGCCAAAGCCCCGGCGCCTTAAATCGCTAGCACCGCAGGAGCCAGCTCGAAAGGCGATTGTCACAACGTCTAAGGCCGCCGACCGTTTGTTTCAGCGCAATTGGAGTTAATTCAGAGAGTAATTTATTAATACATAGTCCATTGGTTTACGGAAAGGTCCATCTGTTTTTCTACCTGCGGAAAGGGACAAACATCCATCTTGTGGTTTCTCGCCGAGGTTCGGGCTGCTGCCGTAGTCCCTGAAGCCCACGTAGTTGCTCGCGGGCATCAGCTTTGACTGTGCTTTTAGTCGCATGAACAGTCGAGTCGGTAAGAGTGGCACGGGCAGGGCCAGGCAAAGAAATCTCTGGTACTTCAATTGGCATGGGCTCTACAACCATTGACAAGACGCTCTCGTGTGACATATTTCGTCGCATCGTGGGTCGTAACCCGTGGAGTGTCTCTTTAGACATGGCAGTCGACACACGAGCCGGAACTGGCTCGAGATGCTGCATTGACCGCTGGGGCTGTATAGGACGGTAACGCTGAGCCGATTCGGCTGCTGCTGCCGCCGCGGCTGCCGCTTTAAGCTCGTCCAATGATTTGAATGATGGGATATGGTATGGCGGACGTGGCGTCGCGCTGAGGGTTGCAGGGACGGATTTCTGCTGACGGAGAGGCGTACTAAGACGCTGGTTACAATAATCCGTATCGATATCAAAGCTTGAGTCGATTGTGTCGTCGATATCGTCTAATGAGGGCACTTCGAGCGTGCGGTTCGCCCGCCAGTTTGCCGGCTCATCATCTAGGCTTGGTGTCGACTCCGTGCTCAAAAATTGTGGCTGCCGCGACTGCGTGTTCACGTCGAGACTGAGCTGTTTGTATTGTTTGGACACTTGAACAACGAGGTGTTCGGCTGCCCGCCAGCGGGATTCGGCTAACGAGCGGTTCTGTTTGGCCGCCGACAGCTCGCCTTGGAGTGCGTCCTGGACCGATTCCAGCATGCCAACCTGGTGCTCAAGAGACTGGGCAAGAGACATGTAGGAATTGAGGCGCAAGCTCCGGGCATTGGCCTCGGCAAGCTGAGCGGTGAGCTGCGCGATGCGTGCTTCGGATTCGGCAAGCGAATGGGCGCTGTCACGTGTGGACTCGAGTAAGTCCGCATTCTTACGAAGCAGTTCATTATTCTGGGCCACCAATTCCTGCTGGCGAGCTTTGAATTCGGCTTCCTGATCGACAAGCTGTGTCTCCATTTTGTGCACTTGGGTTAATAGTGTTTGGCCGGCTTTTGCAGCTAATTTTAAATCTCTTTTAAGACCAGCAACCGCTTGGTTGTGACGCTCAAGGCAATCGCAGTCTGAACTGCTCGAATAATCGCAGTGGCAGTAAAACTCGGGCTCAGAGGACGGGGTTGAGGGCGGCAGGTAGGATATCCAGGATTCCGGGGGGATTTGTTGAGATATTTCGCGCACCAGGGCCTCAATAGTCATGTAACGTCCGTTGGTGCAGGTGTTGTACTCTTCACTCAAGCGTGCTTGTCGACGGGAAGCGAGGCTTTGAAAAGTAAGTTATCGAAAGGATGCCTAAAAAGCGCGTCCTGCGGGCCTTGGAATGGTAGAAAGCTGATGTTAGGGTTGAGGAGCTTATCGCGAATGTTCGGGGTGTAACCGTGCAATGGGTTTAGAACTATTTCAAAATACTCTAGATGTTGCCTTGAAGTAGGTATGTTTATGAACTCATAGTTTGTTCTTAGAAAGTGTGAGTGGGAGAGTCATACGGTAGCTATATGCCGTTCTTAGGTGTGATCCCAACCATCCTCCCAGTTGAAATATTTATCGAAGTCTTTTACTGTACTTTCTTTTTCTTTGTATCTTGTGCTTTTCTTTACTTCTGCTGCCTATGGCCAGCGTGGTTAATGCTATGAGTTGGCTACTCGGCTCGGGGATAGTCTGTATATCCTACAGCGGGCTCAAACTCAGTGGTTCCTTTCCAGTAAAATGTGGACCGATTATAAGGTGTCAGAGAACGGTTTTCGCGGAGCCGGTTGACAATGTCCGGATTGGAAATAAAATGGCGGCCAATTGCAAGGATCGTCCGGTCGTCTCTATCGGCAACTTCTAAGTTGTTGGCCATTTCGCCAGACCGCATCCACGGACCGCTCCAAATGAATCCGGCAAAGTTATTCAAAGAATACAAATCTTTAGGAACATGGGTAGGCATGAGAACCTCGTCCTGGCGCCAGCGAGCCTCCATCGTCGAAAGATAAGCAAGACGCTTGCCAGCCAGACCACGGCGTTCAATCTCGGAAATGAAGTAACTCCACTGGGGAACGGGGCTGATATCAACGGCTAAATCACCGAATCCACCCCAGGGTGAGACTCGCAGGGCAACACGCTCGGCTCCTACAGCATCAACCACGGCATCAACCACCTCCAACCCGAACCGGGCTCGGTTTTCGATAGAGCCACCATATTCGTCGGTGCGCTTGTTCGTGTTGAAATGCAAAAACTGGTCAATCAGATAGCCGTTGGCACAGTGCACTTCAACACCGTCTGCACCGGCCGCGATAGCGTTTTTGGCAGCCTGAACATACCACTCAATATACTGCTTGATCTCGGAACGGCTCAGCTCGCGCGGGGGAGGCCGATCAGGCGCTTTGACGCCATCAGCGCTAACAGTTTCCCCAATTTTAACTGGAGATGCCGCAACATAGTCATAACCTTCCTTAGCCAAAGCTGCGGGATCGGCCATCCGACCTAAGGCCCAAAGCTGAACAAATACAAACGACTTGTTGGCATGAATTTTGTCGAAAATCAATTTCCACGCGGCAACTTGCTCCTCACTCCAAATACCAGGCACGTTCACCATGCCGCCAGCCGCTCCATGAATGAACGTAGCCTCAGTGACAAGCAAGCTTCCTGGCTCGCGGGACCGCTGTTCGTAGTATTCGGCCATTACTGGTGTGGGGACATGGCCCTCAGTAGCCCGGAGACGGGTGAGTGGGGCCAAAGCAATACGGTTTTGGAGATCTAAATTGCCGACCCTCAAGGGCTTGAACGCATTTCTAATTTCAGTCATGGGTAGGTCAAAAAGTATTAAGGAGTGGTGGAACCTTATGTAGTGTGACGAGAAAAAATATGCATGATTTCAAATGATCCACTTCTTCCATGCGTGCCGTGCAGATTACGACTTTTGTTTAAAAATTTTTGTCGATTGTCAATCCAAAACGGATTTAGTACTCCTACCTCAGATAGTTCATCTGAAAGTAGTACTTCCAGTCTTCTATCACGGTCTTGTTCTAAGCTACCCGGCTGGAATACCGGATTATTACTAGTCCCGATAACCCTAGATGCATACCCGGTAGGTTTCAAGGAACCTACATAAGCCGGTGGGAGGTACCAAATGACTAGTAAATAAAGTACTGAGAGCTATGTATGATAGATGCAAAATCAAAGAACATAAACGTTACAATTTTGTGGTGCCAAGGAAGGGATAGTCAGTATAGCCGTCCTCCTTCTTAAAACCGGGAACTTTAGGGTTCCAGTAGAAAGTATCGCGAACATAGGGGTTGAGTTCAGCGCCAGTTCGGATACGGTTAACAATGTCTGGGTTCGCAATGAAATGACGGCCAATACCCAGCATAGTGCGATCGTCGCGATCAGCAAGTTCCAAGGCGTGGACAGCATTGCCGGAACGCAACCAGGGGCCACTCCAGATATAGCCAACAAAGTCATTCAAGGTATAAGCATCCTCAGGGGCGACCTTAGGCAGAAGAGCCATGTCTTGCATGAAACGGGCTTCCATGGTGGAGACATACGCCAAACGCTTACCGGCCAGGCCGCGGCGCTCAATCTCCGCCAGCAAGTAACTCCATTGAGGCACAGGGCTAATATCAATATCCAAATCGCCGAATCCGCCCCAAGGAGAAATACGGATACCAACACGCTCGGCTCCAACAGCATCGACAACAGCGTCAATAACCTCTAGAGGGAACCGGGCGCGGTTTTCAATCGAGCCGCCATATTCGTCAGTGCGCTTGTTCGTGTTGAAATGCAAAAACTGATCAATCAGATAGCCATTGGCTCCGTGAAGCTCAACACCGTCCGCACCGGCTGCAATAGCGTTTTTGGCAGCGTCGGCATAGTACTGAACGAACTGCTTGATCTCGGCATGAGTAAGTTCGCGAGGGGTCGGACGCTCTTTAGTAGGAGTCAAAGGAGTGTCAGCATAAAAAGTGTCCTTGATCTTCACAGCAGAGGGAGCAGTGTAGTCGTAGCCCCCATCAATGGACTCAGGGATAGCGGCACGGCCAAGGGCCCAAAGCTGGACGAAAGCAAAAGACTTATTCTTGTGCACAGCGTCAAAAATCGGTTTCCAGGCTTTAATCTGGTCGTCGCTCCAAATTCCAGGAACGTATTTATATCCTCCAGCAGCCTGGTGGATAAAAGTGCCCTCCGTGACTAGTAAAGTTCCTGGCTCCCGCGAGCGCTGGTCGTAATACTCCTCCATAAGGGGCGTAGGCACATGGTTTTCATCAGCTCTGGCACGAGTCAGAGGGGGCAAAACAACGCGATGTTGCAATGACATGTTGCCCACCTTGAGGGGCTTCAATACGTTTCCTTTAGACATTGTGCTGATTGAAGTTGTCTCCAACACAGAGATTTAGCGGCTCTTAAATATGGAGGTCCTAGGGTTGCATTATATGCATGATTTGAAATTTCACACATCATAACACCACAACCATTACCAAGCTTGATGCGGCAATGCAGCATTTTTTCAACGGTTTATTCTGAGTGTATTTTATCAGAAAGAGGAAAAGAATGGAACACACGGAAATTTTCCGGTGCAAAGGTTACGAATTGGATTTTATGTCATACAAATTTGATCTAAGTCTCCTTGTTTTGCCTATTTGAGATGGAAGCATATCGAAACCCGGCTTACTCGGCTTTCGAGAGGTTTTGAGGCAGATAATGTGTGATTTGAAATCAGGGTGAGGGGGCGACATTTGAAAAGCAGCTTAGCCTCGGTCACTGGGAGGAGGATGATAATTGCGCTACTTGGTATAAAAAATCTGTGAGATGAAATGAGCGGATAATTTTTGTAACAACACAATTGTCGTACTCAGAGGAGACCGATAATTGCCAAGCAAGGCAGAGCTTCAAGTAGACGTAGTTTTAACTGGTTGGCAGCATTGGATACCGCTGACGTTGCGCTTGAGACTGTAGATACCGTAGAAGTTTCACCAGATTTTTCCGGGGCAATTGTGGTCTTACACGGAGGCTCTGACTTTGGAGAGCCTGTCTCGATCGACTTTGTTGAGGTTCCTTGAGTGGTTGTCTTCGTGTGAGTCAAACAGGTTTTAGGCGCAGTCGTTTTAGGCGCAGTCGCAGTCTTGGTAACAGTCAAGGTAAACGTAGGCCGTGAAGAACACTGGGTACATTCCTCTGTTGTCACAGTTGTAACTCTATTGGTCAAAGTAGGGTTGCATTCGCTCACTGGCTTGCTCGACGGAATGATTGGAGGGATGGTTGTGCAAGGCCCTGTGGACTCGCTGTCCACTGTGGTAGTTGGGGTTGATGATACCACCTGAGATTTCTCAGTAGTTGGCAGAGGTTCATTGGTGGAAGCAGTGGACTCAGTAAGTGAGGGCTCAAAAGGCACAGTGGGTGAGGATCCAGTTGATGTATACGTTACGCAGGGCGTGGTGGTCTCGGAGGATAGAGTGGGTTCAAGTGAGTGAGTATTAGAATTCGTGGACTTGGAGAATCTAGAGCTTGAGGTATGCTCGATCACGCTAGTCTCACTGGAGTTCTGCTCACTAGATGTAATCTCACTGGGTGTAGCATCACTTGAAGCAACCTCGCTAGATCCCACGCGTGATGGAGTGGTTATTAGACTTGAAGTTGAAGAAGTGAGTACAGAAGAGAATGTGGGCAGCCCAGAAGTAGACTCAGACAATGTGGGCCTAGCACTCGGCGTATTTTCAGAACTCGGGTTGGGCTCAGTGCTCGACATTAATTCAGTATTCGATGAGGGTGCAGCAGAAGAAGTGGACCCTGGCTCCGAAGTGGACGCTGTTGTGGAATCAGAAGGGGTAACAGCAGAAGAAGTGGACCCTGGCTCCGAAGTGGACGCTGTTGTGGAATCAGAAGGGGGAACAGCAGAAGAAGTGGACCCTGGCTCCGAAGTGGACGCTGTTGTGGAATCAGAAGGGGGAACAGCAGAAGAAGTGGACCCTGGCTCCGAAGTGGACGCTGTTGTGGAATCAG